>JAUCMX010000017.1:15885881-16148381 GCA_033459395.1 Hemibagrus guttatus | reverse complement strand
AGAGAGACAAGGGCCTTCTGGCGTTAAAGGCATAGGCCGCTTGAGTGCATCTATGTCAGATTTGCAGAAACAAACATGGACGTGCACATATGCTCATTCGCATGCATATGCAAAGTGCTCCAAGTCAGTGAGCCAAATGCACATGGACAGAGCCAAGCTCACACAGATGCGATATCAGGTTTCGGCACACAAAAGAGTGATATTGCAATCACCCACGCTCACACATTCACACCCACATGACATCCCCATGGACTTGCTATTGTTTTAGAAAGAGCCCAGGAGACTAGAAGAGGACTGTGCTGACCATAGATGTAATAAATAGAAGTCCCCTGGTAGAGGAGGAAGAGGAGCGGGAGGAGAGGTGGAGCGGAGAGGACCATCAGACCCTGGCAGAAGAAGCCAGACACCCTGTGATACATTACAGTCTAATCCAGCGCCCGGTGCCCACCGCTTAGCTGAACTTTGAAAGATATTGCTTATAAAAAAGATGACTCCTGGCGACGGTCGAGTCCTGTAGTTTTATTACACCTCGGGGCTACAACGGCCTGTCTTTGGAGAGATAAGGTTGTACCCTTTTCATTTCCTATCCTCGGGCCGATATTTTAAGCCGGCTTGTTAAGGGGCGGGCGAAAGCGGGCGGCGGAAGCAGTTTGATGCATTGCTTTACAACAGGAGCTGGGCTCATAACGCTCAAAGGACGATCATTACTGACCTTAATAGCCCAGTCTGCATCTGGGCTTGATTGATCGTGCCTAGCAGGTTGTGAAACGCGCCATCTGGAAGGAGGGAAGGTGAGCGCGGAAGGAAAAAAAAATGCAGGCAGTACGAGCTGAGCGCTGAAGAATAAGTAGAGAACACATAAAAAAACAGTACTAGAGAAAGAGAGAAGAGAGAGAGAGAAGAGAGAGAGAGAGAGAGAGAGAGAGAGAGAGAGAGAGAGAGAGAGAGAGATTAAGGATTGATGGCCAGGGTGGGACGATGGGAAACTTAACTGCACTAAGAGGCCTAGCTAGCACCATAAACACCATCCCTGACATAAACAACAACACTTAGCTGGAATATGTGTATACAATATTCATTTCACGTGGCGGCTTGCTAACTCTTGTTTACTCGCTGCTGCGTTTTATGTGAGCAGAAAGCAGCCGGCCGGGGTTAAGCGCCTCTATATCGGGCTCATCTGGGCCATGGAGCATGGAGAGGGTGTGCGCGTTTTTCTATTTACAGGATAAATCACCGACAGGACACGGCTGCCTGGGCCGAGGTGATCTGAGACAGTGAGAGAAAGAGAGAGGGATCTTTTTCTTTGTGTTTATAATTATCCACCCACTGAATTACATGCCGGCAGCACACTCATTAAAACCATTCCTCGAGAACAGACTCTTCCGCTCATCTTATCACACTACTGTCTTTCTTACACATTTCATTATTGCCTCTCCTGACCTGAAAGAATGCTGGGAAATTACAAATCAAGAAAGGACTAAAAAGGAGTCTGAAGTGCTAAAAGAGTCCATTGAATACAGTAAGAGCCTCCTGGAATACATTTCCATAAATAAATAAATAAATAAACCCCGCAGTGATTTGTGCTGAGTTTACACGACTAAACGGGATCAGGAATCAGGCTAACGAAAGAGAAAATTAACCGCCACATTCACCTCATTCTGTCTCTCTGGACACATGAAACATCTGCCTCATGCATGTGTGTGTGTGTGTGAACAGGAGAGCTGGAGAAGCATGAAGAAGAACGATGCTGACCCAACCAGTCCGCTCCTAAGATGGCAGAGAGTCAGAAAGAGCATGGCTCTTAGGAGACATCATTAATGCTGACATCATTAATATCTGTAAAGAATAAGGCTAGTTGTTGGTTGTTTTTTTTTTTTTTTCACATTCTTCACTCTAAAATGCAGACGTCCCATTAACGTCACCGAACTCTTTTTTATGTCTTGATACAGTGTCTTTTAAGCATCTTTGCACTCATCACTGGATAGAAAAGCTGACAATCTGTGACTGAACCTACGGAGAAACAAACACCTCAGCAAATTACACCAGAGTGGATCATTAGGTAGAATGAGTACAAAACAACTAAACTGGAGAAAATATATGGAGTTAATTGCTTGTCAAAAGTAATTATACGTAACTACGGAATTGTTTTATGAATCGGAAAATCCTAAGCAATTTGGGAATGTTGTACTGGGATTGTAAGTACTGTTCTTTACTTACAGTATCATGTCTTATTCTAACAGCGACTCAGGACATTTCCTCTTCCTGTTAGATTACTGTACCAGCTCATTGTGAAGCCTTGCCACGCACCAGTGTTTCAGCTCGAGCTGCATTCTTCTATCTGCCGTTTACGTGTTCTGACCCTTGCTATGTTTTGGATTTGTTACTCTGGCCTTGATTTATTACCGCTACCCTGCCTCGACCTCTGCCTGATTTTGGTGCAGGTTTTTGGATTATATTTTGGACTGTGTTTGGTTTTGTGTGTGTGTGTGTGTGTGTGTGTGAGACTGCTTGTGTGTGGGTGTGATGATGTTTGTGTGCGTGAGTGTGTCTGTCTTTGTGACTGCTTGTGTGTGGGTGTGATGGTGTTTGTGTGCGTGAGTGTGTCTGTCTTTGTGACTGCTTGTGTGTGGGTGTGATGGTGTTTGTGCGTGTTTGTGTATGTGGGGCGTGTATGTATGTGTGACTGCTTGTGTGTGGATGTGATGGTGTTTGTGTGTGTGTCTGTGTGACTGCTTGTGTGTGGGGGTGTGATGGTGTTTGTGTGTGTGTCTGTGTGACTGCTTGTGTGTGGGTGTATGTGTGTGGGGGGTGTATGTGTGTGTGACTGCTTTGTGTGTGGGTGTGATCATGTTGGTGTATGTGCATGTGTGTGTGTGGGTGTGTGTGTCTGTGTGACTGCTTGTGTGTGGGTGTGATGGTGTTTGTGTGTGTGTCTGTGTGACTGCTTGTGTGTGGGTGTGATGGTGTATGTGTGTGAGGGGTGTATGTGTGTGTGACTGCTTGTGTGTGGGTGTGATGATGTTTGTGTGCGTGAGTGTGTCTGTGTGTATGTCTTTGTGACTGCTTGTGTGTGGGTGTGATGGTGTTTGTGTGTGTTTGTGTATGTGCATGTGTGTGTGGGGGGGTGTATGTATGTGTGACAGCTTGTGTGTGGATGCGATGGTGTTTGTGTGTGTGTGTAGGGGGGTGTACGTGTGTGTGACAGCTTGTGTGTGGGTGTGGTGGTGTTTGTGTGTGTGCATGCGTGCGTTTGCGTCTGGGTATGTGTGTGTGACTGCTTGTGTGTGGGTGTGGTGGTGTTAGTGTGGTATGCGTGTGCAGGCGTGTGGGTGTGTGTTTTTATTCAAACTTTTGTTCACTCAGTGTTTGTGTCTGCTATGTTACACTTATGGCTTTTGCATAGTCTTGACCATTCTTAGCTGCTTTCTGTGTCATCCATGCTTCCTCAGCCGTCTGGAGCTGTTCTCTTGATTTCTGGCCGTTAAAAATGTTCCATTTTGATGTTTCACCGCAAACCCTGGCATCATCATGCACTTTCACAGATTAGGATTTTCATTATGATAACTGCTCTTAAGTTACCGTCTCAGTTGATCATGTTGACGCATTACGATTCATAAAGTGATAGAATTCGACTTTTCTTCGTGCAAGAAGATAACCCAAGCACAATGTGACCGGTCATTCTGGATGTGATTGAATTATTTATATGATTATATAAGCAACGGTTCCGCTCTATATGTAATAAAAAAAAATGTGGGACCATAAATCTTAGCAATAATAGATATTTTTTCAAAGAGGAGAGTTGGGTTAAAAGGTCGAGGCGTATAATTTGCTTCCAGTTAAGAAGTACAATTTTCTCAGATATATTTAAAGCGATTAAGATAAAAGGTTGAAACTTTTGAACTATTGGAGAACAGTAGAGAAGTGCAAGGCTCAATGACCCGAGACAGCCTGCTCATGCCCTCTGACCAGAACGTCTGAGAACACAACTACAATTTCAATGTCTCAATTTCTTCTGATGGCAAAATTAACTTCCCAGAAACTGAGCGTCAGTTGCAGAGTTCTATACATCAAGGTTAGTCTCGTCTTATCTTCGGCGTTTGATGAGATAGCTGTAGACAGCAGCGAGCCTGAGCTGGTGGAAACGGGAGAGCAGAGAGAGGTCCAGAGCCACCCAGACTGGAGTGATGGACAGAAGGGAGATTGCGTGGAACTTGAAGAGAGTGAAATGGAGTTCATTCAAGAGTTATGAGTCTGCCGAGGGATAAAGCTGGGGAAAACACACACACACACACACACGAGGCAGCAGGGAGTTGTTGTTGCACGTTAGATTTGGGAAGGAAGAGTGAACACGTCCACGTCCAACAAACACAAACACAAACACACCCCTACTGCTGTCGTGCAGTCTGATGATCTAGTAGGTCGCCATTGATCTTGCTCTGCTCTGTGTATTTATTTGCTCATTGTAGCAGAGGGAGAACTGAGCTGATGGGCCTTCAAAGAGTTACCAGGCTAAAATTCTCTGCCTCACACACATCAAACACAGCAAGGACAGTCGAGTCCTCGGCTTCCCTACTAATGAGCCCTCGCCTTGCCAGCAAGGCCACGATGCTGAACGAAATCCACTGGATATGCGAGGGCTTCTGGATTAGCTGGCACACACATGGGCAAACCTGAACATCAGAGCTGAAGGCATAGAAATTCCTCATCAAAGCAAGTCACGCAAAAGCATGAGCTACGTGTCAGGATAGCTGCAAAGAAAGAAGGAAGTGAGAAAGGGAGGAAGTGGCTCAAGGAGGTACTGATGAAAACTTCCCCCCGTCGTGGCTGCTCGGGCTCGCCGGTCTGACCGGCCATGCGCGGCATTGTGGCCGTGTCAGGGTAACAAGGATGCATGGTGTGACCTTACTTGTAATGCTAGCCTTAATCTACACGAGTGGAATAAATGAAGTGGGCCAGTGGCAGATGTGTCAAAGCTCTTTTATAAAGACAAATCCACCCGAGGCCTCAGCTAGGTCCATATATTCATACAAGTCATAGGCAGAGATGCGGTAACCGGCAGGCATGCTGCGCTTCCCACACACAACGACAAGATTTTGTTCTGGTGCTACCGTGCTGTCATTAGTGCGAGATGTTAAGAGGGCGAGAGGAAGACAACGATAGCCAGAGTGAGTAGTGGGACGTGGACGGAAATCCGATACGTCCCCTCTTCCCCCCGGAGACTTACAGTAAGCCATTAACAGGCGAATGTAAATGGCTAAGAATGAATAAGTGTGTAAGTGAATGTTATTAGAGCGAGGATGTTAACGGCGTGGGGCGTGTTGAACGACGCTTCTATATCAAAATATAAGATTTCCAGTCAAAATATTTTCCTTTAAACCGTATTAATGAATGCAGAGTCTGTGATTCTTATAGTCACATCATTCAGGTGATAAAAACAACACATCGTCACACCGCACTGTAAGACTGACATATCCAGGAACAGAGTGGATGTTCAGAGAAAAAAAACAAACACTGACAGATTCCCCTGCTCCTGATCTCCCCATCGCTTTGACACTGTGCTTCAACTGACATCACGTTGATTTATGTTCCTGCTAAGTATGATCATAATAATGATAATAATTAATCAACCTCTCTTCCTGCACCTCTAGGAGTCCGTGAGTGACCTGAAAAAAAAAAAAAAGACATGCGGCCCGCTTTTGCCTCTGTCTCGCTGCCAGTCGAGAACGGTGGCGAGCGAAAAGCGCCATGCATTATCCTGCCATCACCAGCGCTATTTATATCCCGCCGTCCATCACTGACACTTGCTATTCTCCGCCCGCCGTTCAGAGGCTGCCTCACAATTTCCTTAAAGCTGCCCCATATATCCTCATCCGGCAGCAGCTCCTATGCAAATGCAAAGCAGGAACACAACGCTGAGGCGACGGAGGGAAACCAACATCATCATTTCTCAGACAGAAAGCGAGTGATGAGCTTCAGGAGCCTGAAATAGGCAGGAGGACTATTTGGTGATCTAATCCATGTCTCTGTTAGAGATTTAAAAGGGAAGAAAAGTGAGGGAGAGGAATATACTGTACGCTGTTGGGAAAACGATAACATATTCAATTCCATCCTAAATCCAGGAGTTACGAATAAAAGATTTGTTTGTCTTCACATTCTTGTTATTTGCAGAAGCAGGCACTGGATGTAACAAGTAACAATAACAATGGGTAAAGTGCAAAATATTCAAACCTAACATATTCCAACAGCATTTAAAAAGTGAGGTCAGCGGATTTGAAGTCAGAACATTTTTGGTGAAGTTGTCTTCTGATAATAAAATGTCAGTGTCCTGTGCTCTGTATGTTAGAAGAGAAAAAAAAGCAAATGATGTGAACCAAAATTGTCCAGCCAATCAGGATGAAGGGACTCCTTTTTGCAATGCATAAGATCCTCCTCTTGCAGCAGGGTGTATTTTAGGATTAACTACATTGACATGCAGCCTAATAATCCATTAACTCTCAGATTGATAGCTCGAATTGAAAAGAAAAACCTCAGTGAAGGCATTTCAGGATACTGATAGATAACGTTAGCATTCCATGGTATCAACAACAAGAGCATCTTTTTTTCCCCACAGTGTCAGATGCTGAATAACTTTACAGCCATCATAAACTCTTCTTTTCGCCATCTATTCAATTATGGATGATTTTTTTTCTGTGTCAGAAATCATTTAAAGATGAATAATTAAAACGCAAGCAGAAAAACCGAACACTCTGACTGGACTGGCGCTCTCCTCGTTGTTATGGTAACGTTGACACAAAACCTTGACCCCTTAATGCTTAACTTTTGATACATCACAGCCTGCTTTTTTGTTTGTGCATTCCCCACGTGTTTTGTGCCACGCCCCTCCTATTGTTCTGCCTTCCCGCCATGTCACCTGTTCCCCATTTACCCTAATGTTCTGTCCCATGTATATATATATATATATATATATATATATATATATATATATATATATATATATATATATATATATGAGCCCTCTTGTACCTGTCTTCATCAGTCATTCTTTGTTGTTTGTTCAGGCGCTGTCATGTTCTAGGTTTCCATGTTACTGTTGTATTTTGTTAATCATTTTTTATTTGTCCCGTGTTTTGTGTTAAGTTTATTGTTAACACTGTTTATTGTTATTGTTAACACTGTTTATTGTTACGACTACCACGGAGATCCGGGGCCGATTCCCGCTTCGGGCAATGCCTCCTGATTGTTACAGCTCACTGCACTTTTAAGTTTCAGTGCTTTTGCAGACCATCTTCATTCTCTCTCTCTTTATCTCCATCTTTTTTTTTATTTTTATTTTTTTATTATTAGGACTCATTTTTTCGCCTCACTGTGTGATGAAGGTCATCCTTCTGTTATGCCATTTTGCTCTCATGGAAAGTGTCCAGCTCTTTATTCCTCCCCCTCATACATACTTTGCATACAGAATTTCCTTTTCAGTTGACGGTGTGACGTCACAAATGTACGACCTCCCTCAGTGCCTGTAAGTGTCTCTTCTATTCTATACATCTATACATCTTAACATCGACAATATTAAACAGCAGCAGCATGAGGTGCATGCTGAGTGCATTGGAGCTTCTCATGGCTGACTTCTGCAAGATTTGGCATCCCACGCCAGCAGATGTTGTGCCGTGTTGTGGGGGCGTAGCGGTGGCAGTGAAGACATGGCTCAGTCTTCTCCATAAACAATGCTCTGTTTCCTACGCTAACCACAGACCAAGCAAGACTTGCATATTGTTACGAAGTGATTTATGTTCCTTGTTTACAGCCTGGCATGTGCGTGTGTGTGAGTGAGTGAGAACGCTTGTTTATGGGCTGTCATGGCATGCTGGTTTTGTTGGCGAGGGCAGAGGGTTAGTGTGCTTGCTTGCTGTGGCCATTTCGCTGCCAGCAGGAGAGCCGGGAGAGATGGAAGACTGAGTGAGCACACAGAGCGCTCAGATGGAGAGATGTGTGTGTGTGTGTGTGTGTGTGTGTGTGTGTGAAAGAGAGAGAGAGAGAGAGAGAGAGAGAGAGAGAGAGAGAGAGAGAAGAAAATAAGAGAGATAACAAAAATTGTTTGCAAGCAGCCTAATAGTCTGTTAATAATCTGATTGATAGCTCGTTCGGAAGAAGAAAAAACATACATACACATAAATCAGGAGTGAGTAAACTGATTAAAGCTGTTCTAAATGAAAATTGGAATGTTGTGAGGCCAAACCAATCTCCATTAAAGTGGACAATCTGTCGAAAAATCTATTAAAGGGAAAGCAAAATAACTATTCAAATGTGACTATGATTACATTCACAATCTTTGAATTCTGCATAATGAGACAAATGAAAAAAACAAAAAAACATCATGTCATAGATTTAAACATATGCAATAATCTCTGTGTCCCACTGAGCACAAAACTGTGATGAGCGGAAAGACACGGAAAAAACGTCTTTGCCGTCTGGAATTTGGCCAGACTAAAAATAATACAGTAGCAATGATTTTTATTTAGGTTATTTGAGGATGCTTTCATATAAGAATTGCTTAATCCATTTCAATTGAACCCTGATGTCTTTTTCACTGGTGCAGAGCTCCAAACTAAACCAAAGGACCGAGCTGCAGTGCTGAAAAGATTTCATTTTTTTTCTCATATGATTATGTGCAATAACCAAACCAAAAAAAAATTTAATAACCAAACCAAAAAAAAACTGTATTTAAGACTCTGAAAATGGACTAATAGGTGTGAAAACGCTTAACCCTTTTTACCAGTAAACTGGTGGAATGGAAATCATCTTATCGGACATTTTAAATCAGTATAAAAAAAGTATTTTTTTTTCCCCTTTGTTGGGAAAATCTTCCACAGAATTTGAGTGGTTGAAGATAAATTTTAGATGCTCATACAGAAGCACTGGGAAACGGGTTTGATATCCACATTTACTTTGAAGAGAGAAACATTCATTCATTCATTGTCTACCGCTTATCTGATCTATACTCGGGTCACGGGGAGCCTGTGCCTATCTCAGGCGTCATCAGGCATCAAGGCAGGATACACCCTGGACGGAGTGCCAACCCATCGCGGGGCACATACACACTCTCATTCACTCATGTAATCACACACTACGGACAATTTAGAGATGCCAATCAACCTACAATGCATGTCTTTGGACCAGGGGAGGAAACCAGAGTACCCGGAGGAAACCCCCGAGAACATGCAAACTCCACACACACACACGGCGGAGGCGGGAATCGAAGCCCCAACCCTGGAGGTGTGAGGCAAACGTGCTAACCACCAAGCCACCAAGCCCCCCAAAGAGATGGAGAAATACTGTATGCATCCCATCCTACATCTTAATATTTTCCAAGCTATCTTTAAACATATATCACACAGAGATTCATTTTTGGTTTCCAGTGTAATTTGTAAAAACCTGCTCATGAAAACAAAACCAAATACAGGCATGATGTTCTGCAGAAAACTGGGATGTCTATCATTTAAACCATTGTCGAGTAATATATATATATATATATATATATATATATATATATATATATATATATACAGTGGGGCAAAAAAGTATTTAGTCAGCCACCAATTGTGCAAGTTCTCCCACTTAAAAAGATGAGAGAGGCCTTTAATTTTCATCATAGGTACACTTCAACTATGAGAGACAGAATGAGAAAAAAAAAATCCAGAAAATCACATTGTCTGATTTTTAAAGAATTTATTTGCAAGTTATGGTGGAAAATAAGTATTTGGTCAATAACAAAAGTTCATCTCAATACTTTGTTATATACCCTTTGTTGGCAATGACAGAGGTCAAACGTTTTCTGTAAGTCGCCACAAGGTTTTTACACACTGTTGCTGGTAGTTTGGCCCATTCCTCCATGCAGTGATGTTTTGGGGCTGTCGCTGGGCAACACGGATTTTCAACTCCCTCCAAAGATTTTCTATGGGGTTGAGATCTGGAGACTGGCTAGGCCACTCCAGGACCTTGAAATGCTTCTTACGAAGCCACTCCTTCGTTGCCCGGGCGGTGTGTTTGGGATCATTGTCATGCTGAAAGACCCAGCCACGTTTCATCTTCAATGCCCTTGCTGATGGAAGGAGGTTTTTACTCAAAATCTCACGATACATGGCCCCATTCATTCTTTCCTTTACACAGATCAGTCGTCCTGGTCCCTTTGCAGAAAAACAGCCCCAAAGCATGATGTTTCCACCCCCATGCTTCACAGTAGGTATGGTGTTCTTTGGATGCAACTCAGCATTCTTTCTCCTCCAAACATGACAAGTTGAGTTTTTACCAAAAAGTTCTATTTTGGTTTCATCTGACCATATGACATTCTCCCAATCCTCTTCTGGATCATCCAAATGCTCTCTAGCAAACTTCAGACGGGCCCGGACATGTACTGGCTTAAGCAGGGGGACACGTCTGGCACTGCAGGATTTGAGTCCCTGGCGGCGTAGTGTGTTACTGATGGTAGCCTTTGTTACTTTGGTCCCAGCTCTCTGCAGGTCATTCACTAGGTCCCCCCGTGTGGTTCTGGGATTTTTGCTCACCGTTCTTGTGATCATTTTGACCCCACGGGGTGAGATCTTGCGTGGAGCCCCAGATCGAGGGAGATTATCAGTGGTCTTGTATGTCTTCCATTTTCTAATAATTGCTCCCACAGTTGATTTCTTCACAAAAAGCTGCTTACCTATTGCAGATTCAGTCTTCCCAGCCTGGTACAGGTCTACAATTTTGTTTCTGGTGTCCTTTGACAGCTCTTTGGTCTTGGCCATAGTGGAGTTTGGAGTCTGACTGTTTGAGGTTGTGGACAGGTGTCTTTTATACTGATAACGAGTTCAAACAGGTGCCATTAATACAGGTAATGAGTGGAGGACAGAGGAGCCTCTTAAAGAAGAAGTTACAGGTCTGTGAGAGCCAGAATTCTTGATTTTTTGTAGGTGACCAAATACTTATTTTCCACCATAACTTGCAAATAAATTCTTTAAAAATCTTTAAAAAATTTTTTTTTTTCTCATTCTGTCTCTCATAGTTGAAGTGTACCTATGATGAAAATTACAGGCCTCTCTCATCTTTTTAAGTGGGAGAACTTGCACAATTGGTGGCTGACTAAATACTTTTTTGCCCCACTGTATATATAAAAGTTACAACTCTGCTGAGACTGACATCATTTGTACGTTCTGACTTCTCCTTTTTATGGTAATTTCACACTAAAAGCAGCTCATGTACAGAAATTCGGTACAATTACAAGTAAAATATATGAAAATGAAAATTTCCAACAGTGCTGATTTTAGGGTACGATAAACAGCTGGTTTTAAAATAGGAACTGAAATGAATTTACAGATATTGATGAAAATATTTGCATGTAATCATAGCTAATGTGAGAGAGAGAGCGAGAGAGAGAGAGAGAGAGAGAGAAAGACAGAGAGTGTGTGTGAGAGAGAGTGCTTGTGTGTGTGAGAGAGTTATAGTGAAAGAGAGAGAGAGACAGTTATAGAGTGAGAGAGAGAGAGGAGAGAGAGAGGAAGACAGAGAGTGTTTGTGTGTGAGAGAGAGAGTTATAGAGCGAGAGAGAGAGAGAGAGAAAGACAGAGAGTGTGTGTGTGTGTGTGTGTGTGAGAGAGAGAGAGAGAGAGAGAGCGAGAGAGAGAAAGAGAGAGAGTGAGAGTAAAAGGTATATAGAGTAACAAATAGAAAGAGAGATTTAGAGAGAGAAGAAAGAAGAGCCCAAGGTCCTGAAGCCAGAACAGCGGGTGAGCTGGTCAGGCAGAAAGACGAGTCTTTTCCCAGCCTGCCCTGCTCCATGTCAAGGCATGCAGACACTATTTCTACTGCTGCTACCAACACAAAAAAATAAAAACAAAACATATATACGTATATTCCAACCACCATCTTCTCTCTTCCAAATCTGTAAAAAGATCAAGACTAATTGTTCATTCCTAAATCCTGAAACTGCACACACTAGGCCATTCCTTTAGTACAGACTAAACAGGACGTTTTTTCTAAGCTTTATGACTCGCTGTGCTGATGACCTAGCCAAGCACAACAACCTTGAGGAGGTGATTAGTACTAGCATTCATGCTAACATCCCACCCATAAACGGTCCAAAAAGCAGTGTCTCTGACCCATTCATCCATCTGCCTCCAGCTCAGTAGTGAGGTATTTCTTTTACTAGGCAAATAAAACCTGCCATGGAACGAGCCGTAAAACAGGAAATCAGGAATTCAATTAATTTTTTTTTCAGGGAGGTGAGAGTGGATGTGGTTGTGCTGAGTGAGCAGAAGAGGAGTGAACCGTTGTGTTCAAATTTGCTCTGAGCAGCTCAGACATCTATAAGGTTGAAGGAATGACCTTTAAAGGTGGGGTCAGCGATTTGAAGTCAGAAGCCGTTTTGTAATATTTGCCAAAGTTCTCCTGAAATTCCGGCAGCAGTCAATAGAACATTAGCCTCGACAAGCGTCGCATGTTCTGTAAATGAAACAAAACAAACAATGTGGGCCACAACCACCTAACTGATCGGACAGTCAGTCACGTTGTGTGGAATTTCAGAAGGTTTCCTGTTCAGACAGTGTGTGTTTTAGGGAGTTTAAATACAGCAAGCTTCAGCTCATTTCAGCTTTTACCTTGAATCGGCCTGGTGAATACACAGATAGTCTTATAGATAGAAAGGAAAGTGAGCGCTTTCACCAAGAGACACACATTTAAATGTGACATGTAGAAAGTGGAGTGTGTGAACACAGGGTTTTACAGTAAACACCAGGACTCTGAGTGGGAAAAAAGCTGCTGTTAAGCTATTTAAGTTGTAGACATTAGAAAAATTTATATTCGCACATACTCAATTTTATATTTGTAAGTTTTATATTCATATTCTCAATTCAAGCTAGAAAAATTTTGCATAAAGGAATTAGAAAATAAAAAAGTATGCAGGTAAATTTGTCAAAACCTTCAAAATGCTTGGAGGTTAACATTAAACATAACACACACATGCTCAGGTTTCTACTGTGATGACCTTGACCACGTTTTGAGCAAACAACACTTTTAATCACGCATGGCATGGTTAGCTTGAGTGATGTTCAACGTACAATATTAGATTTTATTTCACTCAAAACATTCCCCTTTTCACTTGACAGAAATCAAAGCCATTTCTTTTAAGCAAGAAATCTGACTTGGCCTGAGAACACTATAACAGAAAGGGGGCGGGGTTTAATCTAAATGAGTACAGGAGAATTTAAATGAAGCTGTTGAATGGATCATCTGCTGTTATCGGCTTTGGCATGTTTTTGAGCAGGCTTCAAGATAGGCTTTGGATCTGCTGAACATGAATGAATGAATGAATGAATGAATGAATGAATGAATGAATGAATGAATGAATGAGAAAAAGTGATGACATTATAATCAACAGCAAAGAAAAAATATATCATATGAAGCAAAATACACTGTGTTTATGTTCATGTTTGTAGACATAAATATAACAGAAGGTCTATTTGCAAAGAAAATCCTGACTAGTTACTACATTGAGTCTACATCTGCATCGTAATGTTTAGGATGTGATTAGGGATAAGAATTTCCCTATCCTGCTGACTAGATAACCTCCATCTTTCTCTCTCTCTCTCTCTCTCTCTCTCTCTCTCTCTCTCTCTCTCTCTCTCTCTCTCTCTCTCTCTCTCTCCCTGGCATTGTCTTGATTCTTCCACAGAGAGCCTGTCCAACTACCCGAGGACAAAAAGAAATCCAATACTCCAGCCCCCATATCCTATTTATAGCAGTGCCGCAGATTCTCATGGAAATGAGTCACTTAACCAGGGGCTCCTCTACCGCCTCTTATTGCACACTCGCCTAAGCCAGAAATTATTTCCAAACAGAGCGAATCAGAGGGCAGAGGAGTTCCTTTCCCCCTGTTGACACTAATCAGGTTGCAAATACAGGAAATGAGATGTACATATATTTGATTTCTGGGTTATTGCATTTATAAGGAAGATGCTTTTGAAACCCCGGTTGCCTTATTGGGTTTTTTCACTGCTTGAATCAACTTACTCGTATCTTGTACCTCACACGGAGAGTTTTTTGGGTAAACACTGCTGAGTTGTGTTTTACAAGCGTGAATATGTGTTAACAGCACTGCACAGTGTTCGTGCATGTTTATTTGGTCTAAAAGTTCACAGCCTGTGCTCTCTCTGAGGAACAGAAGGAAGCACACTGATCTGGATAAACTGCCATTCGGGGCTGGTCACTTTAAATGTCATGTACTACCAGAGCAATAATGACAACAAATGGAGTCAACACACAAGAGGACAGGCCTACAGCCAAAATATACAAACACACACTTCGAAACATGCCAAATGTACAAATGCTGCAGGCCAAGACCAGAAGTGCTGTCAGATCTTCATCTGATCTACTGATCGGGCCAAGCTCCTGCTCCACGGTATAGACCCAGAGGAAAAGAAGAAGTATTCCACTCATTTGCTGCTCCACTGCCATTCATCTGCTTCTCCACTGGCAATTAAAGGCATGATTAAAAGCGACAAAGTGTCTGGCAAATGAAGAGAAAGCCGGCAGAGGCCACAGCCGCACACACTTGTCAATTATTCCAGAGACAGCAAAGGAGATGGGGTGCTGGGGATGGGGGGTAATCACAGTAACAAACAGCTCCACCATACTGGCCAAAAGCAAATGAATGGAAAAGAGGACAGAGACACAGGAAGTGTTTCAAGATGAATAACACAGGGATGGAGAGAGGAAACAGGTGGAAACTCAGGTGCTGCAATTTACAAAACAATGAATCAGTTCAAGCCACAGCTCAGTGATTCGATCAAGTACAAAAAAAAGACTTGGAAAAAAGACACAAAGAAAGCAGGGCTTCAAAAAAAAAAAAGCCAGAAGGTGTAGTGCTGATGCCAGCTCAGGCTATTAGAGCCCTTGTCTGTGACCTCATGTCAGTAAGTCACAAAAGGCCTCAAGTGATGGGCTCAACAGCAAAGCCCTCAATCCCACATAAACCACCCACAGCGCACATCAGCGCACAAAATATGATGGGCTTCAGGACCTCATAAATCTTCTCTTAGAGTACCAGCCTCTCCTGCATCATTACTGCATCCCACCGGCCCATTTGGGCTCCATTTCACTTAAATGTCAACTTTTCAGCCTGACTCTGGAGCCCCACTGTCGCCATTTGTTTTAGTGCCAATGGGGAAAAAAAGAAGAAAATAAAACCAGAAGGCAACCAGTGGAAATAAGAGCATGTCTGTGTTTTTGTGTGTCCAGAAACTTCTTGAGAGGAGTAGGAGAAAAGGTTGTTAGCGACAAAAAAACAAAAACAAAACAGTAATCCGATGTCTAAAATGAATCGGCTGTGATGTGTAGTTCTGACGGTCTAACAGCAGGAGAAGCACACAGGACAATAATAAACTCAGCCTCCCAGGAAAATACACCTTCATGAAGGACAGTTTCACATTCAAACACCATTTTCTACGGTTACGTAAATGTTACTATTATTTATCCATTAATCAACATTACGGTATTAATGACGTCCTTAAAATTAAATTAAAATAAACATTTTTTTTTCCTGTGCTGTGGTTTGAAACCTGGGGTAATTTGGTAAAGGTGTGCAATCAATTAACGGTCAGAAGCAGCGGGAAAGCAACAGTGTGGGCATTTTCAGCAGAGACACGAGCACCTCAGCGGAGAGACGAGTCTCTCGGTAAACCTCTGTTTCTAGACAAGCCTCAAACCAATATGTTTGAGCTGTTTGAAGTGCTGTGTTTGAAAATCAGCACTTTTCAGAGTAATTCCCATTACCGAATAGAAGGCAGGCCACCTCTCATTTCCCTCCATAAAGCCAAGCTCCAGTTCAGACCTCAGCATCAGCTTTATTCATGCTTTTTTTCTGCTTTTGATAACAGCCATTTCCTTTACCACAACCCTTTACAGTATACTCCTCAACCCACCCCCACCCCGAAGACCAGGCCTTGTAGCCTTCCAGTTTTTAGTGCTTGTGGTGGAATTTATTGTAGGGATGAAAAAAGCTTAGATAAAAAAAAAAACAGTTTCACTGCACATCTCATAAAAGCGTGCCAGTGGCGGCAGTAGACCCATTTCCTCAGTGCTGATTGTGGAGAAGACATCTAGTGAAGAGGGGAAACAGGCTGAGGTGCTGAAGCTTATGCACTGGCCATCTGGACACAGTGAAAACACAGCATTTTTTTCCTCATCACGCCTCTCTTTCTATCTCCCTCTACTCAACTTTTCTATTGGTGCATGTGGGCAGTTTGTGCGCTTCTCTTTATGAGCATATGCAGACGGGGGATATAATCATAAAGCTCTGTTGCATAAATGGACTTGTTTTGGGGCAATGTGATGTATAAAAGATGTATAAAATGAAAAATGTATAAGCACAGGTTTTACTTGTGGGAAACAAAGGATGGTCTTTCTTGTTTTTAGTTCAAACTTTCTTTGCCTTGAGGTTTTATTGCAGTAAAGACTTTCTGCACAGTCCTCTTTATTACTGTAGAGATGGAATAAGATTTCTTAGGCATACTGTATTATCTATCTATCTATCTATCTATCTATCTATCTATCTATCTATCTATCTATCTATCTATCTATCTATATATCTATCTATCTATCTATCTATCTATCTATCTATCTGTCTGTCTGTCTGTCTGTCTGTCTGTCTATGTATCTATCCATATATCTTTCTTTCTGTGTGTCTATCTATCTATCTATCTATCTATCTATCTATCTATCTATCTATCTATCTATCTATCTATCTATCTATCTGTCTGTCTGTCTGTCTGTCTGTCTGTCTGTCTGTCTGCCTGTCTGTCTGTCTGTCTGCCTGTCTATGTATCTATCCATCTATCTATCTGTCTGTCTTTCTATGTATACATATATCTATGTATGTATGTATCTATCTGTCTTTCTTTCTTTCTTTCTTTCTTTCTTTCTTTCTTTCTTTCTTTCTTTCTTTCTTTCTTTCTGTGTGTCTATCTATCTATCTATCTATCTATCTATCTATCTATCTATCTATCTATCTATCTATCGATTATGATCTCTTCACATGGGATAAGTAATCTTGATGTAAATCTCAGAGTTTGAGTATCTTTGTGATCTACACATGGTGACTGCACTAAAAACTCCCATGTATACTACATTCATCCATTTTGACAAGTCCTTTCAAGCTATATTTGATTGTTCTGCTTGATTTGGTTTAGTTTAGGTGAGAGCCGTTCTATTCCTGCGGGATATAATGAAATCTTTATCCACGTGCCGGTTCAGACGAGATATATACGGTCATTTCTTTCGGTACAATACAGCCAAATCCTTCCAGACGTGTAAGCACAGAGTTACAAACATGACTGACATGATACGTTCAGACATGACTAAAATCTTGGCGATTTTCTGATAATAATTACATTACCTCAGCTCCCCATGTGAAGCTAATCCAATCCAAATAGTATTTTGAAGACAAAATATTGCGACTTTCTGATAGTAAGTGCCAGCAAAGCGAGTTTCCTAAAGAGCACAAGTCATGATAAGAGTCAAACTTTATTTACCCGAGTGTGCGCATGGCTGACATTCCCAGGTTGTGATCAGAGGGCTTGATTTATCAAAGCCTGGACTACATTGAGCCTCTGCCCAGCCCGGCGCTCCATAAAACCGCATTAGCCTAATGCAGCCCAAATCTCATTCTCCGACTGCATGCTTTATGGTCTGCCAGCCAAACACCTTGCGCATTATTGAATTAGATACAGCGCCAGCATGCCATGAGACAAACAGTGAGGTAAGTAAAACTCAGAAGAATCTCAAGACACAATAAACTTCTATGCTAAACCTGGACAGCCATCGGCCACAGGAATACACAACTCTTGTATTATTATCTGATGTCACAAGAGGCTTCATGCCATTGCTAGTGGAAATGTTTTTAAACACACAGGTGTGTGCCATTCATTTGTGCTTAAACCTCCACTTCAGCAGTGTACACAGTGGGAGTCACGCCCAATGGAGCCACTAGTCGTGGATATGAGCACTTTGCTGACTGTGAAGCACAAGGCGGAGAGAACGATTTTGTGCTGGTGAGAAGGGGGTTTGGAGGATAAATTCTCTGCTTCAGCACTTCTTTTCTCACTTCTATACTGAGAACAGCTCCCCTGGGGTGGGCCCTCATCCCCCAGGCTCCTATGCTTGAAGTGACACTCACCTTCTGTTCACTGCTGGAGCTGTTGGAGGAAAATGGGCCATGGGCTGACCCACTTAGGCTTGGCCTGCACTAAAACCCCTCAATCTGACCTGCGCTGTGTAAAACATGCAGGTGTGAAAGGGTTAACGCCTCAGAGGCCTGGGGATCAAAAGGGACAGGGTAACATATGTGTTAATGAGGACAACAAAACTGGAGACTTTTCTTTGAAGGGAAACTCAATACTTCATGCCATTACACCACAGAACCTGGCATGAACGCAAGAACTCATGAATATGTAAAAAAAAACAACTAAACAGTTGATTCCTGGCATTCATTTGCATACTAGAATTTGATTGGCTCTTAGAATTTATGATGTAAATACATCTATCAGTGTTATGAATCCCCTCAGCACTGAATATTTTGTTTTGGTTTCTGGTCCTGTCTCCGCCCCTGTCCAGTCATTGGTCATTTTCCTATTGTGTGCACCTCTTCTTATTCTTCTGCTCCTTTGTTTTTTGTGTGAATTTATTGTTTATGTGTGCTTCTGATTGTAGTTCCCTGTTTGCGATTTCCGACTCTCGAAAAGTTTTAGACTCTCGAATTGTTTCTCGTTTCTTTTTTATGGCACGCTGTTATATGTATATGTATTCTACCTCTGACCACACATTACACTCTGTTCAGTCCTAACTCAAGAGATTTCCACTCCTGTTTCTTTAAACAATCCACAAAATTGGGGAAATGCTAGATAAATAATACATTTTACAAAGCCAGGCATGCCATTTTAAAACTCCTTGTCATTCTAAAAAACTCACAACGTTTTTTTAACCATTCTTCCTGTATCAATATCTAGCTCAAGGATATTGTTTCATGATAAAGAAATGTTTCAGGCAGGAATCTGTACATACATGTATATTCTCCTAGATCTCTTAGCGAGCTCTACAGGAGTCTGTAGGAAACTGTAAAACATCAGTAAAACATGCATGCCTGCTCACACTTTGAATAAAAAGAGGCTCTCCTTTCCAAACCCATGAGAATGTTTTCATCACTACACTTTTACAAGCCCAATAAAATACAATAAACACAGCGCATGAAGTGAAGAGAGCAGTGTAGCATTGCTGCCCAGCTTCTGTTCTTAGCAATTTCACCATCTAACCTAGACTGCAAATGAGAGGGAAGCTCCAGCGTCCTCCCTACACGACAGCCTGCTGTGATTTACTGTTATCCATGAGATCAGCGCTAAAGAAGTGCATGTAACAAACTCACAGTGGAAACAGGGGAATAAGGGAGAAGGTCTGCATGTGTGAGTGTGATGAGAGTAGTGCATCCTTCCTCTCTGCAATGCTATCTGATTATAAAACATCGGCGCTATACTGGGGATGGGCAATGAGCATGTACACTCCAGCACACACTTCTTCCTGTCCTCACTTCTTGCGCAGCACCTTGAGAGAATTAGCAAGATGGATCTGTAACACACAAGGATCTCCTTTAAACTGAAAGTCTTAGAAATCAAGTGATCTTTTCCATGTCTGGGGTGGTATAGTTAAAGGTACACCTTTCAGTACCTTTAATATGGATTTATGGCTTAAAAGATACATCTCTGGTCCAATTAGATACCTTAAATTATTTACTAAAATAATGACGGTATACTATAATGACATTTCCAGATAAAAGATGCCTCCTAAAGGTACCCTTGAAGTCTGATGCTGAAATCGTATTATAGCAACCCAGACACAACACTGCTTCCCTCCTCAAAGGGCGCAATTGAGATTTTGGAAGACAAATCCTTTCACTCAAGCCAAGAATTTGCAATTTAGACACATTAGAGGCGATTAACTGAACGGCGTGACACTCAGTTAATATGGTCTGTACTAAGAGAAACACGGAAAAGCCACACAATGTCTTTCAACAACGAAGAGAGAAAAGCCGGGGAATTGTGCGAGGAAAAGGTCAGGCTGATTTTCTTCGACCGAATATGCTGCCCTTTACAAATTAACTCGGCACAGGCGATATTTCCACAGAACCCGGATCATGAATCAAGCGGTGTCCATAGTTCAGAGGCGTTTCAAAACCTCTACGTTTCAAACCACCTCCTCCTGCTCCTCCTCCCATGGCCGATCAAGCCTACATCTACTGTAATTGTGTAATTAATGCTATGACGGACCTAATTTCAGAGATATCGCACACTAATTACAGTCAAGCGTTCATTAGGCAAGCTAAGCATTCCATGGTTGCCCTGCAGGTGGGTCAAGCTGCCCGAAGGCCACTTCTTGTGGAATGTGATTGTTGTGTCAATGGATTGAATAGTGTGAATCTGCTGACAGAGCAGTCTTGTGTTTTCACCTGTCCTCCTGGTAGAACACCGTCTCTTCATTCCTCCGCTCTCTCATTCGACTGCATATGAAAATATCCTTGCCTCTCACTCAGTCTGTGTCTGCTAGATGGATTCTGTGTATACATGAGCAGACACCAGTTCAGGGTTCAGAGGTTATAGTAAGTAGGCGAATTTAGCGCTCTTCCAGGGTTCTGCCAATCTTCGTGATGCCATGTCACTGCACAAGCTTCTCGCCACCTGTGCTAACACGACTGCCAACAAAACATCAGTTTCCTTCTCTTCTTATTGCAAACCCCCTCGTCCATTTCAAGTTCAGAACTCCTTCACGGCAACCCATTCCTCCAAAATTGAAGCGTGGACTTTAATTTAATTTGAAAATCAATTTGGGATGGGGATTTTCACTCATTACCTGCAAGGCCCGGAATGTTGGCAGAGCCGAACGTCATCAATTCAAAAGAGTAAAAAAGGCAGGTGTGAGGTGCTGTGATGGGTCTGGTTAGGGCGACTGAGAGACAAGTGAGAGAGAGAGAACAGTCCAGAGTGGCTCGTCTGTCCTCGTCTCTCTCCTTTCTCTTACTCTATTGAGCAAGCAGTCTACGGTGCCTTCTTCGGCCAGCAGGTGCTGCTGTGAAATAAGCAGAGAGGCTCGAGCCAGAGCAAGGAGCGATGTGCACGTTCTGCCCCGCTCCCCATAGGCCGAGTGTGGGAGTGTGCTTGAGAAAAGATGGAGAGAGAAACCAAGAGTGAGAGAGAGTGTGCGTGCGTGCATGTGTGTGTCTGAGAGAGACAGAGTGTAAGTATGAATCTGTTTGTTTGTGTGTTTGTGGCTGTGCCGCTTGAGCGCACACTCGGACAAGGTGCAGTCTGACCTTGTGCAACTGGAGACTAACAGAAGCCTGAGGCACAGAGTCAGTCACTCGATACTGACATTTTTAACGTGGATGTGAAAGACCTACAGAAACAAACAAGGTTCCGTTTACTAAAAAAATGAAAGAGAGAGGAAAAAAACACCCCAGAAATTGTATTCACTTATTAATTTATTTATTCAGTCTTTCTTTCAGACATTTTTTATTTATTTATTTATTTATTTATTTATTTATTTGACAAATTATGACAAATGTTTTAATGATTAATTAAATCACATTCAATTAAATTACAGTAATAGTCAAGGCAATCGGGAGATCACTTTTACTTTATATATTTTCTTAAAAATTTGGCTGCAGTGTGAACTCAGGGGCATGTGTGTGTGTGTTTGTGTGTGTGTGTGTGTGTGTGTGTGTGAAAGGATGAAAGATGACTTATAATGTAATATTATTATATATTATAATATATATTATTATAATATAATTATATAATAAACTATCAGGTGTGTGTTATGGTGTTAGATATTAGCTCTGTTTAAGCACCGGCTGTTATGTGTTAATGTGTGGTGTCCTCTGTTTGACCAATCGCCTCTCACTCTCTCGCTCTCTTATCCACCAGAATCTCATCCGCTGCATTAGATGCACAATGTAAAATATTTAAAACCACTGAATATGGTAATGTAATGGTTTGAGTGGCCTTGAGGGGGGAAAAAAGCAGTATGCTGTGTGTTAGACACCTCTAATTCATTGGAATCAGTCCATTAGCTGATCATCCAGCTACACACACACACACACACACACACACACACACACACACACACACACACACACACACACACACACACCCAGACCAGTGATTTCATTGTACAAACACTGCGTTGGTGAAGTAAGTACTTCACAAGTGTTTCCTCAAGAAGCATTTAGTTTTTATGTTGACTTCGTCTGGTCTCGTTTCAAGCTGATGTAATGCCGTCGCTCTTTCAAAGGCATCACCCAATTAGACGTGTAACATCAGCTAATGCATCGGACGAAAATCATGGAGGCAAACGAGTTGGATATGAATGTCACGAATGATCATTAGGATTGATTTCAGATCTCTTCCAAGAAGCACGGTGTCACCTCCTCCCACAGAGAGACACGTTACAAACACACAAGCTAGCTGCAAGATTAAAGGTTATTTAATGTAAATGGAATGCATTTCACAGAATTTTCCAAGTCATTCCACAGTGCATAAAAGTAATTACGCTGCTAGGTCTTGTATCAAGAGACTTGGAAAGAGAGATAGAGAGAGAGAAAGAAAGAGGAAGGGGAAAAATGAGGGCGAAGGCGGCTGTAAACATTTATGATGGACAGCTTTGACACGAGCCCACCTAGGCCAGACGCCAGAGACAGAATGATGGGGTGGGGGACGGCGAGCTGGCCTGTGGGGTGACACCCACAGTCGTCTGTTGGCACATCAATCACACGTTCCTTGCGCCTCGTTCCCTCAGAGGCTACCACAACCTGAAATCAAATTATTTCTTTTAATTGGAAAAAGCCGGGCAGGACAAGACCCGGAGAGCAGGTATAGGCGGTGGTGAGTCAGGTGATGTCAACACAGCTCAGTGAGTGTCAATTCATCAGTGCTGCTTAATGTCATTAACTAACCATCTCTCACCCTCATCCTTTCACCTACCTCTCTCCTTCCATCCATCTTCTTCTCATATTATGTCTCCTGCCCGCTCTTTCCACCAACCCACTCGACATCTGTAACACGTGGTTCAATTCCGGCTGTTCTGCAGCGGATTTTGCTTTTTAATGTGATCTATTGGACTGTAATAATTTTGCCTAATTTTGCAGAAGAGGACAGAGAATTTGAATATAAAAGAGCAAAGGAAGGTTTGTTTTAGCAGATTTCATGTTCCCAGTGAGATTTTCAAGAAATTCACATTACTGTGTTCACATTAATATTTCTTCTACTTTACTAAAAAACTTTCCAGTAAAGTTTACAGTAAATTAAAGCTTTTTTTCCTATTTTACTGACACAATCTCTCAGCTGGAGCAGGAGGATTCAAACTGTGTGGCTTTGAGGAATTGCAGTGAGGTGAGGTGTGGCATGAAAACTTTTTAAGTACAGATTTAACTACAATAGCATGGCAGATAAACCAAACTGAGCCAGTACAGAATGACCGACCCCCTGGAAGCCCCGCCCTATCTCGCATAGTAACTTAAAATTCCTCCTGCTTGGGTTTGTTATTAGTCATATTGAACACCCTGTCTTATCACCAGATAATAAGAAATCCGGATCAAATACGTTTGCCTTCAGGAAAATAATGGTCATCTTTGGCAATGGCACTTGTGTCAAAAGAGACGCAGATTTAGAATGTGGCCCAGAAATGTCCCAAATGCAGCAAACGCTTATGTGAAATCTTTACTTTATCATATAGTCTTATCAAAGCGAAGTTGTGGTTGTGTTCTGGCAACCAGATCAGGATGAGTTCATGGCTACTGTGAGGTGCTGGTGATATGTTGAATGAAGTGCTAACCCTGGACCATCACTGGTCCATTAATCATCTGTTATCAGGTTTCTTAACGCAAAGCAGTGACGGGATTCAACTGCAAGTGAGTCAAGCTCAGTTGGAGATTTCTCTCTGAGCCCGAAATAAATACAAAGTGCTACCGTGAAGCTGCAAATAGACTGTACTGTGCTGTAATCATTTGGAAACATTTGGAAAATTTGTTGGTAGTGTCTAATACTTTGTACAGGTACATGAACTGCTTGAAACACAGAAACTGCTTGAAACACAGAAACTGCTTGAACATAGAAGAGGAAGAATTTGTTAGTCTCATATACATTACATTCACTGTCTACCGCTTATCCGATCTATACTCGGGTCACGGGGAGCCTGTGCCTATCTCAGGCGTCATTGGGCATCAAGGCAGGATACACCCTGGACGGAGTGCCAACCCATCGCAGGGTAGACACACACTCTCATTCACTCACTATGGACAATTTAGAGATGCTAATCAACCTACAATGCATGTCTTTGGACTGGGGGAGGAAACAGGAGTACCCGGAGGAAACCCCCAAGGCACGGGGAGAACATGCAAACTCCACACACACGGCGGAGGCGGGAATCAAACCCCCAACCCTGGAGGTGTGAGGCAAACGTACTAGCCACCAAGCCACCATGCCCCCCATATACATTACAGCAAAATAAAATTCTTTTCTTCACATAACACAGAATAGGAAGTTGGGGTTAGAGTGCAGGATCTGCTGTGATACAGCACCCCAGGAGCAGAGAGAGAGTTAAGGGCCTTGCTCAAGGGCCCAACAGTGGCAGTTTGGACATGCTAGGGCTTGAACCACAATTTTTCAATCAACAAACCTTGACAGTTTGACCCATTACTGCCAGATGATGGGATGTGGTAGCTTAGTGATTAAGGTGTTGGCATACTGATCAGAAGGTTGTGAGTTTGACTGCCAGGCTGTCACTGCTGGGCCCTTGAGCAAGGCCCTTAACCCTCAGTTCCATAAACAATGAAATTAAAATGTAAGTCGTTCTGGATAAGGGTGTCTGCCAAATGTAATAAGATGAGTTCAGTGGGAATACACAGGGTGGAACGCACCACATACATATGTGTTTTGGAGAAAAACGCTACAGCCTTGTTATGTAATGATAGTAAGGTGCTGTTTAGCATGCCGCATGGTGCCTTGTGCTGCCACGTGGTGCCTTTCAGCCTTTACATGGAAAGTGTGACATGAAAGGTCTACACACTGGTGAAAAAAGATTCACGTAAGTGTTCTCGTTAAAGTAAATGACAGAATTGTAATAATTACTAGCCAATTTCAGTGCTGAAAAGGTGGGAATAATTATAGAACAATAGAAAATCATTTCAATAGCAAATCATCTAACACCGCCATTCAGGATTATGAGTCCACGTTTTAGGTGAATGACACCTACAGTTTTTCCCTGTGAGCAAAACTGCTTTAAAAACAAAAAGTTCCAGCTCGCTCTGTGGTGTGGGACAAAAATGAATGCGTGTGAGAGAGAGATGGTCTCAGTGGAAGCTTTAGCACTTGGAATAATGGGTTTAGCATTGAAAAATAATGGCTTTACCATTGGGAATAATGGGCAAAGACACAACTACACAAGCCTGCCTCTGCCTGCTCTAACTATATCTCACCATGTCTCTGCTTTCTTTCACCTTTTCTTTGTGTATACTATTGCCTTGGCAGGCTTCTCCAACTCCCTAGGCAATTACTGTGAATAAGTTTAGCTCAGGGCGGTCAGAGGAGACACATTAGTGTTGGTCAGTATCCCAGCATGCTCAGCTCACCTGGGCACTGCCCTATGAGTTCGGACTGCTGACGTTCAACTCTCTCGGGTTGTCTGCTTTTCTTACAACCGCTCATGCCAGTCAGCAGCTCACTCCCAGAGCCACCTTGAAATCCAAATAGAAAAAGACCTGTGTGCTTTGGCCATAAAATGTTACAAGTCCACCTCGGTGAAAACACACGCTGTCGATTGGAGAAAAGCGCTTCCACAATAAGCGTTTAGCTTATGTGACAAGATGTGTGAGTTAGCAAGTATGTCCTGAAATGCTGTCCATTTCTCCTGCCCATTGAATTCTAGCAGCAAACACAGCAAACACAGCACATTTAATTTGACTATTTTTTAAATCAGTTCTTGTTGTGGTCCAGCTCCTGCTTTTGTAACCCATCTTTCTCAAGGTTTGATGTGTTGTGCCAGCTGAGATGCTTTTCTCTTCACCACGGTTGGTAAGAGTGGTTATTTGAGTTACTGTTGCCTTCCTGTAGTTCCTGTTCCAGTCTGGCTGTTCTCATCAATAAGGCATTTCCACCTGCACAACTGCCACTCACTAAATTTTTTTTCATTTCTGGCATTTCACAGATGCCCTTATTCACAGCGACTTACAATTTATCTAATTTTTATACAATTGTGCAATTGATGGTTAAGGGCCTTGCTCAAGGACCTGACAGTGGTAGCTTGGTGGACTTGGGAATTGAGCTCACAACCTTCCTATCAGTAGTCCAACACCTTAACCACTAATCTACCACATCGTGTTTTCTTGCAACATTATATTTAAACATGACTTAAATGAACTCCCAACAGGAAAAAAACAAAACTTAATGTTATCAGTGGTGGTGCAGCAGAAAGCATTGAATCCTCATAACTCCAGCATTCCCAGTTCAGTCCTGAGCTTCGTCCTACTCTTTCTGTGGAGATTTTATGCATACTCTCTATGTCTATGTATCTACGATGGGATGGAATGGCTAACCAGTCCTGGGTGAATTCCCACATAATGACCAGTGAGAGAATAAATGGATGTGGAAAAAAAGCTATTAACTGCTAAAGTAAGCCAGTTGTTTGATTGCATTTCTAGATTTCGTCCCTAAATGACTTAGATTCGGACAAGAATTACAGACAGGGGAGAGCTTAAGGGAAAAACAATACAAAGTAAGGTTAATATTATTGCAAGGTGTACAAGGTTAAAAAAGTTTAGAGGCAGTGAAAAGCCATTGAATTTTGATGGAAAAAAACATAAAATCTCTTTTGATTATATGAAGAGGAAGGTGAAGAGTTTGGGTTGAAGACGGTCTTTGTCAAGTTGTTGCGATACCATATATAAATGGTTCACAATTAAAACAGAAAAAAAAGGAAAAAAGAAATTATGAAGCATTACTTGTAAGAAATTGCTCTAAGAAATCAGTGCAAAAAGTCTTCCTCGTTTTAAAATAAGCTTTGACCTAACGCACAGTCTCAGCGTGTAACACCGTGTTGTCGTGGACTAGTCTGCTGACTAAACTAGATGACTGAAAGCCCAATTTGTAAAGAAAATCCAACAAGTAAAATATGCATGAAAGTCAACTTTAATTAAAACCGCAGGCTGCGAGCAATCAATGGTCAGGAATTTTGAATAGCCTTAAGCAGCACTTCTGACAGCAATTTAGCTCTCATTCTTAATTCAGTTAAACAACCTTCTACAGATCAGGAGCTGACAACCAGAAACCACAGGGGATCTTGTGTATGATATGTGTATATAATGTCGATATGCATTTGTGTGTGTGTGTGTGTGTGTGTGTGTGTGTGTGTGTGTGTGTGTGTAAGGTCCTGTACTCTGGGAGGGCTTTTGGAGCTGAGCAGGCTACATTACTACGGCCCTGTGGATGTCAAATCTGGGGATTAAGCTCCATTAAACACAGTGCCACCGAGCTTTATCGCAGGATTTCACTGTTCAAGACTGCACACACACACACACACACACACACACACACACACACACACACACACACATACACACACCAGAGAGAGAGAGAGAGAGAGAGAGAGAGAGAGAGAGAGAGAGCGAGAGAGCAGCCATGAAATGCCCTTCACCCTTATCGACCAAATTTTAAAGGAAAAAGACAGAATAAAAAGGCTCTCCCTCGCTCCCTCAGCAGAGGAGGGGACATTCTGCTCATTAAGTTGCACAGCACGTGTCTTTTAAAGACCCCAGCATCCACTTTAACACTCACTGTGTCTACTGCTGCTGGCCACCGATCACAGATGCATTCCCCTGCGTGTGTCTCTCTTAATGGGAACTGACCAGCAGTGTGTAGCAGGAGTGGCAGTCTCTTGAGTCTCTGTGCATCGCTGGGCCTCTTCCAAACCCGTGGACCGCTGAGAGACGGAGGCGTGAGCAGTGAGGAATGTGTCCTCCTTTGCTTTACAAAGCTCTACATATGAAATTCCATACAATCCAGACTCAAACTAAGACAAGTCTAGCAATTTACCGGGAAAACTCAATATATCGAGCTAACAAACCATGTTAATGCGTTTGCTTTTGATGAGTCAGCGTAGATACCTGCTTCGTGCTCAAAAGAGCCTTTCATCAAACATTGATGGAGAACTGAAGCATGCAGCAGCAAGGCCAAACCAGGCTGTCTCTCTCTCTCTCTCTCTCTCTCTCTCTCTCTCTCTCTCTCTCTCACACACACACACACACACACACACACACACACACACACACACACACACACATCACACACATACACACACACACACAGGCTAACACGCCTCCCACACACAAACAGTGTGGGCCGCTGTGTGTCCTCGCTTTGGCGCTTGTATTGATCCGCACTGGGCTCTTTATTGAAGCCATGATTCATGCCGCTGCAGTCTCTCTTTCACTCCTTACAGCTCCTTGACCCTCAGTGTCTCACCACTCTCTCTTTTCTGTCTGTCTGTCTGTCTGTTCACTAACTTCACAGTCAGGCCTCTGACAGTATTGCAGAAAGAGTGCTGATTGGTGGTGAGGTGAGTGTGAAAGAGATGATGAAACTGAAACCGTCATATCCTCTCATATCACCTCTCTATCATACCCTCTTCCCCCTCCTCCTGTCCTCACTTTCTCTCTGTCCATCTCTTCTCTTCTCATCTCTTCTCTTCTCTTCTCTTCTCTTCTCTTCTCTTCTCTTCTCTTCTCTTCTCTTCTCTTCTCTTCTCTTTTCTTTTCTTCTCTTCTCTTCTCTTCTCTTCTCTTCTCTTCTCTTCTCTTCTCTTCTCTTCTCTTCTCTTCTCTCTCCCAGTCTCTTCTCTTCTCTTCTCTTCTCTTCTCTTCTCTTCTCTTCTCTTCTCTTCCCTTCTCTTTTAAGTGATTTCTAATAGTTTATTCTTGCAGGAAATCCTCAAAACACCCCCCCCCCAAAAAAAAAACCAAAAAACAAAACAAAAGACCCTTGAAGAAAGAGGTGGGATTTACTGTGATTGTGAGAAGGGCAGCATCGGCGTAAGTGGCTTATAAGTGGGTGACTATTTTTTCCTTGTGAGCTTCTGCATTGGATCACACAGGCACAGGTACAGCTACAGAACTGTTTCCTGACACAATCAGTATCTGTTTAGTGCTTTACTTCCAAACTTGTTTTTTTCCCTGACATGTATATATATGGCTTATACTTATGCATCTAGTATTTTTATTTTGGCTTCAATATCTTCTGTTTAGTTTTCCGTTTATTTTCCAATGCCCCAAATGGGATCCCAGTCCCAGTACACACCACTGATCCCAATCCCAGTACACACCTCTAATCTCTTTTAAATTCCCTGAGAAAACAAACCAACAATAAAACCATCAAACTGCAAAAAAAAAGCAACAACAACAAACATGACTGCACCTTCTATTGGTATTTGTATCTGGTTACAACCCTACAGCGTAGACTCTCTTTTGTTGAAAATAATAGAATTAAAATGTATTGATATACAGATAAACATGAAAGGGAACATAACAGGCAGAGCACAACGTAATATTTAAGGGGGATTTAATAAATCTGGCAACCTCTTTTTCCTTTTTTAATAGTATTTGAAGTGTTATATCACATTTTAATCAGGTACCATACACGACATTAGGCCGTTTGTCACCTGGTAACACAGATCATCTATGAAAAATGAGAAAAAAACCTCTGCGTAAATTTAAAACAAACAAATAAATAAATAAATAACACCAGCATTTGAAGTGAACAAGCATCTGACAGGAATAAGGATGGAGAGGTAATGTGTGTGAGAGAGAGACGGAGCGATAGTTAAAGTCCACTTAAGCACTTCTTTCATGTTAAATATCAGTTCCTTCAACATCACCGGCAGAAAAAGAGGCATTTCTTAGGCACTACATCATTAAATACCAACACATCAGCATTCACTTTGAACTTCCCTTCACTGCTGCTCATTACATAGCCTTTAAAACCTGGATGTTGGAACACTGCGACTTTTTGATTTGTACAGTTATTAAACATTATATACTTTTAAGCTTCTACACTGCGTGTCAATAATGCATGACTCAGGCTCGTCAGCTCACCAGAGTAAATCTACAGAGAGAGGATCTCCACTGAGCTCAGTGTGTGGGGGTATGATATGAGTCTTAGTACTCAGATCGATTCAGTGATTTCTGCCAACATTGCAAGAGACAGAACACTGAGTTTTTACGGAAGGAAACACAAACACACACACACACACACACACACACACACACACACACACACACACACACACACACACAGAGAGCGTCAGAAGAGGATGACGTCAGACTGAAATAACGTCAGCGAGTGCCTCTGGTTTTCCCAGTCCTGGCAGATATACTGCTCTGCTGCTTCAGTTCAGAAAGAAATGAAAGAGAGAGACTGAGAGATCTTTAAACAGTTCTGGATCCATTTCCATTCCATATTTTTATATATACGGGTGTCACAGCTGCACTGTGTAATGCCAGGACAGTATCTGCATCTGTTCAGTGGTACATTAACAGTGTATCTGTGTTTGGACTTAAACTAGAAGCCTGTATTGTCTAAACTAAACTAACAACAACAACAGCAACAATAATAAAAATTATTTATTTCTTCTTCTTCTTCTTCCTCTTATTATTATTATTATTATTATTATTATTATTATTATTATTATTATTATTATTATTATTATTATTATTGTTTCCTGGTGGTCCAGTGGGATCCCGTACTCTCATTCCTGTGGCCCGGGTTCGATTCCTGGGCAGGGTGCTAACCCAGCCACTGAAGAGTTAACTCTCAGTGCTGGTCCCAAGCCCAGATTAAATGGGAGGGTTGCATCAGGAAGGGCATCCAGCGTAAAAACCTGTGCCAAATTGAAACATGCTGACCAAATGATCCACTTTGAGCAGCCGAAAGAACAACATTATTATTATTATTATTATTATTATTCATTCATTGTCTGCCGCTTATCCAATCTATTCTCGGGTCACGGGGAGCCTGTGCCTATCTCAGGCGTCATTGGGCATCAAGGCAGGATGCACCCTGGACGGAGTGCCAACCCATCACAGGGCACACACACACACACACACACACACACACACACACACACACACACACTATAGAGATGCCAATCAACCTACGATGCATGTCTTTGAACCGGGGGAGGAAACCGGAGTACCCGGAGGAAACCCCCAAGGCACGGGGAGAACATGCAAACTCCACAAACAGGGCAGAGGTGGGAATCAGACCCCCTGGAGCCCTGGAGGTGTGAGGCAAACGTGCTAACCACCAAGCCACCGTTGCCCCCCTATTATTATTATTATTATTATTATTGATTTGGAACATACTCAAAACAACAAATTAATTTCAAATTAAAATACAGTTTTAATTTAATAACAAAAAAGAAAAAAGACAAAAACATGAACACATAAGAGAAACAGAGAGAGAGAGAAATGAAAAAAATAATATTTTATCTATATATATATATATACTGCAATTATTTTATGTGTGGATTTTTAAAAAACAAATGTCATAATGCCTTTGCCCTCAATCCACAGCTAGCAGCCATGTGGATACGCATAGCTCAGGGAAAACAAAGTCCAAGATGAATGATAATGAATACATTTTTGTTCAGTCTGAATAAAGTATTCACACTATATTGTACTATAGAGCTAAATAAATAAATAAATAAATAAATAAATAAATAAATGTGGCGTAGCCATGTCCGTGTCTTTGCTTTGAAGTTGCTCTTTTGAGAGTTGTGTGCTGTATACAGCAATTTCGTCATCAGGCGAGCTGACAAACGAGCCGAGAGCTGCACGCGAGCTGAGAGGAAGGCAAATGCAAAACTAGCACTCTGAATAATATATCATAACTAAGACATTTCCTCATGATTACACTCCGTATATAATCAATACAGAGTAAACGTCGCCCCACATGTACGACTAATATTACGACTGTTTTTTTTCTGTCCAGCACCAACAAACTGTTGGCCTGTTACAAACTTCAGCCTGGATCTGAATGACCGCTATGAAGGAGCTCATTACGACACTGAGGTGAACGAGGAGGTGTAAAGTGAGATGAGTGAGTGAGTGAGTGATTGAGAAAGTGAGTGAGTGAGTGAGTGAGTGAGTGAGTGAGTGAGTGAGTGAGAAAGTGAGTGAGTGAGAAAGTGAGTGAGTGTGTGATTGAGAAAGTGAGTGAGTGAGTGAGTGAGTGAGTGAGTGTGTGAGTGAGAAAGTGAGTGAGTGAGTGAGTGAAATGAGTGAGTGTGTGAGTGAGAAAGTGAGTGAGTGAGTGTGTGAGTGAGTGAGAAAGTAAGTGAGTGAGTGAGTGAGTGAGTGAGTGAGAAAATGAGTGAGTGAGTGTGTGAGTGAGAAAGTGAGTGAGTGAGTGAGTGAGTGAGAAAGTGAGTGAGTGAGAAAGTGAGTGAGTGTGTGATTGAGAAAGTGAGTGAGTGTGTGAGTGAGTGAGAAAGTGAGTGAGTGAGAAAGTGAGTGAGTGAGAAAGTGAGTGAGTGAGTGTGTGAGTGAGTGAGAAAGTGAGTGAGTGAGTGTGTGAGTGAGAGAGTGAGTGAGTGAGTGAGAAAGTGAGTGAGTGAGTGAGTGAGTGAGTGAGAAAGTGAGTGAGTGAGTGAGTGAGTGAATGAGTGAGAAAATGAGTGAGTGAGTGAGTGAGAAAGTGAGTGTGTGAGTGAGTGAGTGTGTAAGTGAGTGAAAGTGTGAGTGAGTGTGTGTGTGAGTGAGTGAGTAAGTGAGCAAGTAAGTGAGCGAGTGAGAAAGTGTGTGAGTGAGTGAGAAAGTGAGTGTGTGAGTGAGTGAGTGTGTGAGTGAGTGAAAGTGTGAGTGAGTGTGTGTGTGAGTGAGTGAGTGAGTGAGTGAGTGAGTGAGTGAGTGTGTGAGTGAGTGAGTAAGTGAGCAAGTAAGTGAGCGAGTGAGAAAGTGTGTGAGTGAGTGAGAAAGTGAGTGAGTGAGAAAGTGAGTGTGTGAGTGAGTGAGTGTGTGAGTGAGTGAAAGTGTGAGTGAGTGAGTGTGTGAGTGAGTGAAAGTGTGAGTGAGTGAGAAAGTGAGTGAGTGAGAAAGTGAGTGAGTGAGAAAGTGAGTGAGTGAGTGTGTGAGTGAGTGAGAAAGTGAGTGAGTGAGTGTGTGAGTGAGAGAGTGAGTGAGTGAGTGAGAAAGTGAGTGAGTGAGTGAGTGAGTGAGTGAGTGAGAAAGTGAGTGAGTGAGTGAGTGAGTGAATGAGTGAGAAAATGAGTGAGTGAGTGAGTGAGAAAGTGAGTGTGTGAGTGAGTGAGTGTGTAAGTGAGTGAAAGTGTGAGTGAGTGTGTGTGTGAGTGAGTGAGTAAGTGAGCAAGTAAGTAGCGAGTGAGAAAGTGTGTGAGTGAGTGAGAAAGTGAGTGAGTGAGAAAGTGAGTGTGTGAGTGAGTGAGTGTGTGAGTGAGTGAAAGTGTGAGTGAGTGTGTGTGTGAGTGAGTGAGTGAGTGAGTGAGTGTGTGAGTGAGTGAGTAAGTGAGCAAGTAAGTGAGCGAGTGAGAAAGTGAGTGAGTGAGTGAGAAAGTGAGTGTGTGAGTGAGTGAGTGTGTGAGTGAGTGAAAGTGTGAGTGAATGTGTGTGTGAGTGAGTGTGTGTGTGAGTGAGTGAGTGTGTGTGTGAGTGAGTGAGTAAGTGAGCAAGTAAGTGAGCGAGTGAGAAAGTGTGTGAGTGAGTGAGAAAGTGAGTGTGTGAGTGAGTGAGTGTGTGAGTGAGTGAAAGTGTGAGTGAGTGAGTGTGTGAGTGAGTGAAAGTGTGAGTGAGTGTGTGTGTGAGTGAGTGAGTGAGTGAGTGAGTGAGTGAGTGAGTGAGTGAGAAAGTGAGCGAGTGAGTGAGTGAGAAAGTGTGTGAGTGAGTGAGTGAGAAAGTGAGTCAGTGAGTGTGTGAGTGAGAAAGTGAGTGAGTGAGTGAGAAAGTGAGTGAGTGAGAAAGTGAGTGAGTGAGTGAGAAAGTGAGTGAGTGAGTGAGTGTGTGAGTGAGAAAGTGAGTGAGTGAGTGAGTGAGTGAGAAAGTGTGTGAGTGAGTGAGAAAGTGAGTGAGTGAGAAAGTGAGTGAGTGAGTGAGAAAGTGAGTGTGTGAGTGAGTGAGTGAGTGAGAAAGTGAGTGAGTGTGTGAGTGAGAAGTGAGTGTGTGAGTGAGTGAAAGTGTGAGTGAGTGTGTGTGTAAGTGAGTGAGTGAGTGAGAAAGTGAGTGAGTGAGTGAGTGAGCGAGTAAGTGAGCGAGTGAGTGAACGAGTGTGTGAGTGAGCAAGTGTGTGAGTGAGTGAGTGAGTGAGTCAGTGTGTGAGTGAGTGAAAGTGTGAGTGAGTGTGTGTGTGAGTGAGTGATGAGTGAGCGAGTAAGTGAGCGAGTGAGTGAACAAGTGTGTGAGCAAGCAAGTGTGTGAGTGAGTAAGTGAGAAAGTGAGTGAGTGAGTGAGAAAGTGAGTGAGTGAGAAAGTGAGTGAGTGAGTGAGAAAGTGAGTGTGTGAGTGAGTGAGTGAGTGAGTGAGTGAGAAAGTGAGTGAGTGTGTGAGTGAGAAAGTGAGTGTGTGAGTGAGTGAAGTGTGAGTGAGTGTGTGTGTGAGTGAGTGAGTGAGTGAGAAAGTGAGTGAATGAGTGAACGAGTGTGTGAGTGAGCAAGTGTGTGAGTGAGTGTGTGAGTGAGAAAGTGTGTGAGTGAGTCAGTGTGTGAGTGAGTGAAAGTGTGAGTGAGTGTGTGTGTGAGTGAGTGAGTGAGTGAGCGAGTAAGTGAGCGAGTGAGTGAACAAGTGTGTGAGCGAGCAAGTGTGTGAGTGAGTGAGTGAGAAAGTGTGTGAGTGAGTGAGTGAGAAAGTGTGTGAGTGAGTGAGTGAGTGAGTGAGAAAGTGTGTGAGTGAATGAGTGAGTGAGTTGAGTGATAGAGTGAGAGTGAGTGAGTGTGTGAGCAAGCAAGTGTTTGTGTGAGTGAGTGAGTGAGTGAGTGAGAGTGAGTGTGTGAGCAAGCATTTGTGTGAGTGAGTGAGTGAGAGCGTGAGTGTGTGAGTGAGTGAGTGTGTGAGTGAGTGAGAGCGTGAGTGTGTGAGTGAGTGTGTGAGTGAGTGAGTGTGTGAGTGAGTGAGTGAGTGAGAGTGAGTGTGTGAGTGAGTGAGAGTGAGTGTGTGAGTGAGTGAGCATATGAGGAGTGAGTGAGCAGGTGAGCATGTGAATAAAAAAGTGAGTGAGCAAGTGATTGAGTGTATGAGCGAGCGAGTGAGTGAGAGGGTGAGTGAGTGAGTGAGTGTGTGAGTGAGTGAGTGTGTGAGTGAATGAGTGAGTGAGTGAGAGTGAGTGTGTGAGTGAGTGAGTGTGTGAGTGAGTGAGAGCGTGAGTGTGTGAGTGAGTGTGTGAGTGAGTGAGTGTGTGAGTGAGTGAGTGAGAGTGAGTGAGTGAGTGAGAGTGAGTGTGTGAGTGAGTGAGTGAGTGAGTGAGTGAGTGTGTGAGTGAGTGAGTGAGTGAGTGAGTGAGTGAGTGAGAGTGAGTGAGTGAGTGAGTGAGAGTGAGTGTGTGAGTGAGTGAGTGAGTGAGTGAGAGTGAGTGTGTGAGTGAGTGAGAGCGTGAGTGTGTGAGTGAGTGTGTGAGTGAGTGAGTGAGTGAGTGAGTGAGAGTGAGTGAGAGTGAGTGAGTGAGTGAGTGAGAGTGAGTGTGTGAGTGAGTGAGTGAGTGAGAGTGAGTGTGTGAGTGAGTGAGAGCGTGAGTGTGTGAGTGAGTGTGTGAGTGAGTGAGTGAGTGAGTGAGAGTGAGTGAGTCAGTGAGTGTGTGAGTGAGTGAGTGAGTGAGTGAGAGTGAGTGTGTGAGTGAGTGAGCATATGAGGGAGTAAGTGAGCGAGTGAGTGAACGAGTGTGTGAGTGAGCAAGTGTGTGAGTGAGTGAGTGAGTGAGTCAGTGTGTGAGTGAGTGAAAGTGTGAGTGAGTGTGTGTGTGAGTGAGTGAGTGAGTGAGCGAGTAAGTGAGCGAGTGAGTGAACAAGTGTGTGAGCAAGCAAGTGTGTGAGTGAGTAAGTGAGAAAGTGAGTGAGTGAGTGAGAAAGTGAGTGAGTGAGAAAGTGAGTGAGTGAGTGAGAAAGTGAGTGTGTGAGTGAGTGAGTGAGTGAGTGAGTGAGTGAGAAAGTGAGTGAGTGTGTGAGTGAGAAAGTGAGTGTGTGAGTGAGTGAAAGTGTGAGTGAGTGTGTGTGTGAGTGAGTGAGTGAGTGAGAAAGTGAGTGAATGAGTGAACGAGTGTGTGAGTGAGCAAGTGTGTGAGTGAGTGTGTGAGTGAGAAAGTGTGTGAGTGAGTCAGTGTGTGAGTGAGTGAAAGTGTGAGTGAGTGTGTGTGTGAGTGAGTGAGTGAGTGAGCGAGTAAGTGAGCGAGTGAGTGAACAAGTGTGTGAGCGAGCAAGTGTGTGAGTGAGTGAGTGAGAAAGTGTGTGAGTGAGTGAGTGAGAAAGTGTGTGAGTGAGTGAGTGAGTGAGTGAGAAAGTGTGTGAGTGAATGAGTGAGTGAGTTGAGTGATAGAGTGAGAGTGAGTGAGTGTGTGAGCAAGCAAGTGTTTGTGTGAGTGAGTGAGTGAGTGAGTGAGAGTGAGTGTGTGAGCAAGCATTTGTGTGAGTGAGTGAGTGAGAGCGTGAGTGTGTGAGTGAGTGAGTGTGTGAGTGAGTGAGAGCGTGAGTGTGTGAGTGAGTGTGTGAGTGAGTGAGTGTGTGAGTGAGTGAGTGAGTGAGAGTGAGTGTGTGAGTGAGTGAGAGTGAGTGTGTGAGTGAGTGAGCATATGAGGGAGTGAGTGAGCAGGTGAGCATGTGAATAAGAAAGTGAGTGAGCAAGTGATTGAGTGTATGAGCGAGCGAGTGAGTGAGAGGGTGAGTGAGTGAGTGAGTGTGTGAGTGAGTGAGTGTGTGAGTGAATGAGTGAGTGAGTGAGAGTGAGTGTGTGAGTGAGTGAGTGTGTGAGTGAGTGAGAGCGTGAGTGTGTGAGTGAGTGTGTGAGTGAGTGAGTGTGTGAGTGAGTGAGTGAGAGTGAGTGAGTGAGTGAGAGTGAGTGTGTGAGTGAGTGAGTGAGTGAGTGAGTGAGTGTGTGAGTGAGTGAGTGAGTGAGTGAGTGAGTGAGTGAGAGTGAGTGTGAGTGAGTGAGTGAGAGTGAGTGTGTGAGTGAGTGAGTGAGTGAGTGAGAGTGAGTGTGTGAGTGAGTGAGAGCGTGAGTGTGTGAGTGAGTGTGTGAGTGAGTGAGTGAGTGAGTGAGTGAGAGTGAGTGAGAGTGAGTGAGTGAGTGAGTGAGAGTGAGTGTGTGAGTGAGTGAGTGAGTGAGAGTGAGTGTGTGAGTGAGTGAGAGCGTGAGTGTGTGAGTGAGTGTGTGAGTGAGTGAGTGAGTGAGTGAGAGTGAGTGAGTCAGTGAGTGAGTGAGTGAGTGAGTGAGAGTGAGTGAGTGTGTGAGTGAGTGAGTGAGTGAGAGTGAGTGTGTGAGTGAGTGAGTGAGTGAGTGAGAGTGAGTGTGTGAGTGAGTGAGAGCGTGAGTGTGTGAGTGAGTGTGTGAGTGAGTGAGTGAGTGAGTGAGTGAGTGAGTGAGTGAGTGAGAGTGAGTGAGAGTGAGTGAGTGAGTGAGTGAGAGTGAGTGTGTGAGTGAGTGAGTGAGTGAGAGTGAGTGTGTGAGTGAGTGAGAGCGTGAGTGTGTGAGTGAGTGTGTGAGTGAGTGAGTGAGTGAGTGAGAGTGAGTGAGTCAGTGAGTGAGTGAGTGAGTGAGTGAGTGAGTGAGAGTGAGTGTGTGAGTGAGTGAGTGAGTGAGTGAGAGTGAGTGTGTGAGTGAGTGAGCATATGAGGGAGTAAGTGAGCAGGTGAGCATGTGAATAAGAAAGTGAGTGAGTGAGCAAGTGATTGAGTGTATGAGCGAGCGAGTGAGTGAGAGGGTGAGTGAGTGAGAGGGTGAGTGAGCAAGTGAGTAAATGTGTGAGTGAACGAGTAAGCAGCAATATCTACCTGGCTTTAGTATATGTGAGTGTGTGTCTGTCTGTCTGCAGCTCGCTAGCCTTCTCTCTTTCTCTGTCCTGAGGCTGGACTATTAAACGCAGCCTCTGCTCAAATTGCTTTTGTGCGGCTCCACTGAACAGGTGGATGATGACGGGGGAACGGCGGCGTGCTCCGATTGCATTTTAAAAGGCCTGCCCACATCTGCTGGGAATCAGTGGCATTCATACCACCACCCAATTTTACAAGTCATCTACTTCTCGCCACATTAGCGCTTTATGTTCAACTTCTAAATTCATTTACATTGACTCCGTCGGGGAGGGACAGGCTGCCATGCAGTCTGAGAAATCCATTTCCTCCTTCATGCGTGGCCATTTGTGGGGACGCTAAGACTAACATAGCATGGTATGCTCATCTGCTGCTGCTGAATATGTGGAACAAGGAGGTGACGTTGCTCTAATCACCATGGAGGAACATCACCTAGATGTCAGATCTACACAACACTTTTTCTTAGCCCTTGTTGATTGTTATTCATTTTGGAAGATGGAAAGAGGTACAGAAAGAAAGAAAGAAAGAAAGAAAGAAAGAAAGAAAGAAAGAAAGAAAGAAAGAAAGACAGAAAGAAAAAAGGAAGTAAGGAAGGAAGGAAGAAAGAAAGAAAGAAAGAAAGAAAGAAAGAAAGAAAGAAAGAAAGAAAGAAAGAAAGAAAGACAGAAAGAAAAAAGGAAGGAAGGAAGGAAGGAAGGAAGGAAGGAAGGAAGGAAGGAAAAAAGAAAGAAAGAAGGAAAAAAAGAAAGAAAGAAAGAAAGAAAGAAAGAAGAAAGAAAAAAGGAAGGAAGGAAGGAAGGAAGGAAAAAAGAAAGAAAGAAAGAAAAAGAAAAAGAAAGAAAGAAAGAAAGAAAGAAAGAAAGAAAGAAAGAAAGAAAGAAAGAAAGAAAGAAAGAAAGAAATTAGCAGGTTTAACTGAGCAAATGAAGCAGGTGTGAATAAATTGGTGTGCTTATAGCCCTGGCATTACTACTACATGCATTAAATGTAATACAATAAGAACACTTATGCGTATGGTGAGAGTAAACTACATGTTTGTGGAGATATATATTGTATATCATTTCATTTTGAATACTAGCCATGATGTTGGATTTTCAAACAGGGTTGTGGCGTAATCTGAGTTGTAATTTTGGGTAGCTTTCTGCAGCCTTGCAAATCAAACCAAGTCCATGTTACAGCCGTACGATGCGCTCGCTGCTTGGGACGATAAGTGAGAATATAAATAACGAGATGGTGCAGACTGTTTCACTCCCGCTGATGAAATTCAGTCCCTCAAATCCAGTGTTCGGATTGAAGAGTGCGCTGGCTGAACGCTTCAGCTGCTGCTGAACGATGACGAAATCATGAAACGTACCAGCAGAAAACTAATTACAGCTTTCTTAAAGAGAAAGCATGGGTGAGTTTTCAGGAGAGATTCATTCTGCCCCAAGTTCTCAGACTTCTTACGCTAGCACATGCCTTTTAATTAGCCAGGATTAATGGTTTAGGACGACTCACTCTTGCTTGAGATATGAAAATCCATCAAAAACTTTAGAACAGGCACAGAGAGAAATGAGCTACAAAGCCTGTTATGGGATTTCTAATGACTGCAGAGCACTTAGAAGAAGAAGCCTTTGTGTAGTGTAAAGAAACTGTACTGCAGTTTAGTTTTTCATGTTCTTAGGTTTTTTTTATAAGGACAGACCTTGCCAATGAACCATATAGACATAAACATGATTTGACAGCTCCTTTCTCTGTGCCTCTTTTTTGTCAAGCTGAAGAGTCAGGGTCACAAAGGGACAAGGTTTCTTCCCTGCCAAGTGTGAAACAGCTAAAAAAAACAGTAGGGTTACGTGTTCCGCTGTGTTTTAGCTTCTCATCTCCACTCAAGGATTCCTAACACAAAATGTGAGCTGATGGAATGAGTCAAATAAAGGAATAAGGTTAGAGCAATCCAGAGGGATGCCTCTGAGGGTCAGAGTCCAACCTAATCGATTATCTGTCTCTGTGTCGCAGGTGACCGAGGCATAGGCCAGGCCAGGAAGTTTGGAAGAAAGAACACGAGCTGGAGAAATGTTTACTTTTGTACTTCTTAGGCGGTTTTGTACTAGAGAATGCCTGTTAAGTTTACTTTCTCCATCACACATCTGGATGCACAAGCTGTTGCTTCCGGCAACTGCATCTGCAGCCATGTGCTCTATGTGGACACGCTCCTCTCTCAGCAGCATGTGGCAGATCACAAAATAATAACAATTTTCTAAACAATTACAGACAAAATGCCCTCCCAGGGTGCGAGCTGTGCTGGTGATTAGAAACGAAAAGAGGCGTATTCTGACGTGACTAACGCTCGATGTTTAGCACTTCACATAGCAGTTGTGTAGGTGTTGATGCTTTCAGTCATGATACCATGGATATACAAGCATTCTCACCCCGCCCTATTCGCCCGCTGGAATGGTGTCCACTCGATTATAGCATTAGCAACAAGCGTTTTGACATCTGTCTTCATTATTATCAATAAGGAGGAGCGACTGAGCCGCAGGTCTGCTCCATTAGCTCGAGTGGTCGCACAGTTGTACGGTTGATATGGCGCATTAGACGGATCCAACGCGGGCTAATATGTTGGGACTGAAGAGGACAGGGTGATTGCTTTGGGGGAGGAGCAGCAGCCGAGGCACAGAGCCACACCGCTCAGAGGCCGGTATATCGGTCGAGGTAAAGAGAAAGCAACTGCATCTAAATAAGAAAGCTTATTGCAATCTGTATAATTACCACGGGGTAATGAAATAACTCACCAGCCATGCCGCCTTCACTTAAGAGAAATCGATGTGTGTTTGAGAGTTTATTAGAGCAGTGAAGTACTTAGGCTGGAGGGGGGGAGGAAAGGGGTCCAATAGCACAACCTGCATTAGCAGCTAATCGAGAAGCGGTGAGGGTTAAACCCTTCAGCACCCATTTCTTATACTCCCTCTTTGTCATTGCATAAAATCCGGCAAAGCGTGCATAGAGTATACATCTTTGCAGCTTTCAAGCGAACGAGGAATGAAACATCTCTGAGTAAAGGTTAACGACAGCTTTAGCTTTGATTTGTCATCATGTTTTATCATCACACATGATGTAACACTTCATCTGATGATCTCCAAAGCCAGTCATCGTGCCGGGCAATCACAGGAAGGTTGAAACCAGCAACCTGCCCGGGTGACACCTCTAACTTTTCCACTTCTCAGCACTTTTTCCTGGAACCTTATTCTCTGACTCCACAGCTCAGATTGATGGCACTTAAAAAGCCAAATAATGGAAAGACAAACCAGCTATCGTTGCGAAAAAGTGCTTATCCAGAAATCATTAGGGATACAGATGAGGCTGCACTGCCTACGACTGGCTCTGTCTCAAGGATGGCTAGCTCTCTGATATGCTCCCTCTAGGTGGAGGCAGACAACGAGGAGCTCACACATCTCCAGTGAAAGGGAGATTGGGAGTGATGGGCATGGCTACTTGCCTTTCTCAGGTGTCCCAGTCTCAGTGAAGGAAGCAGGAGAAAGAAGCAAGAGGAGGAGGGCACTCATTTATTTAGCCGTCTGCCCAGTTCACCTGGAGTGATGGCAAGCCATCAGCAAGGTAGGCTGCTATTTCACGGCCTGTTAAACGCTAATGCTGTAACACGCCCTTCGTTCCAATTTTGGTGAGCAGGGAGCATTTACGCCAGGCTCAAGGTTTGGTCAGGCCCCGGACAGGAAATAGAGAGAGACGAGATAGAGAAAGGATGGGCAGGAGCAGGAACTGTCATTTACATGGACTGCTGAGCTAGCAAGAGCTCACCCCGCCCCTCCTCGCACAGGCAGGCCAGCATAGAGCCACTCCAAAGCACACATCCATTCAGCCCATGGATGACTGCCTCACAACACATGCACTCCAAACTCCCTGTCTCCTTTGTTCCACATGCCTTCTCCTTCTGATTTCAGACACTAAAACTGTTGTCCTGCGGTGGTCTCTCTGGTGTGACCAGTAACACATTCATGGATGAGATAAAGAAAAGAAGTCCGGCACCGCCTGAGAGAAAAGCGCTCAGTGAGAGCAAAAGCTCTTTAAGGTTAAGGTCAAAACACTTATTTGTGTTCCAGTGCACAGGCCTGAAGAAGACTGATTAGAAACTCATAGTTATTATCCCTGAGTGTGGCTCTGATTGATCACCCTTGCTCAGAGCCTAGAGCAGAGAAGACACCGAGAGTGGACATTGGCACAATTTTACACAGAAAGTCTTACAGTAGGAGACTTCATTTATCAACGTGGGCATCTGATCCAAATGCTTGTAATGTACCGTCCATAGCTCTGTTATCCGAAAGTGGTCCAAGAACCTTGTGTTCTCCTTTGGACCAGAGGTCTGAGAGTATACTGGGAACTGACAGCCTTCACTCTCTACCCAATCCATCATTTTCTGGAAAGATTTCACTACTTAACTCAGGCTTTAAGTCCTGGAGCTGTCTTGCTATCCCAGTGCTGATAGTCTGTGCTGAGCTGCTTACAGTGACTTACATTGCTGAAACCATGTATTCTGGCCAGCTCTGTATTTTGGTAAACAGTTTTCTGATTCCCCATAACCTTATTCTGTTATAGCTAACCTCTAACATAACTGATATTACCAAATTGTATGAGAAACCATGGGTCAAAGCATTGAGCATCCTGAGTATAGGAGTATAGGAGTTGCAAGAAAGACAAAAAAAACAAAAAAAAAACAGTCAAACAGGAAAAAGGAACATCCGCATACCTAAATGAATTTGTTGTTTCATTTAATTATATAATGTCTAGGGTCCAAAATAAGTTTCTCTACAGTTCCTCACATTCTTCCTGGGTCTGGGTTAGTTTCCTCTGGGTTCTCCTGTTTCCCGCCTCCTAAAAACATGCCAAAATATGGACTAAATTGTCGCTAGGTGTTGATGAGTGCATGTTTGGTGTGCTGTGATAGACTTCCCAGAATCCAACATGTCCCTGACCAGGATAAAGAACTTACTGAAGATGATTAAAGGAATGAAAAATACATATGTTTTTGTTTTCGCTTCCTTCATAGTGGAAGAACAAATATTTTACACTACAGATTCATAAAAACCGCAAGCAGTAGTCATTTTAAACATTATTTAAAAGCAAAGGAACTTCTACTGGCTCTTTTTCAAGAGCTTAAACTTTACTCTATCCAATACCGACAGATGCAGCCTACTATCCAGATTGCCAAATCGTTCAGCAAACCCACTGCCATATGTGTTTTTTCACACTTTTCTGTAATCTTTTTTTCTCTGTTGTGATACAAATACAACAAGCACATTTGCAGCTCATCGTAAATAAAGATCATGTGATTGTGACCTGTACGTAAATTGCAGAAATTGAACATAAATATATTTGAAAACGATTTCTTATCACAGAAGAACATTTTTTATAATTTCATCACAGTGTCAATGATTCATTAAAAAATTTTTAATATCACAATTTTTTTTCACAATACATGCCCAACTGTCATGTGAGCTGACTTTAAAAAGATGTCATGTAAGGTAAATGTTTTTATAGCTTCATCAAACCACATCAAAAGCTTTACACAGACACTCTGAGTGACAGGGTGGCCCAGTGTGCATTTGTGTGTATGTGCATTGTGTCCCTTTCTGTCTGCCACATCACACAGTGTGACTGCATCAAGAAGTTCGGCTCCCTAAAGAAACACTGTCCTGCTGCCATCTGCCTGCACTCTTCATAAACAGCACAACAACCATCAACAATCTTCTGAAAGAAACAAGCTTGGTGTTGGTTTTGAAAGCCAGCGTATTGTTGGTGCAGGTCTGTAAAGTGTAATTTGTGGGTGTGTATGTGTGTGTTTGTAAGAGAGGGTGAGCAAAGGTGCAGAAATAAATCACAAGTGGCACACACACGCAGCGGGGCCGTGCTGGGGCACTCTGGAGCAGTAGCGGGGCCTGCAGTCTACCTGTGGTGGCAGTGGCTCTCAGCAGGGGGGAAGATTAATGCTGCCTCTCTGGAGCAAAGGTAACATCCAGAGCTTAATAAGGTACAAACAATTGCTTCCATTTTGTTTGCTACCAAGGGAAAACTAAAATTGTGCTACTGAGGTGTATTTTTTACTTTCAGTATGCTTTTGCAGGGCTGGGATTTGGGGCTGTGTGTGTATGCATGTCATGTGAAATGGTCTTATAAAACCGGGGAACTCATGCATCCACTAAAAAGGCGGGGCTAGGTGGGATAAAATAAATACTGAGAAAATGCAATACCCTGTAACGCCCAATCCACGGATTTGAACATGCTCCAGAATCCTTACCTCAACGCCCTGCACTTTCAGCTTCATGTGATCCTCTCGCGTGGTCTTGCCATCTTTCCTCTTCTTCCAGCAGTAACCGTCCTTCCTGTACTTCACCTTTTTCCGGTTGTACAGTATCATCGACCCATTCTGTGGCCTAGATCCCAGTGAGACAGGGATGAGAGAAGGGAAGAGGGGGAGGATGAGAAAAAGAGAATTTTTTTTTGTCAAAGCCAATGCTGTGGGCCTAATTTCAAAGAAGTACACAGGGGCTAATAGAGTCAGTAATGCATCAGTGACTAAGATGACACAGCCCCTTTATGGCATTTTTGCATTGGTATGCACAGTTTGACAGTGAACAAAGCAACCTTCAGCATAAATTTGCAACACTCTGGTAAGAGAAAAGCACTAAAAGTAGCGTTTCTGCTCAGTGTAAATCACATATAGACTAGAGTATGCATGCAGAGAGGCTGCCGCCTCTGTGTTGCTTCACACTCTCAGATGAGTGGTGGAGAATGTCCCCTGAGGGGGGAAAAAAGAGATATCCCTTCAACATTTCATTCATAATTCATTAGAACTGTACTGGCCATCGTCTGGTGGCTGATAGTAGTGCTGAAGCCTGTCTAGCTTCACATTAGGAGGCTCTAGGTTTAAGCACTAGCTAATAATTACATAAAGCGAAGACAGCATGAGGCGCTTATACCATATGTCTGACGAAATCCATACATTTATCCAGCAGTTATGTATAAAGCCAAGGAAAAAAAAAGACAAACCGAGACATGCATGCATACAGATATTTTCTATATTTTGTACTTTGCCTTGCTGCTATAACAATGCAATTTCCCTTGTGGGATCAATAAAGCATCTATCCATCTATAACACACACACACACACACACACACACACACACACACACACACACACACACACACACACACACACACACACACACACCACACCCCAAGTGCTATAGCTTGCAGGATCTGGAGCAGTCCCATGAGGAGATAGCATGGCTGCACAGTCATTGGCTCCCCTAGGTATGGAAGTGGAAGTGTTGTTGGCCCAGTCCTGCAGGCGGCCAGCTGCTGTGAGCTGCCTGTTAGCCAGGCCCAGCATGGCCTCAAGGTACACTGGCAGCAATCAAACCATGCCTAAACATTGAGTGGCTGGCACTGTCTTCATGTTTATCTTCTCATTTTCCTCACTCAGTATTATCCATTACACTGCATGCATCAATTTCTAGTGCAGCTCAAGGGGGCCAGTCGCTGGTTTATTTTTGCGATTGCTCATCAATCATTTCTGGGGACGAGTGTCTGGGGCTGATATAGAATGGAAGAAGGACTCCCACCAGCCCAACTCTGTAGCGCCTTTTAATTAGAGATGCCACTCAAACTCTGCCATCCTCCTCTCTCTCTCTCTCTCTCTCTCTCTCTCTCTCTCTCTCTCTCTCTCTTTTCCACTATGCCTCTGTGCCAGGCACCAGCTCTTGTGTACCACCAGCTCCCTTCTGTTGTTCCTTCTTTGAATCAGATCTCCAGTGAGACCCACTAGCAGGATCTCCACTGCAGTCCACAAGCAAGATATCCCAGTAGGAAGATCTCCACTGGGACCCACTAGCAGGATCTCACACAATAATTATGCACACCATGACCCTTTAGCAAGAAAAATCCATCGTAAACCACAAGCAAAAACAGTAACCCATTAGAAAGAAATCCTTCCAACACACTAGCAATATTCAACCCACTAGAACAGTCTACTAGAAAGAAGACCAACAGAAAGGTCTCTACTGTTATCCATTTGCAAGGACTTCATCCCATATAATAGCAAGACCTCCATCCAACCCACTTGCAACATCTCCCACTAGCAAGATCTCCATCCAACCTACTTGCAACATCTCCCACTAGCAAGATCTCCATCCAATCCACTAGCAACATCTCCCACTAGCAGGACCTCCATCCAACCTACGTACTTGCAACATCTCCCACTAGCAAGACCTCCATCCAACTCACTAGCAAACATCTCCCACTACAAAGACCTTCATCCAACCCACTTGCAACATCTCCCACTAGCAAGATCTCCATCCAACCTACTTGCAACATCTCCCACTAGCAAGATCTCCATTCAACCTACTTGCAACATCTCCCACTAGCAAGATCTCCATCCAACCTACTTGCAACATCTCCCACTAGCAAGATCTCCATCCAATCCACTAGCAACATCTCCCACTAGCAGGGCCTCCATCCAACCTACGTACTTGCAACATCTCCCACTAGCAAGACCTCCATCCAACTCACTAGCAAACATCTCCCACTACAAAGACCTTCATCCAACTCACTTGCAACATCTCCCACTAGCAAGATCTCCATCCAATCCACTAGCAACATCTCCCACTAGCAAGACCTCCATCCAACCTACGTACTTGCAACATTTCCCACTAGCAAGACCTCCATCCAACTCACTAGCAAACATCTCCCACTACAAAGACCTTCATCCAACCCACTTGCAACATCTCCCACTAGCAAGATCTCCATCCAACCTACTTGCAACATCTCCCACTAGCAAGATCTCCATTCAACCTACTTGCAACATCTCTCACTAGCAAGATCTCCATGCAACCTACTTGCAACATCTCCCACTAGCAAGACCTCCATCCAATCCACTAACATCTCCCACTAGCAGGACCTCCATCCAACCTACTTGCAACATCTCCCACTAGCAAGATCTCCATCCAACTCACTAGCAAACATCTCCCACTAGCAAGATCTCCATCCAACTCACTAGCAAACATCTCCCACTACAAAGACCTCCATCCAACCCAATTGCAACATCTCCCACTAGCAAGATCTCCATCCAACCTACTTGCAACATCTCCCACTAGCAAGACCTCCATCCAACCTACTTGCAACATCTCCCACTAGCAAGACCTCCATCCAATCCACTAACAACATCTCCCACTAGCAAGACCTCCATCCAACCCACTTGCAACATCTCCTGTTAGCAAGAACTCCATCTAACCTTCTTGCAACATCTCCCACTAGCAAGATCTCCATCCAACTCACTAGCAAACATCTCCCACTAGCAAGACCTCCATCCAACCCACTTTCAACATCTCCCACTAGCAAGACCTCTATCCAACCTTCTTGCAACATCTCCTACATGCAATATCTAAAGGTTTGCAGCAAGATCTCCTCTGCAACCCACAAGCAAGAACTCCATCCATCACACTAGCAACATTTCCATCTAATGCACTAGCAAGAACTTCTTTACCACCCCTGACCAACATTTTATCTAACCACTTTCTCTCCTCTTATCCTTCCTCATCATGCTGTATCATACAGGACTTGGGAGATTGTTGAGGAGCCCTATACAATGAGTACTAAGGATACAAATAAGTTGTTGCTGCTGTAAACATAAGCAAAGGCCAGACCGCAGGTAGGCACAATATTTCAAAACAAAGAGTAGAATCTAAAGTGTAGTCAAGCAGCAAGGCAATGTTGAAACATGAGACATATCAGTAAAAGTATACGAAGACTTTACTTAGACACTATATAAGTATGGCAAGACTTCGCAACATGATACATATGTATTTCTTATATACTATATGGAATAGTAAGTAATCAGGAAGTGTTTATTCAGAATGTCTGGTGATGGGGAAGTGTAATGTCTCAGGTTAATGTGACTCTCATCCTCCTGGTCTTATTTCACTCAGCCTTCCTGACGCCCTGATCTGATTTTCATCCTCCCGCCCAGTTCACATCAACCACTCACTTCAGTTCATTCATTCGTTTGGCTCACCCTGCCCACAGCCACACACCACACAGCATGGTTATTAGACTGCACTGACCTTCACAACTTAAAGACTGTTTTAAAGTAGATCTATCCATTAGGAAAAAAGAGAAAAGATGAGTGAGGCAGAAAAATCAAATGAATTAGTCATCTAATCCACCCGGGACTAAAGCAAAGTTCCTGTGTTAAAGGTCACCACAATCTTGCATGTCAGCACACAGCTTTGTGCTCAAGAGCTTCTGGGCATGTCAGTGTTTAACCGGAAGGTGGTTGGTACCTGGGGTCTGCCTGCAGGGCTCATTCTCATTCTCATTTTCCGTGTCTGTGTACACAAGTGATTCAATTAAACTTATCAGAAGGATGGGTATTTATACACGAGGCTGAAATATTAACTGTGCTGTTATCAGAAAGCCATGACAGGAGCAGTGCGGTTCCTGAGGCCCAAACGTGACAGATTAATATGGAAATTGAATGATATATATGATATATATACATACACACACACACACACACACACACACACACACATACACATATATGCATAAAGAGTATATGCAGTATATACATACACTCAATGTTCACGACAATGGTGAGTGATGACAATCAGCTTTTGCCTTCACTCTGCACTTGAGCTCATCCAGGAGCTAAGAAATCCTTTTATTCACTGAAGGTAACTGCATTCACTCCTTCAGTTCATTCATTTCAGATGAGTTGGAGAGATGAGGAACGAGGCTGTGCCACAGTATTATTGAGAAAGAAGCCACTGTAAAGAAGCCATGATAACCAATGGCTCTGATTTAAACACTTCCATTATATAGCCGCTTCATAATAGCTAATATTATGGGATGTACAGAGATGTTTTCTGAGGAGAGACAAACTCTTTTAAATGCTGGGCTAAAATAATACTGTACATTCATCTTTACTAGGATATATTAAGGATAATTATAATTAGGGATGCATCGAGGCTATTTATTTCAGAGCCTTAATACTACTACATGCTTTTTGGCCGTATTCATCATTACCAGTACTGATGCTAATCCAGAGATGAGCAACCTACCTAGTATTTATCATTCAGGGGTAAAATAGAACCTTTTATTTGTCTCTATATACAGTGGAACCTCAGCATACAAATGCCCTCCCTTAAGAATTTAAATTTTGCAAGAAATTTGCATTGGCATACGAAGCATTTTCAGCATACGAACAAACCGAACCTAACCGAACGCTGGCTAAGTTGCGCGTACGTCTGGGAGCCATTGAAAACTTGTTTGCGTTAGTAGGAATGCAAGCAAAGCCAACCGAAGCGAATTTACTAATTTTATAATTTTTTTTCAGTCAAAAAGTTTTGAAAGAGTCAACCGACGATACCAACGTTGCCTTCGGCATGCGTTCAAAAGCTACGTGATTTTTCGTGTGTTTTTTTTAGCCCAAGCTTGGTGGCACGACTTCCTGTGAGGACCTTTGACATGGAATGCTAGGCTTGGGTCAGTTCTTTGTAAGCAGCCATGCAGTTTACATATGCTTCGTATTGGTCATACTGGTAATATTTTTGGGTGGCTGGAACGGATTATCTGCTTTTACATTATTTCTTATGGGAAAATACGTTTCGCAATACAAATTTTCGCCTTAAGAACTCCAGACCTCCAGAACGAATTAATTTCATACGCCGAGATTCCACTGTATAGTAAAAGGGAGCACGTACATAAGGTACTAATACATGAAGTGTATTAGTTAGCTAGAATAGTTTACTTTTATTGAGTGAGCTTGCAATTCATGCTGGGTTTTTTACTAGTGGGATTCTGGGCTTTGTTGATAGACAATATTGTAGGAAAATAAAGAAGTTCCTCCTGTTGACATTCTCACCATTAATCATTAATCCTAGAATTTTGAATGTTTAGAATTCAGGATATTGCAAAGTATCATTTTTAGATTGTTTTTGTATATTTTAAATGCTACACTTTTTTATCGTAGTTGCTAAATCTAAATACGATAATTGGGTGTATCGTAATAATGCGACATATCACTGAGACTTGTTGTGTGTTTTGTGTGTGTGTGTGTGTGTGTGTGTGTGTGTGTGTGTGTGTGTGTTCATGTTCATAGATGGTGCACATATGATCTCCGTTTTTTTCTGAAAGAGATATATTTTTGGTTAAGTGTAGCTTCGCTCTTCCCCACAACGCCAGATGATTAATGCCACACTTGCTGTTTTTCTCCACCGCTCTGCCTGGCTGGGAGGAGAGAGAAAGTGATGGAGAGAAAGTGATGGAGAGACAGGGGAGGGAGGAGAGAGAGAGAGAGAGAGAGAGAGAGAGACAGACAGACAGACAGACAGACAGCGAGACACAGAGACACAGAGGGAGAGAGAGAGAGACAGACAGACAAACTTAGAGAGAGAAAATAGAGAGAGAGAGAGAGAGAGAGAGAGAGAGAGAGAGAGAGAGGGAGGGAGACAGACACAGAAAGAGAAAAGCGACAGAGAGAGTGAGAAAGAGACAAACAAACACAGAAAGAGAAAAGAGAGAGAGAGAGAGAGAGAGAGAGAGAGAGAGAGAGAGGAGAGTAAGAAGAGAAGAGAGGAGAGGAAGAGAGAAGAGAGAGAGAGAGAGAGAGAGAGAGAGAGATGGATAGTAAGCAATTCAGAAGAGAGGAGAGGAGAGCTGGAAAGGCTTTTGCAGATTAAGCAGGTGAGCTGGTGGCAGCGAGACAGCGCAAGCACATGCTATTATCAATTACGTATCATGTCTGTTAGCTGCCACGTTCAGACCCATCTACAACCATATCTCACACACACACACACACACACACACACACACACACACACACACACACACACACACACACATACACACACACACACACACACACAAACATACACAACCAGTCAAGCACTGATGCTTACTGACTAGATCGGCTGCTTTGACACGCCAACAGCTCACTTATTCTTCAAAGAGAAAGCCACATATCACGCTATACCATTTCCCCTGCAGCACAGCGACAGCCTGAGTATAAACGACACATCATTAAGATCTTTTGGCTGTGCACAGCCGTTACCAGCTCCTGTCACCTACTGCACATGCAGAGCTCATCTGTGCTTTCTCACACACTCTCCAACATACTCAAACACCCACACACACCCATGCACGGCTTTTTGCTACGTGATATAATTACACTGTCCGTCTGTCCCGATGCTGCGTGATCACTGGTGACATCACATGATCACCCGCTGGATCCTGTCCAGGTCAGCAGGAAGTCACTGGTAGAGAACTCATCAGGAAGAAAATATAATTTTTTGTTGACATTTTTCATTGCCCCTGTAGCCAAACCTGACACTGATCCTGATCTGCCTCAACACCAGCACAATTCAAGCAGCTTTCAGAGCTGGATTCAGGGCGTGTAGTGAGGAATTAATATTGTACTTGCGCACATCGATATTTAGACCTTAAAGGTACGACCTAAAGTGCTATTCAGATGGGATAAGATTTCCGGATGTATGTCTGTAAGTAATATTTCATCCATATTTCAGTATGTTACATCTATAGTAGTTAAGATTGATCTCAGAGCTAGGAGGCCATCACAGAATATACAATAAAATGATCACACTACATATAGACTGTTATTAGAAGCTCTTGTTGGAGAGCCTTGCATGTTGTGCTTTATTACTGGTAGGTCACATGACCATAATGTGCGTAGACTAGACTTGTTGCTAGAAAATCAAGTTAACTAAAGTTTTCTTAAGTATGGATTCTCTGACCAGTCATTTCAAGTCCATATTTTATTCTCCTGAATCAGAGCTCTGGTCAATACTTAGATGTAAGGAACAGGAGAGCACTTCCTGGAGTGTCTTCCTATGGGGTATAATGAAACCTTTAACAACATGTCAACTGAGACGGGATTATTTCATCTGCTGATTTTATAGAAAATAAAATATGGCGTAATTTTTGACTCAGTCCTTAAATAATGATAGGTAAAATCCCAGAGATACTTCCATGACCCCCATGTCTCTATGGAAAAATAATCCAATCTGAATCAGGCTTAAGTTTTAAGAATTGCTCAGAGAGTTATGTGAGCCTGACTTTACTCAGAACAGAGATATTTTCAGGAGCTGTATTAAGTCCAGTGTCTCTTTCTGACCATTTGTTCCAGTGCAGAATTTCACTCTGAAAGACATCTATTCACTAAGATAAATACACTCACCACTACAGATTACCACTTTTTAAGAAAATATTAAACAGATAGCAGAATAAACAGAATATAACATGATGAAATAAATGAACGTTTTGACAGCTGTGTTTTTCGCTCCTCCCATTAGCTTCACACTTTCTGGTGCTGTAGGTAAACAGATTTGCATCTTACTGGTGAAGATCTCAGTGGTGAGAATTCTAGTTAACTGTGGGGAAAAAAGAACTCCTTTGCAGATAATAAATGATGTAAGCTGTCTGGGAGCTGCTGAGCCAGAAGCGAGAGAGAGAGGAAGAGGGAGAGACAAAAGAGAGAGAGAGAGAGAGAGAGAGAGAGAGAGAGAGAGAGAGAGAGAGAGAGAGAGAGAGAGAGAGGAAGCGAGAGGGGGGGAGAGAAAGGGAGGGTAAGAGTGAGAGAGAGGGTAAGAGAGAGAGAGAGATAGTGGGTAAGAGGGAGAGAGATAGAGAGGGTGAGAGAGAGAGGGAGAATAAGAGAGAGAGCATAAGAGAGATAGATACAGAGGGAGGGAGAGGGGGGAGATAGAGGGTAAGAGTGAGAGGGAGAAAGATAGAGAGGGAGAGAGAGAGAGAGGGAGAGAGAGAGAGAGAAGGAAAGAGGGAGAGAGTGAGAGGGAGAAGGAGATAGGGGAGAGAGTGAGAAGTAGAGAGACAGAGAGAGGGAGAGAGAGAGAGGGAGAGAGAGAGGGAGAGAGAGAGAGAGAGAGAGAGAGAGAGAGAGAGAGAGAGAGGAAGCGAGGGGGGGGAGAAAGGGAGGGTAAGAGTGAGAGAGAGGGTAAGAGAGAGGGAGGGAGGGACAGAGAGAGAGAGAGAGAGAGATAGTGGGTAAGAGGGAGAGAGATAGAGAGGGTGAGAGGGAGAGAGAGAGGGTAAGAGAGAGAGGGAGAATAAGAGAGAGAGCATGAGAGAGATAGAGGGAGAGAGGGAGAGAGAGAGAGAGAGAAGGAAAGAGGGAGAGAGAGAGAGAGAAGGAGAGGAAGAGTGAGAGGGAGAAGGAGATAGGGGAGAGAGTGAGAAGTAGAGAGACAGAGAGAGGGAGAGAGAGAGAGAGAGAGAGAGAGAGAGAGAGAGAGAGAGTGAGCTAGAGTCTAAACAAGAACAGTAGCAAGATCTCTAACAAACTACAAGCCTGAATTTTTCACACAACCCTTTGGACAGCACTACAGTCTGCTCTAGAAACATCCGGCTACTTTTTTTTTTTTTTTGCTCCATTGCTCTCTTTTCATTGTATAAGTGAATTTTAACTGTTTCAAAGCTGCCTCTTGCTATTACACTATACCATACTGCACTTATCTATCCATAAAATGCAGTCTGCTTTATCAGTCTTAAAGGGACTCTCAATTACAAACTCCCACCCAGAGAGCATTATTTTAGTCAAACCTGGCAACCTCGGTGTTGTAAACGGTGTGCATGTTATTTCAATAAGATGAACGGGCTGTCCAAAAATAAATAACTTAATAATAATAAAAAAAACCCTACATAATCACCTTGTTAGTTAAGTCTGTATAGAGCTGTAAATATGTGTAATAAATCCTGTGCAGATCTGTCTGATAAAACACTACACATTCATGCTTTAAAGGTCTGTGAAGTGTTTAGCAATTCTGGTGCTGTATTTTTATTATTACTGTGAGAAGTTACTGTATACGTATGTGCTGATGCCACAGAGGGACGGTGTTATAACAATTACAATGGTGTTTAACAGGAGAAGTATTTACAATGATCTCTAACACTAAATAATAGGCAGGGTTCACTGTTGAAGCTCTTAATATATCAAAAGACGAAGCAAGAGCTTCATTTCTCACTATTTTCAATGCCATGTTAATGATTCTGATATATTAGTAGTGGAGAATAAGTATGAAAGCTGAAGCTTGGGAACTTGATGGATTTGAGCAGAAGGTAGAGATGAAGTGATGAGGAAGGAGGTGAGAGAGCTGGTCACACTGAAAGACTAAAGCGCTGCTGCATCACTGGCGTTTAATGAAAACAGAGTAACATATAGATGAAGGACATTTCATAAATTTGATGACCAGAACAAATCTTGGACACTGCTCTTTTAAAGAAGCACAGTTACATAGAAAACCTAAAATGCTTCAGTGACTTGCTTCATACACGATACTTCTTTATGCAGAACCATATTGAAGGGTTTATTGTAAAAGAAGACAAATGGGTTCTTTTACTTTAAGTTAACAATTTTTTGTAAGAATAATTAATAAGAATAATAAGATTTAATAATAATAATAATAATAATAATAATAATAATAATAATAATAATAAAACCAATAGCCATTATAATTTTTATTATTATTCAATTATTCATTGTCTACCGCTTATCCGATCTATACTCGGGTCACGGGGAGCCTGTGCCTATCTCAGGCGTCATTGGGCAACAAGGCAGGATACACCCTGGATGGAGTGCCAACCCTGGACGGAGTGCCAACCCATCACAGGGCACACACACTCTCATTCACTCACACAATCACACACTACGGACAATTTAGAGATGCCAATCAACCTACAATGCATGTCGCTTCTCGGCCTTTTGGCTAAGATCTCTTGTGTTCTCTGGTCTGGCCTTTCGGCTTTGGCCTGGGTTCATGTTGCGATCCCTGGTCTGGCTCGAGAAGGCGAATGGAAAAGGAAAAAAAAAAAAAAAAAAAAAAAAAAAAAACTGTTCTTATCAGTTTAATATCTGATACGTCCCCTACCTGGGGACCATATATTAAATTGATTTTTGGAACAGGGAGATGGAATAGGGGCTTGCTCCGTCCACTCCACGCATCGACCCGGTATTGCAGTACTTCCGGGAACGGTGCACCCCTCTCTGAGGGGCAGTGGTGGCTCAAGTGGTTAAGGCTCTGGGTCGTTGATCGGCGGATCGGGGGTTCAAACCCCAGCACCACCAAGCTCCACTGTTGGGCAATTGAGCAAGGCCCTTAACCCTCTCTGCTCCAGGGGCGCTGTATCATAGCTGCCCCTGTGCTCTGACCCCAACTTCCTCAGCTGGGATATGCGAAGAAAAGAATTCCACTGTGCTGTGCTGTAATGTAAGTGTGGCGATAATAAAGGCTTCATGCCCCCACTTCTTTGGACCGGTGGAGGAAACCAGAGTACCCGGAGGAAACCCCCAAGGCACAGGGAGAACATGCAAACTCCACACACACACACACACGGCGGAGGCAGGAATCAAACCCCCAACCTTGGAGGTGTGAGGCAAACGTGCTAGCCACCATGCCCCCATTTTATTATTATTTGTTTTTTTATTTTTATTATTATTATTAAAATATAAATGATGATGATACTACTACTACTACTACTACTACTACTAATAATAATAATAATGAAACAGCTAATTCAAGCACAGTATCATTTTATTAAAAAAAAAACAACAACAAAAAGAGTATCTATTATTAACTGCAAAACTCTTTCCTCTTATTAAAGTGTTTCTATCATTTCATTATTTTTTTATTATTTCACAAATACAATTAACTATTTGATCTTCTCTAAAATACATCATTCATAACCACGTCATTTCCAAACATCTCTTGGTGTTTCACCTCACGTGTTCTTTGAATCATTGAACCGTTTTAATAAAAATGGTTCATTACTCTCCAAGAGTTCTACATAGAACCATTTTTTTGGAAAAAGATCCTACTGGGCAACTCCAGAACCCTGAGGTTCTATACAGAACTCCATGGAACTACTTATTTTGAGCGATAGTTTAAACTGACATGTTAAATGTTCAGAGTTGTTCAGGGTGGATTTTTCGGTGTTCTTGTCAAACACAGGACAGTCATCAGGAAAATCTCAAATTTACACCAAACGCACAGAAGGTGCAGGACACAGGGGGCAGTGTGAGACAGCGCAGGCTACTGACCTCTCCAGCTAGTGAGTTAAAGCAGCTTCTCTCTATCTCTCTCTCTGTCCCTCTATCTCTCTTTGAAGTGATTGCCTGAGAACTGACGCCCTTCCAGCACAAAACAGATGTTCCCTGTGTGGTTATCTCGATGGGGAAAAACGCAGAGACAATTTAAAAAGAATATAAATAATGCTGATACACGTGCAGCCGGCTGCTCTTAGACCCGGGATGGAGGGATGAGGGGAGAGGGAGGGGCCTGTGCCCGCCTTATCTCAGCTGTGCCAGGCTGCTCTGTCTGACAAGTGCCAGCGATGAGACAGCTGATAGCCATCCTGCGCTTAGTGCTCACCTCCCAGCACCCAGTAACAGAGAGAGAGTGCAAGACAGACAGAGAAAGAATAATGGACAGACTCGTGAGAGCGGTGCTGTGACATCACCAAAACAAGCATCGTGTTTTAAATCTAGATTAGCTTGCTGTGTGTCCAGGCCTGGCCTAAGCCATTTTCATCCAGCTTCTAGCAGCAGTTTATGTTCCTGAACATCTCCACTCTGTCTGTGAAGAGGAGTAACACTGTTGTAGCCGACTTTAATTAAAGCTTTTGAAGAGCAGGCAAGCGTGTATGAATAAATCAGTGAATGGCTCGGCCTTGGTGTGTTTGTCAAAGGTGCAGCTCTGTTTTTTTTTCTCGCCCGGTGTGCGTGTGTGTGTGTGTGTGTGTTGTGAGTGTTGGACCGGCCTCATTCTCCAATCTTGCTTCTGTCACCCAATCTACGACCTCCCAGTGGGAGTTAAATTCGATTCTTTCGATGTCTCCAAGAAATCTCAAACAGCTGGCAGCATGAAAGTGTACACGTGTGTGTGTGTGTGTGTGTGTGTGCATAACAGAGACAAACCACGTTTCCAAGCTAATGTCGACACCAGACTCAGCACGTGAACCTCCACCCTAATCACATGTTTGCATTTCCCTGCTCACGTCTTTAAAATGCATCGCACGTCTTCTCGGTTTCCTGTAATTTTTTCTAATTTTAACGAGCAGTGACAGAGTGTACTGCTCTAGCTGCCGGGCTCCAAATTGCTGCTGGGATTATTGTAAATGAGCTCGATCGCGTCCGCTTTGCTCTGCCGTTCCCGTGCTGCGCCTTCTGTGTTTGCCGTCTGATTTCCTGCAGCGGTTGCTTATTATGACATTTGGCGAAGAGGATACTTTGTACTCACAATAAAAACCCAGGGATAAGGGAATTGCTTCCTGCCTAATTTCGTGTAGCTCTAAAATCTCTGAACCCACGAGAGCATTTCCTTGCAAAGCAACCCTCGCTTAAGCAATTAAATTGAAAAAAAAAAAAAAAAAAAAAACTGGCCTGGCATTCCAAAATAAAAAATAAAAACATCAGCGAAGTAAAACAGGTTAAATTTTTAGTTCATTTGCGGTGACATTTTCACAATTCGAATTAAACTACACTGAAATCATCAGACCCCGTTCTCAATAAACGCCTAATAGCCTGTGTAGTAAAGTTTCAGTGGAGTTACATAATGTGCTCTTCTACTGGCTGCCTCTTTGATGAATTTCTTATACACACACGGCATGTGCGCATCACTGACGCTTCCTCAAGAGAGGCGTGATTCAATGTAGAGAATGCGCTTCCTCAGATAAAATGTTTATCATCGCTGCTAACAAGGAATTGTTTTTGTTTTGCTATTTCTTCTTCCACGGTTCTTTTTTTATTTCTCTATTTTTTGACTCGCAACATGTAACTGAATGATTCCACCTCCCTGGCGAGCGCAAGCAAAGGAACGGAAAATAGTGAGACAGGAGCCTATTAACCTGCAGAGAGTGTATTTCTCAGAGCTTGGTTTAATAAGAGAATAAGAGAGTGAGAGGAAGGCGAGAAACAAAGGCAGAGACAGAGACAGAACACTGACATTTACTGTTGTCTAACAGAGAGAGCAGATCGAGAGAGGCCTGTAAAAAGATCCCATCATTCCCTTAAACCAGATTACAAGCCTGGCTTATGCAAGCGCCGTCTGGTTCACCCCTTTCTGACAGCTTCTACTCGGTGGTAAAACAGCAAGCGGCCTTAAAGCTTCTCCTTTACAGGCTATAATGCGTGTAAAAATACGAACCTGCCAGAGACTATGTGATCTCTTACATAGAGAGAGTTGAAGTGTCCAGGACTCCCATCAGAGCAGGTGCCTGCATGGCCTTCACTCGCTCATCCACAACTGTCATGTTCCCTCCGCCTCTCCACCCCTCCATCCCGCTCTCCGCCAGCCCCGACCCAGACATCGATCCCCCTCTGCACATAGCCACGCGGCCAGCTATCGACTATCTTATGATTCATCTACAATGCAATTCTGCAAGCTCAGGGAGATGAGGCAGGCAGAGAAGAGAGAAAGGAAATAAGAGAGGATAAGCAAGGGGACACACAAGAGCAAGGCTGCAAGGAAGAACAACTAATCTGACTTTAAAGCAAAGCAAAACTCCAGCAAAAAAGAACAAAGTAACTCTGTATTCAAACTTTATTATACATTATTTTGATCAAGTGCCTGGGGGCAGGGCTTATTTTATTCCCACGATGTCGAAACACAACTTTGTGCTTGTTTCTGGTTAACATGCTCATCAACCGTGCATTAGTGAGACAACTGAACATCACACCTCAGGTAGTGGGGTAGCGGTACGAGCTTTATCAGTGCGCTATAAGAATGAATGAGATTTTGTGAGGTTTGTGAATACTGCGTTTGTTTTTTTTCTTAATAGATTTATTAAGAACATCTCACTAAGCCCCTGCTCATGCGGCCATGGATTCTGAACTCCTTAATGCTGTTTGAAATGTTTCATTTTCATATTTCAATACATGATGTATCTTTCTGTGGGTGTTGCACATGGTGACTGATCACAAAAATGAGAAAACTCCTGTAATCTAATAATTATGATAATAACAAACTTTTTTTTTTTATAAAAGAGTATTTTTCACTATTCCACTTTCCATTTGTTTTCCTGGGCCAGCTGTATATATATTTAGGGATTTGGGATCTCCTTTGGAAGCACCTTTCCATTTATTCAGCATCCCTGCTCATTCGACCGTGTTCTTATGTTTTTTATCTCGATGAATGCTCCGTGTGTGATTTAACCATGTCATGGCGCTGGACAGCTAGAACAGAACGCTACACATATTATTAATGTTCTTTTACGAGCGAGAGGTTTTGCTTCTGATATTACAGACCAGTCAATAGATGAGTTAGAATCCATTTTTCTTTATTTAATGGGTTTGGTTGCCATCATCATCATCATCATCATCATTATCATCATTGTTTGTTTTTCAATGTAAATCTGATTCTTCTGCCCTCTGTATGAGTATGGTTTGTTCTTTGAGCAAAGATCAAGTCACCACAGTAAAATGAAGCAAGGAAAAAGAAAGATGGACAGAAGAAATGCTGGATGGATTTCTGTCCCAGGATTAGGATCACATGGTGAAACTGCACTTGAGTTGTAACTCTCTCTCTCTTTCTCTCTCTCTCTCTCTCTCTCTCTCTCTCTCTCTCTCTCTGGGTGGCAAAGTGAATCAAAGAGTCTTTTACACCTTTCACCCGCCAATCACAGGCCCATTCCCAGCAACCCCATAGGAGCAACATGGAGCTAATTGGTGCCCTGGGAGCACTGCTTCTCCACCACTGTCTCGCACTACACACACATACACACACTCACAAACTGAGCATGGTGTAAACTAGCATACAGACACATGATTGCACACAAGGAGAGTGAAGGAGAGTGAAAGAAAGCTGAGTGCCCTCAGAGACCCACAGGGACCAGACAGAGCAGTTTTCTGACTGAGCCCATTTCTGCTTCTGTAACGTGTTTGTAGTGTGATCTGCTGAGGCAGGCTGGAGATGGTGGAGGGGAGAAAAGTGGTGTAATAAGCGCGGGGAAACACTGTAACATGTACCATTCACACAGTCAGGCCAGGGACAACACATCTATTCCTTTTAAAGAGACACTGCCTGCACTATGTGTGTGTGTGTGTGTGCGTGTGTGTGTGTGTGCGTATGTGTTAGCTGAACCTCATTAAGTGTGTTCCTGAAGCTTTTTGACTTAAATAAAATCATCATACTTCACTTCAGTGACATCACATGCTACAAGGATCCAGAGGTGTATATTGGCATAAAAGCAGTAGATCTGATCTGTGTTCTGGATGCTGGTTTTTTATATTTCACCAGTATACATTCCTTACTAAATATTTGTGTATTTCTCTACTTGTATTTTTCTGTTTGTCCTGTCTGGGTGTAGCAGTGGGTGAGAAATACAGAGCGCACTGCTGTGCTCTGTGTTCTTCAGGCCTTCTATGCATCATATCTAAGCCGGTGACAAAACTGTCCTCACATATGAACCTACATATTTTTCAGTCTATTTCAGGACTACAGCCTTCCAAGGATCCTGAAGAGGAAGAGCAGGGCGTATTTTATATATACAGTAGATATGTAATCCCCGATGTGGAATTGGTCTATAGCTTTATATATAAAACTTTTATATAGTCTTTCTCTTTTGTCTCTCTCAGTAAACAACCAGACCGAATCGATATATGGCGTGACTGCCTTGCCGTAAAAATTCATTTAATCTCTGAGGTATGCTGTAACAGGACACCGGCTGAACCTTGCGTCCATCCGTGCAGGAACAAAACATCCTGCATAAAGTTATTATCTGAAATATGTTCCTTTTTTAATGAGATTCTGCTTATAGAATATAAAAAAAATCGAAAGACATCTAAGTTTTGGTGATGTCATTGTGGAGTAAAAGGCTGAGGTGGCCTTTTGCTGCTGTAGTCTGTCCTCCTTTAGGATCGATGTGAGATGCTTTTCTGTTCACCTCAGTTGTAAAGAGTGGTATTTGAGTCTGCCTTACTGTCAGCTTAAACCTGTCAGGTCATACACCTCTGACCTCTCATCATTAAGGCATAACCATGTGCTGAAACACCCTTTACTGGATGTTTTTTGTTGTTTGCACCATTCGGTGTAAACACTACAGGTGGTTGTGTATGAAAATTTTCGGTCAGTAGTTTCTGAAAAATTCAAACCAATCCATCTGACATCAGCAAACATGCTACAGTCTGTTCTAATACTTGGGGTAGTGGTAGCTCAAGTGGTTGAAGCTCTGGGTTGTAGATCTGCATTCAAGCCCCAGCACCACCAAGCTACCACCATGAGCAAGACCCCCCCATGCCCCCTGCTCCAGGGTTGCTGCATCATGGCTCCAACTCTCCAAGGATAGGATACACGAAGAAAGAATTTCACTGTGCGGTAATGTATATGTGACAAATAAAGTCAACTTAACTAATTTGATGTGGACTTTAACATACATACATACAGTATAATCTTCACATGAACTGTTTTTACATGCTGCACTGCTGCCACATGATTGGCTGATGATCAGATCTTTGCATGAACGATCACATATAGAGGTGTTCCTACTAAAGCTCTAAAGCTGAGGCATGTTGCAAAACCCAAATAAACATGAAGCAAATGCATCCAAAAAACCAGACATCACATCATACATGTTATACCACAAAGCTGGTGGACTGCTGATTCTGACTGGTCAGACATTTTCTATAACAAAGATTAGAGAGTAGTTATGACTGCTTAAACAGGCACATAATGAAACACGTTATATGGTGAAGTTTTCTGTGAGATGTTTATTTAGCATTTTTGGAAGGAGTCACCAGTGTCAGTGCTTTGTAAAGTACAGTCCCTCCAGAATTTTGTAAAATCAAGCAAAACTCAGCAATATTGTTGGGAGCTTTAAATTTTTCAAAATTACCGAAGATTTTTACACCGTTGTGGGCAAAGACACATGTCATGTGACGTCATCACAACACACATTCAGTCAAAGCCCTCTTCAATTCCTGTGTGTAGAACATGGGTACAGATCTCATAGAAAGTCATGATATGTGTGTTTTCACTGGTAGAAGTTTAAAAGAAGAATTCGCCAGTTCAAGCAGTTTTCTGCAAAAAATGCACTCAAATTTTGAAAAAATCTGCAGCAAAATCAAGCATTTTTAGCAACAGTTACTAAAAAGACAAAAGATCCTAGAGGGATTTGTGGAGGATTTGTGGATGATGGTTTATAGCTGCTATAATGTAAGTGATAACAGGAACTTTTTAAGTCTTTCCACAGCATTACATGTAAACATGTCAAAATTGGTGTGGTATAATAGGAATAAAGTTGTGCTGTTGTAGGAAACTAATTAACACTGAGATGATACAACACACCCTGTCAAATCTCATTCCTTACTTTATAGCATGTGTAATTATATAACTGCATCTGTATATAGTTATTTGTGAAACACTAACGATAACCTATTTGCTGACAGAAAAAAAAACAATAATAAAAAAGAAGAACTCGGCGTTCAGGTCCAGCTGCATCATTGCAGCACATCTTAAAAATACTGCAGTCAGGAATCGTGCTTTCACAAGTTTTACTTTTTTTTATATATCAAGTCTTAACACTTAGGTGCAAAAAAGTAAAGTTGAGCAGTGATACTGAGAGCAGAAACACAGCAATCTAACAGGCTCCCTGGTGTAAAATGCATGAGAGGCTTTGGTAAATAGAGAGGTATGGGAGCTACAGAAGGCCATGTGTGTGTGTGTGTGTGGGGTGTTAGATGAGGCCTGCTCTAGGAAGCTGGATGGGCTTGTATAGAGTCCAGCTCACATCTGGGCAAATACAGGTGAGCTTCAGGGTCTGTCTGAAGCTGTGATGTAGTAATGTAAGCAGATGAAGGATGGTAATTGAGTGATTTAGAATGATATCATGGCCAGTGGAATTAAATCTCTTTCCCTGACATTTAGGCATGCAGTCTCCACGCCTTCAGCTTCTCAGACACTCTGGAGTGAATGCTGATCGACGATAACGCTTCCTACTCAGTTCACGCGTGTGCATATGTGTGTGTGTGTGTGTGTGTGTGTGTGTGTGTGTGTAAGTTTTTCTAAATGTGTGTATTGTACAACGCACAGTTTAAGGGGGAAACCTGTCACTCATTTGACTCTGGAGGGAGAAAAGGCGAGACAGCGAGTGAGGGAGCGAGACAAAGAGAGATTGGAAGGATAAAGAAAGAAGAGGAAAAAACGAGCTAATGAGGGCGAAGGAGCCGAGCACAGAATTCAGCACACCCATTGTCATGGGGAAGCGCAGTAAAAATGAGGTAGTGGCCCCGACACTTTAAGACTATCATTAAACTTTCCCTTCTCTGCCTTTACGAGGGCCTTTGTGTGTCGGCGGGGAAGAGGGTTGTAAAGCAGGGCTTTGTCTTGTTGTGATCGATTTATTTCCTTCATTAGCGGGACACTTCCGCCTGCTTATGATGTCCTCACGCGCAGGCCATAATTACAGGACAGTTCATTTTTTATTGGTGCAACTTTTGCTATTTTAATTAGCCTTTATACTGGTTTGGAGCGAGCCACAATGTCACACAGAAATAGTCAATGGAACATCTATTTTAGGACACGGTATGGCCGGCTTTATGTACAGATCTATTTTATGGATATCTATCTAAAGAAAGTCTGGTTGTGTACTGGAGCGGAGATGAAACAGAGAAAGGGCACAGAGCCCAGCTAACAGAAAAGATCATGAGAACTTGTATTTCTTGTGTTTCTGACAGATTCCCAAAAAGTGGAACTGGAACTAATAGTGAATTTGTAGGCTACATTTCAATCCCTATAAAAGGCTGAATAGTTTTGCTAGCCAGCTAGCTAAGGTTTTTTTTAACTGCTCCAGAAAGGTCATAGATCACATTTCACAAGAAACTCTCTGGCAGAAAACAAAACAAAACAAAACAAAACAAAAATCAGACAAAACATTTTTACGATGCTAGCCAGCATACCAAGGTAATGATATTTGCCTCATCCTTTCTCAAGGCTAGCAATAATAAACAGTTTAGGAAATCTCACAGGGATTGATTAAATGGACAGATTTTTCACAGAAAGACCGTGATTAAACATTTGCTGTAATGACACTAAGCACTGAATGCTAACTAGTCTCATTAGTGAGAAGCATCTACATTGTGTGACAACTTCAGAACTCTCAGAGCTATCAGGAAATCTGAAGTGAATACCAAAAGAGCGAGTTGTTCATGTGAAATCATCTTGTCAACAAGTGGAAAATTTTTTACAAAAACATTTTACTAACATTATATTGTTAGCTGAGGGGGTGGTGAGGTGTTTGAGGAGGTGGAGGGGGAAGGGGTGCTTTAGGGTTGTTAGCATACAGTCTAACACGCTACAAATTGTGTGTGTGTGTGCACACTGGTAATTGTTAAGCGGAGATAGTGTTATGGTGTGTGATTTTGTTATATGTACTTGTGTTTATAAGCTGCAAGTCAGCATGAGGATATAGTGGAGAGTGGAGATGGGTCATGGTGTGGTTTGTTGTGGGGTTGAAAAGTAATGAGACGGACGTCAGCAGTACATTTTTGTAAGCTTGTGTATGTGTATGTGTGTGGGTGGGTGTATGAAGGTGACCTCCTAAGGGGAAAGGGGCCGCCTGCTTGCTGGGCCGGGGTGACAGCAGCCCACCTGTCTGTTTGAGGCTCCACACGGCGTCCATCTGCCCCCGCAGGACGTCCTCTCCCCCAGGGCAACTTGAGCACCGCTGTCAGCTCCCGCAAAAGCATGGCACCTTTATGCCATGCCATGCCGATGCGACAAGAAACACAGTGCCCCCTACAGGCTCTCTGTGACTTCAGCAAGTGCTTAACATTGCATAAAAACAGGAAGAGAAAAATCCGACTTTGATTACAGGAATGCTCCAGGGTTAATCTCAGCATCTGTATTCAAAGTGGGACTACTAAAGACAATGATTTGGACACGGTTATCTGTTATTTGAAAACAAGAAGTGGCTTATGATGGGGGTTTAGAGCAGCTCGGTGCGGGTGAATTTGTAGTTGTAGTTGGTCAGTAGGTGTTGAGTCATTTATATAAATGCATCGTTTCTATAGTAACAGCTCATTCAGAGTGACAAAGAAATAATAAATAATAAAAAAGGCCAGTGAAGGAATGACTGTTTATAGCTGCTATAACGTAAACAGGAAGTAACTCGTCTTGCGGACGTTTTACAGCATTAAAGGTAACTACTAACACTTAAGAAAGTGTGACGTGTTGTTCATTAATAAATACTGGCAAACTGCTGTGGTGTAAGTGTAATAAAACATTTTGACGTTGTGTTTCATTCCTTAGCTATTCCTCCAAATTTGTGACTGTCATATCACTGGTAGTAAATTAAACCTTTAGGTTCTTTGCGTTTGTTTTTTTGACTTTAAAGTATATTTTTAGAGGGACGAACCTGTAGTTGTGTTACGATGGCTCTTGCATGACTTTGATGGTGTGTGATGTATATAAATATATATATATATATTGAAAATAAATGTCTGTATTTCTTTCCTACTGAAGAGCTGCATGTAAGTACATTTGAACAGCTTTGTTCCTCATGTTGTGTCTCCTTTAATTTTCACATACACTCCTGATTCCTTCTTTTACGATGACCTCGGCAAACACAAAATTCCTCAGCACTGCAGAAAAAAAACACAAAAGAACACATCCAAACTTTATCCTCTGTCTTGATCCCAGTCTGACTCATGTATCCCTCTATCATTTCATCAGCCATTTCAGGCCCTCTCCAGCTCCCCTTCTTTCCCTCAATCTGTCTTTAACATATCTCTCCTCTGTCTTTTCTACTTGCAGGCCTCAAGGCCACACCTGGAGGAATGCTTTGACCATCCAGAGGTCTGGAGGAAAGAGCCTCCAAGCTCTCAGATCTCCTACGGCGCTCTACTTCAAGCGTGGCATGTTTACCAGGCTGAGAGAACCACCCATCCATTACAGCCGCCAGCCAGAGAGCCAGGGCGGATGGGAAGAGGATCAGAGGTAGGAGAGGATGAGAGAGGCTGTTTTCAGATTCACTTTTAAAGACGTGAAGCACGTCATGTACCTCCATCTCCCTCCCACGCGCCGTTACTCACTTACTTTCTCACTTATCTACTGACTCACTCCCTCCCTCACTTCCTCACTTCTGCATACCTGGGTCATGTGTGTATATAGAAGCCTGAAAAACGAGAACATATAGCAATACATTAAAGGTTCTTGATTTTTATATTTTCTAATATTCACCACCCTGATCGTGATGCTCTCATATACCACAGCGTGAGTGCTCAGTTTTATTTGGTGAGAAGGTAATTTTCTCTGGTTTCAAGGTTTGTTGTACTAAAGTGTTCACTTTAATACTATTATCCCTATTATTACTCAACAACTTACACAGTACACAGCAGACACTCCATGTTAATGGATTTTAAAAATGTGTATAATTGGGGATATATTAAGCATTTATGGAAGGAGTCTCCAGTGTCAGGATTATTTATTTCGTCTTTTTTCTTTGTCTTTTTTTTAAATGGAGAGATTAGATTTATTTTTTATTTTTTTTTAGGAGAGATTAGTGACTGTTAACTGACCATGTTTATTGCAGTTGCAAAGTCACAAGTTGCTATCATTCGGAATTAATTTGTTTTGACGTTTCATAACTACGAATGATGGAAACAAGTATGATGTCATAATTTAATTTTAATTAAAAATGTTTTTTTTGTTTTTTTTAAATAACATGTTCTTCGGCTGCTTGCTGTTCAGGATCGCCACAGCAGATAATATGAGCCGATTATTAGATTTTGGGCACAGGTTTTACCACGGATTCCTGACGCAACCCTTCCATTTTATCTGGGCATTAACCTCTCAGTGTCTGGGTCGGTTTCCTGTCTGGGAGTCCAATCCAGGCTACGGCAGTGAAAGCAAGTGATCCTGCCGACGGACGATCAAGGACCAGTGATTTCTCTTAAAAATATGTTTCTGTTGAAAATTGTTAATGTTCATCATTTTAAATCTGTTTTATTTAAAAGCCTGGAAAATCGAATAGAAACAGTAAAGCTGATATTGATGGATGAATTTATTCCAAGACGGACACATCTGAACATCTGAAAGTCATTTTAATTTTAAACTTGAAAAGTAGCCAGTAAATGCTCTTTAACAGAATTCCTTTTAGACTGTTGGAAAAGTATCCCTTGTGACTACATCATGGAGCTCATGAAACCAAAGCCGAGAAGCTAAAGTAGAACAGGTTTGATTTGTTTAAGACACTTGATCACTGTATGGTCACAATTGTGTTATATCAGAGTTTTAAAATCTTCAACATTTTTCTAAAACGTGATGTTACACGTGATGTGTAGAAAGTGCTTCTATGAGTAGGTGTGTACGAGTATGTGTTTGTAATATATTTTAATACAATATCATTTTCTTTTGGGGGCCATAAAAAGATTCTATTCATACTTTCCTATGAGTGGGCATGTACTAAGTGCTGTAAAAATGAATCAAAGCGGGAAAAATAGAGAGAGGCAGCGAACTGAGAAGAAACAAAGACAGAGTGCTCTAGGGAAATGACTGAAGGTGCTAAATCCCCCCCCCCCCAAACAACCAGGAAGTGCAACTGTACATGGGCCTGTGTTAATTTCTGGCTGGAACTGTTGCTTGCCGATTCGCAGGTTTATAATTAATCAGACATGCTGCTCTTTCCTCTGCTGGAGTGAATGAATGTTCTTCCTGGCTTGGCTAGCAGCCTTCCTCGCACTGCTCTGCATGATTAGCCAGTGATTCTGCGTGTACCGCCGTTAGTCTGACTGACTTCTTCCAAAACATAACCTGATATCTCTACTTATTCTGTACGGATGACACCGGGAGAAGCTGATTACCTGCTCTAGTGCTCTCTGAGGGTCTCAGCTCACACAAAGCTTCTTATGAATGGGAGTGCAGACCAAGTGTCTGCTCCCAATTATTTTCCTAGGCTTGGGAATAGTTTTCTGACTGAGCTATACCATCATCTACCGCTGACTTCTTGTAGCTAATACAAATCACAGCCTAATGTTAATGGAGTTGCTTTACTATGTCATCGTTTCTATAGTAACAGCTAGAAGGAAGTTCCACATAATCCACGTCTAATGATAAACAGATAAAAAAAATATTTAAAAATGCTGTTTAATAAAGAAGAAGCTATTCTCGTTGATAGGATTTCTGTAAGGAGATGCCTATTTAACATTTTATGGGACGAGTCTCCAGTATCAGTGCTTTGTACGTTCACCATAGGATGATTTTGTCTTGGTAACATGAAAAAAAAAATAGCTGGCAAAGGAATGACTTTATAGCTGCTGTAAAGTAAGCGAAAACCTGCTTCTCTACAACATTCTACAACATGCTCAGTACTCGTGCACTAGATCCCACCTAGACATGATACAATGACACGTTTGGCTGGCAAACTAATGGGATAAACATTGTGAAGATCCCTGTATGACAGTTCAACAAGTGGCTCATTCACACTGTTAGGAACACAAGTAGAAGACCAAGAAGAAAAGGAAGCGAGCGAGAGAATGAGGGCATGAGAAAGCAAGGGAAAGAGGGAGTGAGAACAGGGCCCATGGGATGCTGCTGTCCCCCCTGGGCTGTTTGGAGAGCACAGTGTGCTCCATGTAGCTCTGTTAGGCACGCTGCTGCATTATCTTGCCCTCCTCTGATTATCAATCTGCCTGCTGTGTCCCCAGAGAGCACACCCTGTTACTGTTAGAATACCACCGTTGCTGCTAATGACTATCACGGCTGCTCTGCCTGTTTCAGACTGTTGACAGTAAGCAACTTTCCCTCCATGCCATCCTTTAGCAGGACCACTGATGGTCCCACTCTGTATCTGTATTATTGATGAGTCATTTGCATTCCTTCATGCGAATGCATCATCTGGGCTGGGTTTAGTGACGAGCTGCTGAGGACAAATCTCCTATGGTTGGACTGTACAGTTTCTCAATACTGCAGCAATGCGATGCCAATGACGAATGAGATCAAAAGCAGCGGGGATGTAGTGAGCCTGGTACTGAGCGTATATATGAACAGTTATTAACAATTAAAGCAAGATTACTAATTCTACCTATGATCAAGTCACTGTTTTAAATCTGGAATCATAATGCTAATTGTTTGGGAAAAAATGTTGGATAGTGCAATAGTTGAACTCTGGCACAAGGTCAAAAAAAGAAAAGGGGGTTTCAGGATTTGGCCTGACTTTAGGAACCCACAAATAAGATAAGATATGGTCAAATATTTGTGGACATCAAAACATCAGGTCATCACACCCATATTTGCTTGGTAAACATTCCATTCCAGATTATCCTCAACTCTTTTGGGATGCTTTTGCTCTAGATTTTGTAGCATAATTGTGGGGATTAGTGCTCATCCAGCCACGAGAGCATTAATGAGGCACTGATGATGGGCTGCTTAGTTCCAGGGAAACTATAATGCTAAGCATACAAAGTCATCCTATACAGTTATCTGGTACCAATTTCAATACAAAAGCTTGGAAAAGGAATGCATATGGGTGTATTGGTCCAGAAACTTGTCCATAAAGTGTATCTGTTATATGTTTTTCTTGAGTGAAGCAGGTTATCGCTTACTTTACAGCAGCTATAAAGTCATTCCTCTGCCTCTCTCTCTCTTTTTTCTTTGTCTTCAATTTAATAAGTAAACAAAGTCAGGTTTTGGCCTGACTTTAAGAATCCATAAGTATAAGATATGGTCAAAAGTTCGTGGACATCGAAACATCAGGTCATCACACCCATATTTGCTTGGTAAACATTCCATTTTTGATTTAACCTTCAATGTTCTGGGATGGTTTTCCACTAGATTTTGTAGCATAGTTGTAGGGATTAGTGCTCATTCAGCCACGAGAGCATGTTCTTCCACTCCAACACTGATAAACAATGTCTTCATGGAGCTTGCATTGGTCATGGAACAGGTTTGGAAGAAGAAGAACAAGCCTTAATTTTTCTCACACATAAATTACATTACAGTGAAATACATTCATCACATCTCCCAGCTTTGGAGGTTGGGGTCAGCTATGTTGCACTCAAGGGCCTTGATTAGTGGCCTAGCAGTGGCATCTTGGTGGTGCTGGGGCTTGAACTCCAACCTTTTGATAAACAACCCAGAATCTTAAGCACTTGAGCTACTACTGGGTTTCAGGAAAACTATAATGCTAAGGATCATCCTATACAATTGGATGCTGCTTCCAATTTCATAGCAACAGCTTGGGAAAGGAACGCATATGGGTGTGATGGTCAGGTGTACAGAAACTTGTCCATGTAGTGTATCTGTTATATGTTTTTAAAAATGCATTTCTTAGTTTTAACCTTGACCAGACTTCCTGCAAAAATCATGTTGCTCACAAAAAAGACTAAGCACAATGAGTCTGTCTAAAGATGTCAAAACCCTTGCTGTGTAACTTCCATACACAGTGTACATCAGGATTTGATCATGTTGTTTATAACTTTGTGTTGTACTTCAGTTACGTATATAATGATATATCAGCTGTCAAAATGTCCTCAGTACTCCTGCTCCACAGTCAGAGTGAAATCCTTAAATGCAATTTTCCTACTTTTATCTTTTGGAGGTAACTCAAAATTATATGAACTTTACTTCTGCTTGTGCACAAAACACAACAAAGCATACATCAGTTTAGTAAAGTATGTAGGTTTTTTTTTAGACATTTATGTTAGATAGTTGTAAAGGGATTTAGCGGGCCACCCGAAAATTAAAGTAATAACCTCCAGCAGGGAGAAAAACAAAGGTCTTTAAAACGTCAATGAGATTTGAGGCTTGGGTTTAACCACAAAAACATTACTTTCTTCAACATCCTAAAAAGTTATCCTGGAGAATTCATTCAAGCAATGAGCTAATATCATAGTTATTACTACGTCATTACTATATAATAATAAATAAACGGCTGAAGAAAGTAGGCAGGAAGCTAAGCAAACATTACCTACTTAACTTGCCTGCAGTGAAATCACACCGTCCTGTCTCACTTCACTGGAGTGTAAATGTTGTCATTTCTTTTTCACATGCTCATAAGAATAAGCACTTAAGCCCCAGACAAAATGAAAAAAAGTAGAAAAAAAGGTAAGCACTTAAGTATCAACATTGTACTTATTGTTTCCTAGTGTGTATGGACTGACATCCTTAATTAAGCTTATTTTCTTAAAATGGCATGTTTCTGTGTCTGTTAAAAGCTTATAGCTATACACTTCTGTCTTTTCGAGCTCCTCCTAAACATCATGTAGCGTGATCTGTCCATCCATACCAAAATACACTAAATGTTAAGATATATCTCTAGCAGAAGTGGATTCCTAAGCTCTTTACAAACAAACGATCATTTAATTCCTCAACCAATATTTAACAAGCACTTAAAACATCTGAATGCCACCATAAAATATGTAACAATACTGTAAAAAAAACGAAAAAACAGTACTCAATAGGCTAAGTTGGGAATATTAATTGATTTGCCATTTTGTAAATTAAAATAAAGTATTAGTATTTTGTCTAATTCTTTCCATTAAATATTAAAGTGTTTGTATTTCAGTGAGCTGAGCTCTGAATTATTTTGGAATTGGTCACATAGAATAATATTAAAAATGGCACAGGATATAGCAAAGGGATTGGTGTTGTTTCCTCTTTTTTCTTTGTCTTATAATCTTCTTTAAACTATAAGAACTATTGTGTTTATTTTCTGTAATTTGCAAAATGAAAGCCACAATTTTGCACCTTTTTTGAGTTTTTGTTGAGAAGGTTATTGAGCCATTTTTTCTGTCACTATTGACTCAAGTTACGTCTGTACACAATATAGAGTGAAAAATAGATAGATTTTTGGATAAAAGCATAAATACAAACATATTAATTTCTGAAAATTCTAGTCCATGGGGCTCTTGCGCCCCTGTCCTCTTTCATCACTAGCGTTTTCTTTCTCTTCAGTGCTGACAGTGTTGATGATGAACATACAGGAAGCTGTGAGGAGCAATAGTGTGTTCCAGACTGGGATTTGGCGTGCCTGTCAGGTGAGCTAGACTGGCAACATAGGGACAGACTGAGTGTTATTTTGAAGTGCTGTGTTTCATCTGTCATTGAGAAGTGAAGAGGCGTCTCTGAGAAAGCGAGGGCTAAGCTTCATGGATGAACGCTGTGGAGTTCATCCATATCCAGATCTCTTCTCCCGATCCTTCCACAGTCACTAGTACAAAGACTCAATCACACCGAAAATGGCGTAAGATTGATATGAGAAATAAGTACAGTGTCATGCGCTGAGATAATACAACATGAAAGGATGGTAGAGAGCACTAAAGTGTAGAGCTGATACAAAGAAAAATGAGGGGGGAAAAAAGAAAGTAATCTAAAGTATAAACAAAACTGTAGGTGAGCAAATTATTTGAATTAACCCATACTTTTTCACAGGATTTTTTTTTTCACAGGATTTTTACACATCTGGTTGAGAGTAGAACATTTACATTCTTGGCTTACACCCTTACCCAGAGTGACTTACAATTTATCACTTTTTTTTAAACAACTGAGTAATTGATGGTTAAGGGCCTTGCTCAGGGGCCCAGCAGTGACAGCTTGATGGACCAGGGATTCAAGCTCACAACCAACACCTTAACCACTAAGCTACCAAATCCAATAGAAAAAGAAAAAAAAAGTCATGCGAGTGTGAGATTTTTACTTTCTTGTGGACAGGAGTGTGCAGTCTGATATGTGCCTTATGGGGCAAGCAATTAACATAAAACTCATTTATCCTTAGTAACTGCCTGGTCAGGGTTGTAGGGATTTTAATTAGGCTACAATTCAATTCAATTTTATATGTATAGCACTTTTAACAATAGACATTGTCTCAATGCAGCTTTACAGAGCATAAGAAATATAGTACAAAAAGTTCAAGATTAATATTAGACTTAGATTTAACTGTATTTGTATTTATCCCTACTAGTTAGTTAGTTATTTAGCCCTACCTAAATTTGTTATAAATGTTGGTGGTAGTAAATAAATAGAAATGAAATGTTTAAAAAAAAAAAAAAAATCTGTTCTACACAAATATATAGTTGAGCTCAGTTATGAACCCGAGCAGCTGAGCTGTAGCTGAGGTTGTGGAAATCTGTGGGGTTTTCTAGTTTAGGCCACGCCCACTATGTCACTTTATATCCATAAGAGCAGATATAAATACAGATATTTAGAAAATAAAACAGATAAATAGTGGCAGTGTATTACATACAAAAATAAAGGAATACTCCAGCCTTTTTAAAATCTTCTAAAAAAATATTAATGAGATAAATATGAGACTAGGAATATTATGAATAAAATATGAATTCATTGATTACATTCAAAATACTAAAGATCTTCGGATGAGATTGACATAAGATCATTTCTCAGCAAAGCAATTCTCGTGTAGTTTTATCCAACTTCTTCAAAGTTATTCTACTTAAACCTGCCTTCTACAAAATTTCCAAACTCACAAATATGACACACAGATATGTTTGGTAACCACATATTCCTTCCGTCTTTCAAAAGACAAATTATACAGACTTGATTGAAGGATTCGTGACAGCTTCCTACAAAAATATGTCTTATGAATAAATGATTACAGCTGGATTTCAACAACTTCCATAATACGCGAGTTTTGAATAAACAGCTTTTTTTCTCATTGTCATAGAAACATAACCATTTATTTTTTTGAAAATTGCAAAAATGCAACAAATGTGGTACATAAACATTAGGTTGAATAATAATGGAGTATTCCCTTAATGGGAACAAGTAAATGAGAGATCCAGAGCAAGAAGTGATCAGGAGACACAGAGAAAGAAACAGACAGAGAGAGAGAGAGAGAGATTGAGAGAGAGAGTGAAAGAGCTTTCATTACTATCACACCCTTGTTCCCTTTAGGGCGCTGGTGACCCTGCCATCGAGCTCCGACCACATTCACACCAGGCTAATCATTTCATTTTAATAACCAGGATATTCTCCTCGTCCTTTCCTCCCTGTCTTTCCTTCTCTCTCTCTCTCTCTCTCTCTCTCTCTCTCTCTCTCTCTCTCTCTCTCTCTCTCTCTCACTCTTTCTCTCATCTCGCTGGCCCCACTGTCTGCCCTAGCCTTTGCCAAGGTCCAGCTAATTTTATTCTAATTGCCTGCGCCCTCAGCCGAGACTGATCTGCCTCATTGTCCCCATCCCCCCTTTCATAATTCATTCTCCCTCCTCCTCCTCTTTCTCAATCCTCCTTTCTCTTTTCCAACACTCCTTCACTCCAACATCTCAGTCAACCTTTACATCCTGAAACCTCCCACTATCTATTCTATCTTTCTCTACGCTTTCTGTCCCCCCCCCACCCCCATATTCTTTCTACATTCCCTCGTCTCAATAACAATTGGATGTGCGTTTCAAATTTTCTCTGATCCCCCGTGTCCGTTACTGACCTCTCATTCCGATGCAGAGAATGAGAGGACAGCCTTGGTGCTGGCCTCTGGACACTATGCTCTAGTCCACACACAATGGTTTGAAAGAAAAGGCAGGCTGCTTCAATTAGGTAAAGCTAGAGCGTATTTGTGGTCAGCTGAAACAGGGACAAACAAAGGGCGCGTGTGAATGCGAGGTGGTGCAGGGAAGCCTGTCCACAAGGCCGCCGTGCCCCCATACCCATGCACTACATTATCAGCTCACACCTGCCTCCTCTTTCAGCAATTACAGAAGCGATAGTGCACAAAGGCACCCGGCTCAGTCACGCACAAAGGCAGCCGTGATTAGGCTGGCCGCTGACCAACACCTGTCTGATGTGCGAATTCATGTGCGAACGCACGCTTCGCGATCACATATTCACCGGCGTAAAATACGCTCCGCCTGCAGAACCTGGGCCTGGCGATGCGTTTGATTAAAACTGATTGCACGTACCAAGCTGGCTCGACTGAAAGTTTATTATTTCAAAAAGAAAATCCGGAGCACCCTGCGCCGATCCGTCTGCTCCAGGCGCCCACTCGGAGCTTGGCTGGAAGGGGCCTGCTAAAAATAGCTGCCTTCTCTTAGTAGCGAGTCATTAGACGCAGATAAAAATTAAAGCATCAATTTTGCCTAAACTTTAAATAAGCAAGCAAGCCGAATATAGTCAAGCTCTAAATAGTGCTCTGGCTCCCCTAATTAGGGCTTCATGACAGGCTTCTTAGTGGATAATGGCTTATTTTGGTCATCAGCATTGTAGCATCTAGCCACAATTGAAAGCAGCCAGGGGAAATTTGCCACTGTAATCACACTTCCGAAATCCTCTTCTCTCTCCCCTCTCTTCTGCAAAAAAAACCCCAGCCCCAATAAATTTTCATTACACCTGAGAAAAGCCCTTCAAATAGAGTCACACAGGCAGAAACTAATTACTTTTTAATTTATTGACTAATGACCGAAGCCTTTGCAGACAGCTGCGATTGTTCCAATAGTCATCCTGCAAAAACGCCAGGTTATTGTCGATTCATCCAGACAATAAATAACGCCTTTAATTTTGTATCCTTTTTGCCCCAGCTGCATTATTTCCACACCAGACAGTTAAACATAGAGCTACAGCTGAAAACAGTGTCCTATCAATGCTTGCATGATGCTTTGTGCTTCCCTTTTATATACTATTAAAAATTCTCCATAGTTAATACTGGTATCTTATATGGAATCCCTCCGTGTTTAATTTCACAGTCGGGTGAGAACCCTCTGCTCTTGACTGTGTAGGACTGAAGGTTAAGGCCCTCATTCTGTGGGACTACATCTATCTTCTCTCTACTCACTCTAATTATGCACTGACTGTGGAGATCTTACACTAGCATGGTGTAGTCAGTGTTGTAGTGTGAGTAGTGAATAGGTCCTTTAAGAGGGTTTGGACACTGTGCTGCTCTCCAAAAAGGGAATTTTTCATGTCTCTGAATGTGGCAGCTCCCAGGATCCTCCTGCTCGACTTGACGCTTTTTTCTGTTTCACCACCGTCCAGCAGCACATGCTCTTCCTGCTAGCCTGAGAAAGCATGAATATGAATGGATCATAGAAATCCCCCTGGGGTGCTGTGCATTTGCTTTCAAACTCTGAGTGGCATTACACTGCTGCTGGCACCAGGAAGAGGTGGGTAGGAGGGTAGCTTAAAGCCTGGGCAATTAAGGATTTGTCATGTCCAGGTGGAACAGAGAAAACTGTGGAAAGCTGTGGAAATAGATTGAGGTCAGCAGACGGTATGTGATAAGCTCCTATGTGGAGCACTTCAGAAAAAAAACAAGGAAGTCACTGCTATTCTAATATGTGCACAGGTTTTCATATTTTGTCCACCGGCTACCTAACAAAAGCTAATGAGTAGGCTTGGATAAATTTCCAAATAATATTCTTAAAACTTATTGCTAATAATGCTCACTAAAAGCTAAAATCACAATCACAAAATGTTCCTAAACATCAACAAATCTTTTATCAAACAGGATAATATTTGAAAGGAGAAATAATATTCTTGCTAGCAAGCTAGTTGTCAGTGGGCACCTGACAGAAGTTTTAACTTATTCTGAATGCTCGTAATCTTCACTGTTAATGCTGTTCATTATTTATTTTTAAATAATATATTTCTAATCATTACATACTCTGATTATGGAAGACAGGTAGCTCATCTAAAAGTATCTTTCATAAATGTTTAGAATATTCTGTGCTGTTGTCAGCCTGCTAGCTATCATGAGCTAACCTGACAGGATTTCTGACAAGATTTTCTTTAAAAAAGAATCCATTCATAAACATATTTTCTGACGATGCGAAACTAGCTAGCAAACATGAGATAGCATGACAGAACTTTTTTAAATAATAGATTTATTAATATGTATAATATTTTCTGCTGATGCCAGGCAGCTAGCTAACATGAGCGAATACATCTTTAACTCATAGTCATACATGTTCATCTCTGATAATATTAACTAGCTACTGTTGCTAACAGGAACAAATCCTTTTCTGACAGGATTTTTTTAAGCAATATTACTAAATGTTCATAATAGTTTTGCTTATACACATAGCCAACAAACAAGATTAACATTAATAATAAATTAATAATATGATGTACATAATATAATATAAAATAAAATATAATAGAATGTTAACTAGCTAGCTAATTTGAGGTTTAATTTAAGGTTTTTTAACTTTTATTTTGAAATAGTTATACTGATTTCTCATGTAGCCAGCTAGCTAACACTTGCTAATTCAGCAGGAATTACAAAATGATTTGAACTCATATTTATAACTGTTCACAAGTATTTGGTTTCATATAAATCCTTATCAGGCAACTTTCACTTAAGAAAAGCTTTACATTTACAAATCTGCTATTTTTTCCCCCAAAAGTTTAAGCCTCTGTAGGGTCATCTAATAAATGTATGACAACACAAGCAAACCTGGTTTGAACAGAAAGCAGGGCATGATGGGTAAACACACTCATCACAGCTCTCCACTATTATCAAGCCAGAGAAAACACAAGTCAGCTTTATTTACCCTTTCTTTCCTTTCTTGTTCATGATCTTTTCCAAGTCTCTCCCTCTCTCTCTCTTTCTCTCTCTCTCTCTCTCTCTCTTTCTAGAGGCAAAAGTCACGGGCTGATTAACAGACTCCAGCATTCCAGTGCTGACTGAGCCTCTCCACTTAGGACATGCAGGGAATAAAGAAGCAGAATAGTCAGTGCCTCTCTCTCTCTCTCTCTCTCTCTCTCTCTCTCTCTCTCTCTCTCTCTCTCTCTCTCTCTCTCTCTCTCTCTCTCTCTCTCTCTCTCTCTCTCTCTCTCTCTCTCTCACTCTCTCTACTCCACAGCCCTTTAGTCCAGTGACGTCAGTCTCTCTGTAAAGGCATTTGAGCTAATGGAGCAGCGCCAGGTACGCCGTGTACCTGAACTGGCAAAGGGAATGCACTGCCATAATGCAAAAAACAAAAAACAGAAAAACAAACACACAAACACCTCACCTCTTTTACATTGACCCACCGTGCCTTAGCAAAAAGAGTATAGCCTTATAGTGTTTAGGTGCTGTCTTGTACTCTCTTCACCCTTCACTCATTTTCTATCACTCTCTTTTTTTTCCTGCCTGACTTTGTTCTCACGGAGGTCAAAATCGATTTTATCTGTGGATTTTGACAAAAGTAAACAATACAAAGCCAGCACTTCAGCATAAGAGCAGTCTCTAGCACAGTAAGAGGTTAAGAAACTTTCTTAAATAACAAAGCTATACAAACAACAAAAACAAAACTGCATAAACTGAATGAATACTGCATACAATCTGTTTCAGAGTAAAGAAGCATCGATGGATTCAAATCAAGCTCTAGCTAGCTAAATCAAGGGCATGGTGAAGGTCAAATCTCGATTTTGTCCACACCTCTATTTAAGTTTTGGCAGCTGTATCGACTGTGCGTACTGCATCCTGAAAAAATATTGCACTGATAATGGGCACCATAAAACAGATCATTTTACAGGCAGACGATCACTGTCTTGAAGGCACTTCAAAACCATTTTCAAGCGACATAAAATTTAACATAGCGCTACATGTGCCGAACCAATAGTTTCCACCCTACATGGAACTTTGAATTTAATTAAAGAGAGGGAAAAACTAGAGTATGGAGGTCCTTATTATCCACACGCACACACACACACACGCGCACACACACACACTCACACAACCTTCTGACCACCAGGTATTCAACTAAAACTTGTGAAGCTTCCGCTACATAAAAATCCCTTCCCTATAATGGCCCAGAAAAGCTTAACCATTAATTACTAATTCATGGCTATAAATAAAACGAATCAGTCTGATGTTTTGTTGCTCTCTAACACTTTACGTCATGTTTTGACTAGAACCCTAGACTCCGAGCAACTGATGTCTGTTTTTAACTTGAAGTGATTGCAGAAGGAATGAACGCTTGCTTCTGTGTCCAGTGGTCTTTAAACCATCCGTATTTTCGTCCTTAACTTGTCTCTTTACTAATCAGACCAGACAGGGTAAACAAAGTAAATAAAATTCAGTGAAACGTCTTTTTCAGTGAAAGCCTGAAAGAAAGCTGGGTCTGCTGGAGTCGTCAATCGGTTCTGCAACAGAAAATTCCACTCCTCTGAAACACTTTGCTGTGGTCTGTGTCCAAACTGCGGTCTGCCAGATGATGGACTCTGGCAACTTAGTGTTTAATTATTACATATTTATTCTACAAGATTTATTCTAAATCTCAGCTTTAACATGATAATAATCTGAAAGACGTTTGCCTCAACTGAAACAGTTCTCTAAACCAAAGGTTTCCAACAACAATGCAGCAATAAGAATGTCCTGCTTTACCTCGCTGGGGAAAGATTAACAAGTACATCAGTGGATTAAGGATGTATTGAGACTCAAGTGTCCCTTTGACCCAAAACAAAATCACAGAAACATATTAATGAGTCCAGCGTCACTATCACCATCTCATCATCAAATCTATTATCACAGTCCATGCAGTTTCCTGCAAAGAAAATTGACCAGCTAATGTTACGCTGGGGGAAAAAAACAGACATTCTTCTAAATGTGAAATTTTATTTATATGGTACAAATGTAGCCTCCATAGGAGCAAACATATAGAACTTTGCAAAAGTAGTTTTCAAGCATTTAGTTTTATGGCATGGCCATATTCCATCTGGTTTTTCGACTACAAACCCAGATCTATGCTAATGCGCACTCATTTAGAGTGTATAGATTATTGATCGTCAGGTCTTCCTGGGCAGGCTGATTTCTATATTGGCCATTTGAAAGTGCACCACATACATTTAAAATGATCAATGGTGATAGAGGGCTAAAAATTGTGAGCTAAGTTGCTACTTTTAGTTTCTAAATTACCTTGTGTACCTGGGGAGATTTCGGTCCCCAGAATTGTACAAAATGAACTGTGCCAAGAAACTGTTCAGCAGAAGGTGCCTTCAACACTTTACAAACGTTAAATTCCCTGCAGTAATGCACACATACACGAACAAATACATTAGGCCGATGTCTTGCACCATTAACATGGACGAAGGACATTTTCAATATTCAAATGCCAGGGTGAAGTATAAATGTCAACCCTTTCTTTGTTATGCTAAATCAATTACCCACTGGAGAGCGGACGCTAGTTGCAGACCCACGGTTAACTTGAGTAGAACTTACACTCACTCTGCTATACCAGACTGTGGATGGAATTTTAAACCATAAAAAATATAGCCACAAGTAGAAAGCTTTCTAATTACTTTGCATAGTCGTTTGAGGAGGCCCAAGCATTTGATTCTAAAAAAAAGGTATAAATAAACAGAAACCAAATAACAGTGCACAAAATTGGGTACCCACTCTGCATCAGTCTTTCTTTCCTCTTCACCTCCTCTACAACACTAAGCTGTTTTCCAAACGAGTGCATCCTGTTACACGGGGCCCCTGCATGGCGCTCAGACTGAGCACAGCCTGGCAGCCTCCTGACACTCTGATAGATAGGAGCTGCAGGAAGCATATGGGCTGGGAAGCAAGATTTCTGCCTCCCTCTAAAGCTCCTCATCCAGCTGCTTAATGGCACACGCTGATCTGTAATTCCTCCGTTTCTGATATCCAACCCCCCATACCACATATCCCCCATCCTTCAGAAACCCCTGGAGATGATGGGTAGGCACGCACGCTCCACTCGTCTCCAGCTGGGAGCCGCCTGACACCAGATGCCGGGACTAGAGCAGGGCCTGGGTGATGTGTTTCAGGGCCTGGTGCACAGCTTTTCATCCTTATAAGCATCTCTGAGGTAGTGGGAGAGGAAAGTGTAGTCCCATAAAACAGTGATTTACTCAGTATCTGGTGAAAGTGAAAAGTTTCCCAAACAACCCTAATCCTCTTTCCCAAGCAGCACCATCACTCTGAGCATTTTGGGTCCATTTTTAAAGGACAATGAAGAGAACTAAATGGAATGTGATAAAAATGTATCAACTCGGCGTCACGCAAAATGGCCTGCTGATGGAGAAGCAACATTCGAGAGACAGGTAATTCGCAACTAAATCCTTCACCATGGAGCAAAGTAAAGAATGCTTCAAATTCAACTCCACAGAATGGCTACACTAAAAACAATACTAATCTATCAGGCAGATTTTGTCATTATTTATAGAGCTGAAAGGACAATATGAGATGGCCCAGTCAGCTGGAGAAGGACGCAGGAAACTGCTAGACCACCGCTGCCTGTCAGCTGTCACTCTCGATATCTCCCGTGTGTGTGCACGTAGCCAGACCACACTTTCTAACTGGCCAGAGGCTGCCAAAGATAACCTGCACACAGCCATCACATCACATCACACCACAAACCAGACTCCCATGGCACCTCTTCCTGGGTCCCTTGCAGCACAGCTTCCTTCCTGCACGCAATCTATTCACAGCACACACACACCAACACACATACATAAATCAAAGGGAAACACAGAACAAGCTTCATTGTTTGCCATATACAGTGGGGCAAAAAAGTATTTAGTCAGCCACCAATTGTGCAAGTTCTCCCACTTAAAAAGATGAGAGAGGCCTGTAATTTTCATCATAGGTACACTTCAACTATGAGAGACAGAATGAGAAAAAAAAAAATCCAGAAAATCACATTGTCTGATTTTTAAAGAATTTATTTGCAAGTTATGGTGGAAAATAAGTATTGGTCAATAACAAAAGTTCATCTCAATACTTTGTTATATACCCTTTGTTGGCAATGACAGAGGTCAAACGTTTTCTGCAAGTCACCACAAGGTTTTTACACACTGTTGCTGGTAGTTTGGCCCATTCCTCCATGCAGATCTCCTCTAGAGCAGTGATGTTTTGGGGCTGTCGCTGGGCAACACGGATTTTCAACTCCCTCCAAAGATTTTCTATGGGGTTGAGATCTGGAGACTGGCTAGGCCACTCCAGGACCTTGAAATGCTTCTTACGAAGCCACTCCTTCGTTGCCCGGGCGGTGTGTTTGGGATCATGGTCATGCTGAAAGACCCAGCCACGTTTCATCTTCAATGCCCTTGCTGATGGAAGGAGGTTTTTACTGAAAATCTCACGATACATGGCCCCATTCATTCTTTCCTTTACACGGATCAGTCGTCATGGTCCCTTTGCAGAAAAACAGCCCTAAAGCATGATGTTTCCACCCCCATGCTTCACAGTAGGTATGGTGTTCTTTGGATGCAATTCAGCATTCTTTCTCCTCCAAACATGACAAGTTGAGTTTTTACCAAAAAGTTCTATTTTGGTTTCATCTGACCATATGACAATCTCCCAATCCTCTTCTGGATCATCCAAATGCTCTCTAGCAGACTTCAGACGGGCCCGGACATGTATTGGCTTAAGCAGGAGGACACGTCTGGCACTGCAGGATTTGAGTCGCTGTTGGCGTAGTGTGTTACTGATGGTAGCCTTTGTTACTTTGGTCCCAGCTCTCTGCAGGTCATTCACTAGGTCCCCCCGTGTGGTTCTGGGATTTTTGCTCACCGTTCTTGTGATCATTTTGACCCCACGGGGTGAGATCTTGCGTGGAGCCCCAGATCGAGGGAGATTATCAGTGGTCTTGTATGTCTTCCATTTTCTAATAATTGCTCCCACAGTTGATTTCTTCACACCAAGCTGCTTACCTATTGCAGATTCAGTCTTCCCAGCCTGGTGCAGGTCTACAATTTTGTTTCTGGTGTCCTTTGACAGCTCTTTGGTCTTGGCCATAGTGGAGTTTGGAGTCTGACTGTTTGAGGTTGTGGACAGGTGTCTTTTATACTGATAACGAGTTCAAACAGGTGCCATTAATACAGGTAACGAGTGGAGGACAGAGGAGCCTCTTAAAGAAGAAGTTACAGGTCTGTGAGAGCCAGAAATCTTGCTTTTTTGTAGGTGACCAAATACTTATTTTCCACCATAATTTGCAAATAAATTCTTTAAAAATTGTGATTTTCTGGATTTTTTTTTCTCATTCTGTCTCTCACAGTTGAAGTGTACCTATGATAAAAAATTACAGGCCTCTCTCATCTTTTTAAGTGGGAGAACTTGCACAATTGGTGGCTGACTAAATACTTTTTTGCCCCACTGTAGTGTGGATGTGCCAGGCTTTAACTAACCACACCCATACGTTTGGGTGTGAAAAGGCTTCTGAAGCCTTTGGGAGATCTGAAAGCACTTTGGAGAAGGAAGAGGATGAGGAAAAGGAGGAGGAAGAGTCACATTCTCTAACAAACTTCAAAAAGGGCTACCCAGTAATGATGTAAAAGTCTGCTTTCAAGCTAGGAATTTTAATTCTTCAGCAATAGTATATTTTGTGCTAATATGTAAAACGAAGGCAAACAACATAACAACAATGTTACTATTTCTGCCTTCTAAATGTTCTGGTGATTTAGATAGCTCATCTAATTTGCTTTTAATAACAACAAAAATTAAACTGATTATCTTGCATACTTTAGAGAGGAGGTTTTTTTTTGTGTGTGTGTGCTCCACATTCAGCTCCTCTTCTCATATCCGACGTGACATGAATCTCCTTAATCGTCTAACAGCACACATTTTTCTACCATCACTCTCTTCTCTGTGTTAGTTTTTTCTCACTTGATCAAATTATAAGAAAGCACTTGAATTCTTTCTTTTTGAAAGTTTTGGAATCAGTCCACTACGATCCAATTGGATGTTCCGTATACTGTAAATACACTCAATTGAAGACCTGCAATGTCCAGCTGTCAAGTTGGGGTCAGTCTGTGCACAACTCTATGTAACCTCAGATTCCTGTTCTCAGCTGACAGCAGTGGAAACCAGTGTGGTCTGGTGCTATAGTACCTCATCCTCCTGAAGGTTTCATGTATTTTTGCATTCTGTGATGCTTTTCAGCTCAACACGGTTGTAAAGAGTGGTTACTTCCTGTCAGATTGAACCTGCCTGGCTATTCTCACCTGACCTCCCTCATCAACAAGGTCTTTCCACCCACAGAACTGCACCTCACATTTTTCTTTTCTAAACATTCTGTGTATACGCTGTTGTGCGTGAAGATGTCTTAGTAAAGAATTGGGTCTACATTGACAAGATTTAAAATGAAAATGTATACAATTTGTATCATAAGGCTGTTCAAGAAGTAAATATATGCATCAAACAACTGGGGGAAAAACGGCTTTAAATAGATAAAATGTACTTCTTCTATTTTTTTTTTTTTTGAATAAATAATAAAATAGCAAGGACATTTTCTAGCTTTTGCATAACTGTTGCATAAGGGTTGTCTGGTGCTTGTGTCTTGTCCTTGCATAACAGTAGTTTACAGAGACACTCAATTATTTCCAATTTCCTTTCCTGACTCTTTTGAAATTTGCTTTGAGAAACAAAACTTGAGAAAAATTTTGAGTTGAATGTACCCTATATATCTCCTCTACACCCCCCTCTTGCACTTATCCTTCCACCCTCACCTCCACTCTTCGTCAGCCGTTTCAGCTCCCGCCGAATTTCACGGCATATGTGCAAATGTAACCCCAAAACAGCCTCTGCCTTGCTTTGCCATCCCTGATTCAATTAGAGTGATTGAATCACAGATCCTTAATTAAGCCCTTTAACAGCATCATGTGGTTTTGGAGAGTTTAAGCGGAGCCAGATTAGATGAAGAACAGTGAGAACATATGAGGTGGAATTGGTTTAGTGCCACGATGGCAGAACCCCTGTGATGAAGCATGAGAGAGACTCGGTGTGGGTCGGGATCCTCGGGAGAGAACATCCTCCACTCCATCTGGGATCTGAGCAGTGGGCAAAAGTGCTGAACAGCTGATGAGAGCGAACGTGGAGATCAAACAAACTTTCCGCTCCGAGTGCAGAAAAAGATGATTTTGAAAGACAATACAAAGTCAAAGTATTGATCCGAAAATGAGTGACTTGTATCTGAAGTCAGCTTCTCCTTCACCATGTCCAGACAATAGTGTGACCTGGAAATCAATGGTAATACACTCATTATGGTGATAACTGATGCTCTTGGGAACAGACAATGAAATTCACCAAATTATACTGTGCTGATAATAGCTTCTGCAGAAGCTGGACATGATGTCTGTGTATATTAACCTACATTAATCTCATATGAAACATCAATTTAATACACTGACTGTATCAATTACAAAACCACCCATGCTAGTTTCCTCCTGTCAATCAGAAAACACCCTGATTCAGAGTGACGCCCCGACCAGAGAAGATATAATAAACCCGCAGGTTTCACACTACTGAATAAAACATTGCGTTGGGCTGTAAGTGCTACCTACTTGAGCCAAAAAATTGTAAAATGTCTAAATTGTCACTCTATATATCACCAAACAAAATGCTGGATGAAAACTGATGTATAAACAAAATGAAAAAGTGAGCAAGTGATGTACCAGCCAGCAGGAAAAAATATATACTTTTCATTTTTAAACAAATTTCCCCAGTATTTTGATGATGAAAGGAATTGTCCGCATTGACAAACTGGGACTCTCGATGTCACTAGTATCATGGGAAAGAAACTTCTCGTTCTTGCTCACTCAATCTGAGCAGGGAAGTGCAGAATTTTGTCAAAATCTCATCGGTACAAAATCGTGTCAGTAAGAAACTGCTTAATTACTGGATTGCTCAGTCAAAACCGTACACTCCGGTCCTTTAGCTTAATTCTTATTCAGGCTGCCTACGAATGCACTAAACCAATAACACCACCACAAGCACAACCCACTGTATGCCCCATGCACTACACTTCATCATTATCACTTACTGTACTGTGCTGATGTGAGGCTCTGCCTCTGAATGTCCTTGTACTGTATGTAACTTTTTTTTTTTTTTACCTTTGAATACATGCAATATTTCCCACAGTGCCAATTCATGACTGCACACACTATTTACAGTGCTCTATTATATATACATATCTTTTTTTCTCTATGTCTCTATAGGAGTGTACAACATTAGAATTTTAGTGTATATAGATGCTTACAGCACTCTTTATGCACATGACAATAAACCTAAAACTTAAATACATTCTCAAGTATCTTCATTAAAGTGGCTTTCAAAATTTAGCAGTAAATATGTATCAGTACACCTTTCAATGAAAAGCTTATTTCTCTGACAAATGTACAAACCACTGACTTTTCCTATAGACTGATAGCAAACATGGCGCTACTCTTAAAGCATGATTAAATTCTCTGTCCATTAGGAACATTTTGCAACACTAAAACAAAATACTGATGGAACAGAAGTCTTTATTTGTCACATACACCTTACAGCACAGTGAATCTCTTACTTCACATAATCCAACTTTGGAGGTTGGGGTCAGAACACAGGGTCAGCTATGATACAGTGCCCTTGGAGCAGTTAGGGTTAAGGGCCTTAGTCAGGGGCCCAACAGGGGAAGCTTGGCAGTGCTGGGGCTTGAACCCTAATCCGGTGATCAACAACCCTTAGCAGTCCTGAATGGACCGCCTACATCTTTTTTGTGCTGCTAACTGTGTACCGTGTTTATATTTCTAGCATTTGGCAGACACCCTTATCCAGAATGACTTTGAAAAATGAGTATCTCATTTTTTATACAACTGAGCAATTGAGGGCTAAGGGCCTTGTTCAGAGGCCCAGCATTGGCAGCTACCACATACACTTCTTCTTCTTCTTTCGGCTTTTCCCTTCAGGGGTCGCCACAGCGAATCATCTCTCTCCACCTATCCCTATCTTCTGCATCCTCAACACTTGCACCCACTAGCTTCATATCCTCATTAATTCCATCCATATACCTCCTCTTTGGCCTTCCTCTTTGCCTCCTGCCTGGCAGCTCCATGTCCAACATTCTCCTACCAATATACTCACTCTCCCTCCTCTGAACAAGTCCAAACCATCTTAATCTGTCCTCCCTAACTTTGTCCCCCAAACGTCCAACATGAGCTGTCCCTCTGATGTACTCATTCCTAATCCTGTCCAATCTTGTCACTCCCAAAGAGAACCTCAACATCTTCAGCTCTGCTACCTCTAGCTCTGACTCCTGTCTCTTCCTCAGTGACACTGTCTCTAAACCATACAGCATGGCCGGTCTCACCACTGTCCTGTACACCTTCCCCTTGATTCTCGCTGATATTTTCCTATCACACAGAACTCCCGACACCTTTCTCCACCCATTCCAACCTGCCTGCACTCGCTTCTTTACCTCTTTCCCACACTCTCCATTACTCTGGACTGTTGACCCCAAGTACTTAAACTCCTGTACCTTCTTCACCCTGTAACCTTACTGTTCCACTTCCCTCCCTTTCATTCACACACATGTACTCAGTCTTACTACGACTGACTTTCATTCCTCTTCTCTCCAGCGCAAACCTCCACCTCTCCAGGCTTTCCTCCACCTGCTCCCTGCTCTCACTACAGATCACAATTTAATCTGCAAATATCATCGTCCAAGGAGACTCCTGTCTGACCTCCTCTGACAACTGGTCCATCACTATAGCAAACAGGAAGGGGCTCAGAGCCGATCCCTGATGCAGTCCCACCTCCACTTTGAACTCCTCTGTCTGACCTACAGCACACCTCACCACTGTCCTGCTCCTCTCATACATGTCCTGCACCACTCTGACATACTTCTCTGCTACTCCTGACTTCCTCATACAGTACCACAGCTCTTCTCTTGGCACCCTGTCATACGCTTTCTCCAAGTCTACAAACACACAGTGCAACTCCCTCTGACCATCCCTATACAAAAATTGCATCTGTTGTGCTCTTTCTGGGCATGAAGCCATACTGCTGCTCACAAATTTCCACTACCTTCCTTAACCTAGCTTCCACTACTCTTTCCCATAGCTTCATTGTATGGCTCATCAACTTTATCCCCCTATAGTTGCTGCAACTCTGCACGTCACCCTTATTCTTAAAGATCGGCACTAACACACTTCTTCTCCATTCCTCAGGCATCCTCTCACGCTCTAAAACCCTGTTGAACAAACTAGTTAAAAATTCCACTGCTGCCTCTCCTAGACACTTCCAGACCTCCACCGGGATGTCGTCAGAAACCAACTGTCTTTCCACTTTTCATCCTCTTCAAAGCCTTCCTGACTTCATCCTTTCTAATCTTATCTACTTTCTGTTCCACAGAGTTCACCCCTTCTACTCTTTTTTCCCTCTCATTTTCCTCATTCATCAGCTCCTCAAAGTATTCCTTCCATCTCCTCTGTACACTCTCCTCACTTGTGAGCACCCTTCCATCTCTATCCTTAATAACTCTAACTTGCTGCACATCCTTCCCATCTCGATCCCTCTGCCTAGCTAACCTGTACAAGTCCTTCTCTCCTTCTCTAGTGTCTAACCTAGTGTACAACTCGTCATATGCCTTCTGCTTGGCCTTAGACACCTCCCTCTTTACTCTGTGCTGTAACTCCTTGTATTCCTGTCTATTCTCTTCAGTTCTGTCCATGTCCCACTTCTTCTTGGCTAACCTCTTCCTCTGGATACTATCCTGAACTTCCTCATTCCACCACCAAGTCTCCTTATCTTCTTTCCTCCTTCCAGATGACACACCCAGCACCTTTCTCCCTGTCTCCCTGATCACTTCTGCTGTAGTTTCCCAGTCATCTGGCAGCACTACCTGACCACCCAGAGCCTGCCTCAACTTCTGTCTAAATTCCTCACAACATTCCTCCTTTTTCAGCTTCCACTACTTGGTTTTCTTCTCTAGCTCTATCTTTGACCTCTTCGTCTTACAGACCAGCAAAGTCATCCTACACACCACCATCCTATGCTGTCTGGCTACACTCTCTCCCACTACCACTTTACAGTCACTAATCTGTTTCAGATTGCCTCTTCTACATAGGATGTAGTCTACCTGTGTTCTCCTACCTCCACTCTTGTAAGTCACTCTATGCTCCTCCCTCTTCTGAAAATAAGTGTTAACCACAGCCATGTCCATCCTCTTAGCAAAGTCCACTACCATCTGTCCTTCAAGGTTCCTTTCCTTAACTCCAAACTTGCCCATCACCTCCTCATCACCTGTGTTCCCCTCACCAACATGTCCATTAAAATCCGCTCCTATCACCACTCTTTCACCCGTGGGAATACTCTCCATCACCTCATCTAATTCACTCCAGAATCTCTCTTTCTCCCCTAACTCACAACCTACCTGTGGGGCATAACCACTAACAACATTCAACATCACTCCTTCAATCTCTAACTTCAGACTCATCACCCTGTCTGACACTCTCTTCACCTCCAGGACATTCCTCACAAACTCCTCCTTCAGGACCACACCTACCCCATTTCTCTTACTATCCACACCATAATAAAACAGCTTGAATCCTGCTCCTATACTACGAGCCTTGCTACCCTTCCACCTGGTCTCCTGTACACACAGTATATCCACCTTCCTTCTCTCCATCATGTCAGCCAGCTCTCTACCTTTCCCTGTCATAGTACCAACATTCAGAGTTCCTATTCTCAGTCCTGCACTCTTACCTTTCCTCTTCTCTCTCTGTCTGTGCACTCTCCTCCCTCCTCTACTTCTTTGACCAACAGTAGTCCAATTTCCACCGGTGCCCTGTAGGTCAACGGCGCCGATGGCGGTCGTTGTTAACCCGGGCCTTGACCGATCTGGTATGAAATTCGTACTGGCGATTCGCATGGTTAAATTTGGCAATGTTTTACGCCGGATGCCCTTCCTGACGCAACCCTCTCTATTTATCCGGGCTTGGGACCGGCACAGAAGTCACTGGACTGTGACCCCCATGGCTAGATTAGCTACCACATACACTGTTAAATATAATACTGTTATATCTACATTATTTTACTATAGTTAATTACCATCCTGGACTTTACTCATTAAAAAAAACTGTGTACTGGTCACTTGTCAAATATTGTACTATACCGGCCAAAAATGATAATAAAACGTCTCGACTTGAAAGCTGTAAGGTGTCAGAAATGCCCCTTTAATGTAGGTTTGTTTTGTGTTCAATACATGTGCTTTTGTTTTGGTTCTTTTTCCACCCCTGTGATAACGCTAACTGATTTCCCTATTGTGTTCACCTATCCTGTGTCTCACCTTCATAAGCATTGTTATTTCCACCTTCTGTTCTTCCTGATGCCATTTTTCTACTTTATATTCCTCGTTCCATGTTTGTGCTATCATTTACAAGTATAAATGATCCCCGTTTGATGTGGTCTTCCTGCGCTTTGAGTCCCACAATGCACTGTGCACATGATTTCTGGATTCAGCAAAACAAAGCCGACAGTGTGCTTACAGAAATTTTAGATTTAAGATTATATTAATGTGTAATATGTTACCGCAACTTATGGAAGGATGAAGTACAGATGCTATTTAGCTAATGCATGTTGATATGGTGAATGAAATGCAACTATGTATCATGGATGGAGCCTTTGCAGCTGAGGCCAGTGTTTGAGTGCTCATGTGATTGTGAGATCTCATCCATAGCCAAGAGAATGAGGTAAAGCATTAAATCAGGTGCCTTCTGTCATCAGCATCTTCTGTCTGGGGAATTATGCTGTAGCAGCTCTCCATTCCTTTCTCTCTTTTTTACTCTCTCTGTCTTGCACACCCCATAAACACACACACACACACGCTGCTGTACAACAGCCTCCTTATGAGAACGGCGTTCACTCAAGCAGACATTATGAATGTAGCTCCAGACAAGCTTAGTCCCTCAATCACACCCGCTGTGCTGCCTCTCTGCGTTCTTTATTAGTTTGTCATGTGCTGATTTGTCACAAAACGAAGAGGTCTGTATTAAAAAGCCTGAGCCAATTGCCTGCTCAGCACTAATCCTGCACTGCCCTAATTGTGACCGCACTCGCCCTGCTTTCTGATAGAGAGAGCAGCATGAACATGGCACCTTAAATACCTTCTGTGGCTTTTCACTCTTCAACTGACTACCGTGTTGTACTCTATCAGTCTCTCTCGCTCTCTCTCCATCTCTCCCTCTCTGTCTATCTGTCTCTGATAATCACACACTAGAGGAAGAGGAACTTCTTTTTTTTTTCTTTGTTTCCTTAAATAAGATCAGAGTGTGTGCAGTATTTCTGGGAGTTGAATGAGGAGCTTTGATTGTGTGTATGAATCTGGGTAAACATGAGGCCAGATCTGGAGAGTGTTCAGACTAAATTTTCTTTCGAGGCAATTTCTTTTCAATGATGCTGCAAATCACACGTGGCCACGTGGGCATGAGAATGGAGGCATGCATTGTAAAAACTGCAAGAAAGGCATGCTGAATACACACACACATACACACACACACACACACACACACACACACACACACACACAGTAAGTCTTTTTGTCACACTTTGCAGAAAAGCTTAAAGGATAGTCATATCAGAAGAATGACATGTAGAAAAATCTACAAACAGCAGAAATAAAAATAGTATATATGCATTTTTACGGTTTTTAACTTCTCTATTTTGTCCTTTGCCTCCAAGTTTTGTCACATTTTTCATGAGGTAAAGTGTATACCTTATATAAATGCCTAGTAGAATTTTTAGGGAAAGAATCTGAGCCAAATGCACACCAAAAATTCCTGGCACATCACGCAGTAGCTATCACTATAAAGTTAGAGAGAGTTAATCATGCACGTTGCACAGCTAGAATATTTTACATGCATGTTTGTAGAGGAAAATCTTTAGGATGCTATGCTAAATTAAGTAGAGAAGTAATAAAGTAATACTGAGTAATATCGAGTAATTATATTATATATCAAAAAAACACAATGTGTGTTTTTAACTACTGTATAACTATAGCTGTTATCATAAATCCAGACTGTTTATTTTAGCAGAGCATGTACATGAAAGAAAAATTAAAGGAATGGCTGAGCTATAAGTAGGCATACATAAGAGGCTGTATGTGAAAGAAAGAAAGAAAGAAAGAAAGAAAGAAAGAAAGAAAGAAAGAAAGAAAGAAAGAAAGAAAGAAAGAAAGGAAGGAAGGAAGGAAGGAAGGAAGGAAGGAAGGAAGAGAGAGAGGGGAAGGGAGGAATGGAGGGAGGAAATGAAAGGAAGGAAGAATAAAAGAAAGAAAGAGAGAGAGAGAGAGAGAGAGAGAGAGAGAGAGAGAAAGAGGGAGGGAGGAATGGAAGTAAGGAAGGAAGGAAGGAAGGAAGGAAGGAAGGAATAGAGAGAGAGAGGGAGGGAGGGAGGGAGAGAGGGAGGGAGAGAGAGAGGGAGGGAGAGAGGGAGGGAGAGAGGGAGGGAGGGAGGGAGAGAGGGAGGGAGGGAGGGAGGGAGGAAAGAAAGAAAGAAAAAAACAATGAAAGAGAAGGAGGGAGGGAGGGAGTTAGGTAGGGAGGGAGGAAGGGAGAGAGATAGAGAGAAAGGGACGGAGGGAGGGAAGAAAGAAAGAAAGAAAGAAAGAAAGAAAGAAAGAAAGAAAGAAAGAAAGAAAGAAAGAAAGAAAGAAAGAAAAAGAAAAGTAAATAAATAAATAAATAAATACATAAATAAAGACATATCTCTTTAGCCAGGCATACACATAATACATCCCATAACTTTGTGCTCCAATACATCTGATTAAATGCACATCATCATCTAGTGCCTGCTAATATTATGAATAGCAGCTACGCTAATTCCTTTCTTCTACCCATCCCCGAGACACACAGAGATTATTGCCAGCTCCTGTGGCATCCAGAGATGGACCAGCTCCAGTTGGGTTCTGCTTTCTGAGGACTGGAGTATTCAAAGCAGCACTGCCAACCCTATGTGGACATTTTACACATAACATTCTACACATGCTGTATCTGCATCACACAACTAATGCAGAAAGGACATTGTTCATATCACACTCTCCGGTGTCACCCAGATGAGGATGGGTTCCCTTTTGAGTCTGGTTCCTCTCAAGGTTTCTTCCTAATACCATCTAAGGGAGTTTTTCCTTGCCACAGTCGCCTGAGTCACCTCAGGCTTGCTCACTAGGGAAAATTTTGTCTAACATCTAGGACTGTTTGTTTGTATGTTTATTGTTTCTTATGTTCTGTAAAGCTGCTTTGAGACAATGCTCTTTGTTAAAAGCGCTATACAAATAAAATAGAATTGAATTGAATTGAATTGAATTGAATAAATAAATAAATAAATAAATAAATAACAATCACCTGACAGTGCCTTTAAAGGAACAGATTCATTTTTGGGGGAAAATAAGTTTGCCTTAGTACAACCTATCATCTGTATTTGTATCAGAATATATATAAAGACTTTGACATTGCAGACTGACTGTGAGCCTGTCATGTTTTTGGACGTCCACATGCCATCTACAGATCACATGCTCCACAGAATTACAGAGCTGCTGAGGTGACAGGATGTTTACTTTTTTAACAAGATAATTGTGTGGCTACGAATTCATATATTGAGCCCATGCGTTAAATGACTTGAGACCTATTTCTTGGCCAAAGACTATTTAACTCATAGAAAATGTATTTTAAAATGAGAGACACAATGGGAGTGAGAAATCAATTGAATTAGCTCATTGTGGTCTCAATGGAGCATGAAGATAACTGACAATATTACACTTCTAGGAATAATACATAAAGACCAACTAGAGGCACTGGTGTTGCTTTGTGCATATACCATTCGACCATGCCATGTTAAGTGTCTAGAATTCTAAAAGCAAATTGACTTGTTTTGCCCGTCCCTGAAAATAATCAGCTGTAAGCTTTGGGTTAAGTATGAAATTCCTACAAAATATAAAGGCATAGAATTATATTGTGTTCATAAGAAAAGCCACAGCCATGAACTTTGTAACTGGAGTTCACAAGTTAATAGTAAGATAGTAAGAACTACATGCTTATTACAAGACAAAATATTAACTTGTGACCTCAATATTAATTCAATGCCTCGACATATTAAACCGTAGACGAAAAAAAAAGGGCCGCCATTTTAATTCTCCGTACAGAACAAAGGTATCGTTTAACACAAAGAGGCCTGAAGTGAATCCAGAAGAGCTCTAAGCTCACAGCATGAACAAACAACAGGACACTCAGCAGTATGAGTCTGATCTCAATCACACACACACACACACACACACACACACACACACACACACACACACACACACACACACACACAAAACGGCTACCAGAAGCACAATATGGATACAAACACATACACCCACACACACAAAAAAACATTAAATATAGATAAGTCTGTACATCCTGTACTTTTATAACAGTCTAAGAGCACGACATGTGTCTCCCAGTCGGAGGTTTCGAGTAACTTCCATTCCACAGGAGTAATTTCAACCCTTTTCCCACCCCAATGTCATTTTAAGTGCGTCCCGCGCTCTAAAATCGCCCAGTCAAACGATCACTGCTGAACAGCAGTTCCCGCTGCTTGGGCTACCGTTATTTCATTATTTCCTCCAAACGGCTGATTACAGGGGGAACGTAATTTACGAGGCACTTCATTGCCAATTCAACTGGCACATCACCTGTAAATAATTGAAATTCTTTATGTCCATTTCAACCTCATCATCTCTCTATCACATTAATACATCTCCCGATGTCATGAGATGACACACGAGGCTGCTCTAAACCTCCACATCATCACATCACATCACATCTCTCTCTCCCTCTCTCTCTCTCCACATCAACTCCATTCCAACACACACACACACACACACACACACACACACACACACACACACACACACACACACAATATCTGCAGAGAACGATATTTCCACTGTATACTGAAGAGTCGATGAACAATGTGATGACTGAATATGTTTTCACTCAGAGTGAGATATATTTTGTACAGCGTTCGATTAATCAAATAAACCCAAGTCCTACATGTTGTACCGGGTGTACACATGTTTCGAATTTGCACCTAGAGTGACGGACGGATCGGGAATGAATTTTCTATAATTAAAGTTGAATTGAGACTCCACATTTCTTTTCTTTTTCTTTTTTTTTTTTTTACAATTTGATCCTGATGGAATATTTAAGTGCAATTTTAAAATAAGCTGACAATATCACCACGACATTATTATATGGCAGAAACTCAATACGGTCAAAATTCTTCCTGTTTCCCCGGAGAGAGACGTCTGTTTCTAGCTTTCCATAATTAAACCTTAATTTGTCAGTTAAACCTTGAATTTTGCATTTCATAAGGTATAAAATAGGGTATGAATATTAATTTTCCAATCTGGAATGGTGTTCACTTCACATTCCCCCATCTTCCCTTCAAACATACACATACCACAACCGGATAAATAATTGATCAAATTGCTTCTTATACTTAAAATAATTAATTCAGTGATGCGAAATTAATAATGGGCAGTCCCTCTCTACCTAATCCTGTGGCACAATGTGAATTAAAGCTTTACAGCTTGCCATTTGAAACACTGAAGGTATTAAAGGTATGGATAGGGTGAACTTCATCAAACGCCTTCGATGTTCGAATTATAAATATTGCAAAAGTGCAAAAGATGACTGTGATGCATGGAAGTTGCTCTAGACACAGCAGGCCACGCGTCTCTCAGGGGATGTTATGGTTTCCCTTTGGAGTGTTTGTAGTATTCTGACACTTGAGGATGCCAAATTTTGGGATGAGATTAGATATAGAATGACATAAAAAAACAAAACAAGAATTGATTAGATCTAATCTCAAATTTCTAATGCTCTCTGGACAGTTTACATACATGTCCATGCGTTTGAGCCAGACGGGGCAGCAAAGCTACTGCAATTCAAATTACAGCTCTTTACACCAGTGATGAGCAGAAAAGAACATAGAACATCACCCCATGTGGCAGATGGGATCCAGGAACAAAAATCCGAGGCTATAAAAACTGGCTCACTGATTGGAAAAAGTTTGCTTGTGTGTAATGTCCTAATATTCACATTCTACACGTATAATAGTCCAGTCGAGATGAGCTCATGAGTGAAGTTGAAGTTGCTTTCGGCTGCTCCCTGTTCGGGGTCGCCACAGCGGACCGACTAGTCCGCACAACAACTTGGCAAATGTTTTACGCCGGATCCCCTTCCTGACGCAACCCTCCCATTTTTCCGGGCTTGGGACCGGCACTGCATCCAGTGGCTGGGGTTGAGGCATTGGCTGGGATCGAACCCGGGCCTTCCGCATGATAGGCGAGCAACCTACCACTGAGCCACCAATGCCTCTCGAGATGAGCTCATGAGTAATGGCGTGAAAATAATTGTAATTATTACATACAATTTCAGGCACAAAGCAGCTTGATTTTTCTAAATTTTAAAGACTGAATATTTTTCTGAAGAAGCACTGGAGTCCAGGAAAAAACGATTTTGTTTTTCACTGGAAAAAGATTATCGTCATTCCCCTTAAGGATAATTGCAGAAAACTAATTGCACAAGAAGGAACTGTTATCAGAAAGATTCATGCTTCAGTTTTATATTTCCTTCCTTTTCTTGCATCGATCTTTCCACAAATCTTTTCCAAAAATCAAAAAAAAAAAATTATAATAATTCAATAAAATATCTAAATAACATTCCACCTCATGAAAGACAGGTCTCCACTTCTGAAGATGTTTTTAAACAGATTGACAGACTGGACATGAGAGGTATGCGACACCTCTTAACACTCTTCAAACAAGCCTTACATGTTTCAGATGATTTAGTTGTTTTTTTTTAAAAAATAAAAAAAGTACATTTAATAACTCCTGCTTGAAAGTCACTATTAACAAATAGTATTTTTAATCCTACAGGTTAAAATGTTAGCAAAGGGATGAAAAATGACGTAGCAGCTCAGAGATTATGAAGAACATCAAATCTGATCAAAGCAATTCTGTCAAATAAATCCAATTAATGTACAATTAACATGTATTAATATACTGCAAGTGTTGAGGAGTTGATCATGCGTATATCAGTATATTAAGGGAATGGAGTTAGCTAAAGAAACTGCCTTAAATTCATAAAAATCTTAATATTCTTAAATAAATCAGCAGTTAGGGGCATGGTGGCTTGGTGGTTAGCACGTTTGCCTCACACATCCAGGGTTGGGGGTTCGATTCCCGCCTCCGCCAAGTGTCTGTGTTGACATGCAAACTCGCATGTTCTCCCTGTGCCTTGGGGGTTTCCTCCGGGTACTCTGGTTTCCTCCCCCAGTCCAAAGACATGCATTGTAGGTTGATTGGCATCTCTAAATTGTATGTTGTGAATGAGAGTGTGTGTACCCTGCGATGGGTTGGCACTCCGTCCAGGGTGTATCCTGCCTTGATGCCCAATGATGCCTGAGGCTCCCTGTGACCCAAGAATAGATCGGATAAGCGGTAGACCATGAATGAAATCTGCAGCTTTTTTTCCACTGTTGGAGTGATAGTTAACTTCATTTGGTAATAGTTTATGTGCACATTTTTAAAAAAAATCCCTTTAGGAATTTTTTTCTCAAATAACGCTTGATGCGAAGGTTTTCCAGCTGTCATAACACCTTCATAAACACGGCATGAATCTTTTATTAAGCCACGCTGGAGAATTTATATATAACGGTTTGAGGGTGTAATAATGTAACAGTAACATTACATACATGAAGCTTTAAGATTGATGGGAATTATCAACCTGACATTTTGTCTTTCAGGAAATGCTTTTATCTGCTTCATATAGGAGTATACATTTTTTCCTTTATTAAAATGAATGAATTAAAAGGAAAAATAGCAGGAAGCACTAGTACAAAACAAGCTGACTGAATGTTTCTCTTAGTAATAATCCATTAGTGATGAAATGGATAGTTATAGCTAATAACTTCTTTTTTTTTTAAATAGTGTAACAATCTTGAACTCTATAACAATAAAACACTTCTCTCTGTAGGCAAAATCATATACTGGATAAAAACCTTTATGCTCAACTTATAACATTCATAAATCATTAATGTATAAATGATTTATACTATGCTTATAAATGTGTTATGAAGGCTTATTGTGAGTATCCTTTAAATAAAGTTTCAAATTCATCATAAGATTTTTTAATATATGTAATAGAACTTTTTTTTAATCAATAATTTTAGAATAATATTTCCCTCCGCAAATTTTCGGGTCTTCATTTTTTTTCATTTTTTTTCTTCTTTCCCTTTTTTCAAATTACTGCCACCTCCTGCTGTGGAGGTACAGAATAAATTACATGAACTAATTTTAGCTGTATTTTTGGCTTAAATAGAAGATGTGGGGTGAACAAGACTGGGACTAGTTCTTCAATATCAGTGTGGTGTGTCACAGCTGTTTTTGTACACTCTCCACTGAAACTTGCATCTCTTTCACAATTACTTAATCAAGATGTTTAATGATGCAGGCTTCCTTCACAGAACGCACGCACATTCACCTTTTAGCATAAAATGTTTCAAGGGAGAGGTTTTGCAGTATGGGTATAATGTGTGTGTGTGTGTGTGTGTGTGTGTGTGTGTGTGTGTGTGTGTGTGTGTGTGTGTGTGTGTGTGTGGGTCCACCACACCTCACTTCCTTTCCACATGCTCACCCAGGCACGCCGTGTTCTTCCTGTGTCTCTCCCCTCAGCTGGAGGTCCACAGACGGCACACAGGAACAGCGCACGGCCATGTGAGTGTGTATGTGTGAGTGTGTGTGCACAGATCTGCTGGTGACTCACGAAGTGCTCTGGAAAGGATCCAGGGCCTATTTTTCTCTCCTCTTTACATAACACACACCATGCACCCCAAGGCCTGGCTATATGTCCTCTCTGCTTTGGGGCAGAGTGTGTAACCGTGCCAAGGTTCTCTCTGAGCCAGGAGAGACACTGGGTGTTTGAGTACTCGCCAAATACAAGGCCTCTTCCAGCTAATCAGAATCATCCTGTATCTTCCGGGAACTTTCCAGAAAGCAACCTGGGCATCTCAGCATATGCTAACAGGACAGCAGTCTGCAGCCCTGCAGGTCACGAAGCGCTGAAAATAGGGATAGCTGCATAAATATGGCTCTATTAAGGACAAGGTTGAGGGGCAAGAAACAAAAGGGTGAAGGTGAGTGTGAGAAAGACCTAATGTAAGTTCACACTTTACACCTGGCTCTGTCTTGCTCCTGGGTCGAGCTGAAAGGCAGCCAGTGCCGTGTGCACCGGTGCAGAAGGCCTAATTAAATTAAGTCTTTATTTTCACACTGCAGTGGCAGCACTTCTCCCCGTTTCAGTCCGCTTGGCTAACACTTTCTCCTTGAACACCTGCTTGACATCAGCTTCCCTTCCCCACCTATTTATTCAGCCGTCCCCTCAGGCAGGGAGCCCTGGCTGGCTCCAGCCACCACCCCACCTCCCCCCTTTAGCGCTGTGTAGTGCTTCTCGTTCTTTTAATTGTGCCTGAAACTCTTTATATTAACCCCAGTGGTCGAGGCCCAGCGGTAAACAAAGCAGCAGCGTGCTGAGCCCTTCCCCACTGGCTGCAGCAGTTTGAGATATTGAGAGGCGGTGGACGAGTTACAAACTGTTAATGGCAGTTTAAAATGTTCGTCTCCCTACTGTGATTGCCTGGCAAAATAAACTCCACAAAGTGGAGCAGTATGTTGTTAAGTGATGGCCTGGCTGAGAATGAATTCTGAAACGCAGTCAAAGTTCCTGAGCCAAGCATTTCAGCTAATCTACAGAGTGGACGCGTTCTCTCACCCAGCTTTAAACGCACAACCCTTTTTTTTTTTTAATCTGTCAGTTGTCTTCATCATTCCATGAGCTTTGTCTCTATTCACTATAGCTTTTTTCATTTTTCCTCATGTCATTTCTCTCCTTCACTTCCTCCAGCATCAGAAGCCCCCCCCCCTTCCTTAACCGCATCTATCATAACGCGCTGCATCTCCATTTCATTCACTCTATGTTTTTTTTCCTTATCGACATGTTTCCATTTTCCAGCTCACTTTCACTCCATCACCTTCACTCTCCCCCCTGGAGCCATTTTTCATCTGCTCACTTTCTCTTCCACTGTCTTTCCTCCAGTATCCATGCTGTTCCTTGCCAGCGGGTAACACGCTTGCCCTTGGACAGGCCCTGGGCTCGGTAGCTTCTGTTTTAGGCCGCTGTGTTTTTTAGCCCAGGTGGATTAATGGGGGAGGTGGTGTGATGACGTCAGCCATGCCAGAGCTCTGTGGGCATACTGATGTAACCATAAGAGTTAATGCTGCCAAAAATTGGCAAGATTTTCTCAGTCGTTCTTATATGTGCATATCCGAAAAAGTAAAATCTACAACACTGTAAACTCAAATTGAAGAAAATTTTATTATCCAGTATTACTGTCCATGTCCCCCCTTTTTTGCCTTTTTATTTACTTTTTCTTATCTTTTGTACAGTGCTTGTGTCTAGCTCAGGTAAATGAGCTCAGGACAGTTCTGAAATATTTTTAGAGATATCATTATAATTACAATTAGAGTTCTGGGAAATTTTTATGTCATATTTATACTCTAACACAGTTCAGGCAACCTACTCTGTGTGAAAATAAAACCTTGTATCCACATATATGTGTGACACTTGATCTGGTTTGTAAAACCCAATCACAGGGCCCACACACTACAGGCAATTTAGAGACTCCAATCAGGCTAGAAAGCATGTCTTTGGACTGCAGGAGGAAACCCACCAAGCAAGGGGAGAATATGCAAACTCCACACACACAGCGAACGGGAGCGAGACACAAACCCAGGACGCTGGAGGTGTGAGGCGAACGTGCTAACCACAAAGCCACTGAGTCACCAATGAAACTGTCATTTCAGACAAATTAAGGCTGTAAGCAGTGCTCATCCACGCTGATCATATTCAATTTTGAATGTGTCGCTCAACTGTTAATGCAAAGTAAAAGGAAAAGAAAAAAAACAATAATAAATAAAAAATAAATAAATAAAGATGAAAATAAAGATGAAACAGATAAACTGTCTATCCATGCCAACCTCATGTGCTAACCCTCACCTCACTGGAAGTCTCAGTGGAGTGCCTCGTCCTTTTATATTTCTTTCTTTCTTTCTTTCTTTCTTTTTCTTTCTCTTTCTCTTTCTCTTTCTCTCTTTCTCTTTCTCTCTCTCTCTCTCTCTCTCTCTCTCTCTCTCTCTCTCTCTCTCTCTCTCTCTCTCTCTCTCTCTCTCTCTCTCTCTGTAGCACTCTATGAACACCACAAACCATAAGCCACAAGCATGTGACAGCATGTACTCCCTCAGTGCAGTGCGGAGGCAACACAAGTCTGCATTACACACTTACTCTCTATCCAGACACCCATGTACACCTACGGTATGACCAGAGAGCATGCTTCCACTTAAACAGAGACATAATCAAGCAATTGCCCAGGCTACACTCACATACAACTGTACACATTATTCATTTAGTAGCCTTGTGGCTTTTGTGTGTGTGTGTGTGTGTGTGTGTGTGTGTGTGTGTGTGTGTGTGTGTGTGTGTGTGTGTGTGTGTGTTGTCATTGCTTTGGCACTGCCTATGGGACAACACTGCTGCAGCAGGTTTTAATAAAAGCTGTGTCTTTGGGAATGCTCTGCTGGGAGCTGTGCTGTGTGAGAATGCTGTGAAGATGGTGAGAGAGCGGACAAAAAGAGAGAGAGAGAGAGAGAGAGAGAGAGAGAGAGAGAGAGAGAGAGAGAGAGAGAGAGAGAGAAAGAGAGAGAAAGAGAGAGTGAGAGAATTGCACTGGGACAAGGGGGTTGCTGACTCCAGTGTCATTGCAGGTCCTCAGAGGAGAGGCACTTATTGTTTGATAGTTTCAATATACGGCAGCAGCAGCAGGCTCGACAGAGAACAGAGTGCGCCACCTCTCCCCTCTTTCCTCCCATCTCTATCACTCCCTCTCACTCATTCAGCATACATTACCAATCCTATATTTTCCAGCACATCACATAACACATGACACATAAACGCCCAGACGGCTATCCGGTTGATACATCTTCTCTGTAAACCACTATGTTGTCATTCTTCACTTAACTGGTGTGTTAGACTGCCAAAAAAAAAAGTACCATAAAAAAAAAATTCTCAGTGAAACAATTTATCAGGTTAGCAGTGATCTAGAAATCACCAGCTCTCAGGTAACTCTTCGTTTGTATATCTGTGTCCTGCATTTTACTTGAGGAGTAATAAATAGTACACTAGTAAAATGTTCTGAGATTTTAGCACATTGGATGTTTTTTCCCTGTATGAATTAATATGTTCGATGTACTTTGAGCTCCAAAGCATCATTTTAAATAGTTAACTAGTCGTGGCTGATTCCAATTATATGTGTGTTGGCCTGGGGAGATCCTTCACATGTTCAAATCTTCCACTATATACAGAAATATGTTTCTCTTTATTAAATTTCCAACATTTAATATTTGGTTAGCCCAAAAGTGAAATGGAAGAAAACTGCATTTAAATTGAATTCTGACTGTGGTGCAGAAGAACTGAGGACATTTTGACGTCTGGTATCCGATTCCAAACTACTGCACGGAGCTATCTGACAACCTGATCAAAGCGTGACATTCACTGTGAGGAAATCACGCTTAGCAAGATTATAGATATGTATTTAGGAAGACTGAATGTTTTTATTTATTTTATTCAGTGTGGTTAAGGTCCTGAGTTGCTGGGGTTCAATCTTCAGTGACTGGGCCCTTGAGCAAGGTCCTTAACGCCCTCTGCACTCTATCATGGCTGACCCTGTGCTCTGACCCCAACCAAAGATGGGATAGTTGAAAAAAAAAAAGCATTTGTCTGTGCTGGAATGAATATGTGACAAAAATAAAAATAAAGGCTTCTTCTTCTTCTTTGTTAAACTGGCTCCTCACATCCATAAAGATCTTTGCAGAAAAATAGCTAAGCCAAGATCCAAACAATAAATTCAAACATAAATTTGGTGAAATCTATCCATGGTTTGTTGAGGTGTCAAAATATGTTACACACACAGAAAATTTTAGTCAAAACCTGACTTTTGTTCTTGTATAATGAAATTCAGCCAGAGCAACATCAGCCAGTGAGGCAGTAGTGGCTCATGTTGTTATGGCTTTGTGTTGTTGACTGGATGGTTGGGGTTCAAGCCCCAGCCCTGCCAAGCTGCCACTGTTGGGCCCTTGAGCAAGACCCTTAACCCTAACTGCTCCAGGGGTGGTGTGTCATGGCTGACCCTGTGCTCTGACCCCAACCTTAAAAGTTGGGATATGCGAAGAAAGATTTTCACTGTGCTGTAAGGTATATGTGACAAAAAGGCTTCTATGCTTTCTTCTTCTTAAAAAAAAAAGCTACACAAAGACTTAAAGTTACTGTTATGACTCCCCGTCTCAAGCGGCAGTCGTTTGTTTTGTCTGTTTGCATTTGTTTTTGTCCTGTCTCTGCCCTGTTGTTTTCCTAATGTGTGCACCTGTCCCTGCTCCTTAATTAGTTTCCTTCTTTATAACCTCCTGTACCTTTATTTCTTCGCAAAGTTTTGCATGCATTACTGAGCTTTGTTTACTTTCTGTCTACTCTTTGATATTGTTTTTGAGTATGGATTACCCCTTTTTGATATTGCCTGCATGTGTATTGACCCCTACACTGAACCATGATGATGAGTTTTGGACTGAGTTTTTGGTTTGCCCATAATACAGCCCATGCTGAATTCAGACACTTGCGTCCTGCCTCTTCATGCAGCACATTACAATCACTGCTTCATTTAAAACAGATTCACTTTGTAAGGCATCTGAGAAATAACCTTGACAGTTCGAGCCTATCACGTTCAATATACATATCATGAGAGGATGTAGCAGAAAATCTGGCTGCTAAGCAAGTTAAATAGCTATCTGATTTAGCTAATGTTACTGAGAAGCAAATGTTGTTTGTTATGAAATTTTATTACAGTCACAGGCACGCAGATGCAAACATAACACTCATCTGTATGTGAATAATGTGCACTATCCTATGCCAGTAGGTAGTTAACAAGCTGTCAAGCAAATTGAGATTGCAGGAGGTCATGAGGACCGCTGGAAATTGTATAATTGTGCATATTCATTGGTCACTGCATTTATTAGTGAAGCTGAAAGTGTAGAAATGTTCCTAAGCCATTTAGGTATTTCCTTGCTCATTAAACAAACATATTAAGCAATTACAGATTATTTTTTAATGGCTTAAAATTTCATAATCAGGGGCACATTAACAAAGGTAATGAACAAATGAATCAACCATGAAAGGCCAATTATTTGTAGATGAAAAAACTTGCCAAAATGGCTCTCTAAAAATTTATATATATAAACGAATAAGAAGTAAAGGAAGAAAAAAATAGTATTTGCCTTAAAATAGCATTTCCGTTAGAACCCTTTTTGGCTTTATTTCTGGTTTTATGTTACAACAGGATCCTAGAAATGTATTTACATGCTAATTATTAATATCCTTGTGTCTAATCGTCAGAATATTTCGGCTGGGGCTAAATAAATAACTACAGTAAGAAAAGCACAGCATGCTTTGGCCATTGCTTATATGGATGATGGCCTTGGTCACAGAGTCTCAGTTCTTTTCACACAGTCGACTTCATACTGCCCGCTTTAGCCATGCTGCTAAATCAGGCAGTGGCCTTGGCTTTCATTAAACACCTAATGCAGAGCTCTCCCTCTAATGGTAATGGAACGGAGGAGGCTGCCAGCGTAAATTAGAGTGTGCAGCCCGAGTTGGGAGAGATTTTTCTGGCCTTTGGCAGGTATGGCCTGAATTAGCTGTAGCATGCTGTTCCAGCAGTCAGCGTGAGAGCGCTTGTATTGATTTTAAACACTGTTGCACTTCCTATCTGAAAGGGAATGTGTATTACAGGAACTGAGCACATCATTCAGAGGGCGCTTAGCTTTTCTCTCTCAGCATGTTTCTGATTTATTTCTGTTTGCTTATAATATAATTATAATAGAATGCATTATTTATATGCACATTGCAGTAAGCTAATTCGGTCTTGTCATAAAGTTTGGTTGTTGTTTTATTTTTGTATTTTCATGACTTCTAAAATCCATCAAAAACGTAAATTGGACGCCTCATTTTGTAAGCAAGAGCTAACTAAATGTATTTGTATATCATTCGCAGGAACATCTTTATACATAAGGTGGATATAGGGATATATATATATGAGACTCATTAATGCTAGATTTAAAGACTTCATTATTACAGAATTATATCATTCATATCATTGACACAGATTACACTGTCAAGTTTAAACAGCTTATTCATTTCAAACACACAAGCAAATCCAATTAATATTTTGTGAAACTCAATCATTTCACATTAATGTCTCAAGTAAACGCAATCCAAATAAGACTAGTCTTTCAATTAGGGCAAAAGAAATGGCATCATATAAAAGATGCCGCTGCAGTGGCTGAGCTGTATTATTGGAGAACTTTTGTCTTTTAGTCATCATTTTGGTATTGCTCTGAGTGAGTTTAACTTTAAGGAGTTTTGTGGCTGGCGCTAAATGTAACTCAGCCGTGCGCGTGAACAGGCAGGTTTATTGGCATTTATCAACATATGCACAGGAGTATGAAGAAAATAACGTAGGTACAGAAATATAAATCTGTCAGGAATTTTGTTCGGTTTGGCCTTTGAGAATATTTACACAAACCTTTTAGAAATTATTCATAAATGAGGTAAATTGTGTGTATATAGTGAGTACTGGGAGATGAACAACAAGAATGAAAGCACTGATTTAAAAGCAGGACTCTAGGGGAAAATATCTAACAAAAGCAGCAATAATGTACAATTTATGTCAATATTTTCCCACCCTCACATTCCAGCAGTACATTATGTACGTGTACTATGGCTGAATGTCAGAAATTTATTTTGAATATATATATATATATATATATATATATATATATATATACATATATATATATATATATATATATATATATATATATATATATACATGTCTGGTTATGTGTGCTTGCTTATATATATATGTATTTCAGCATAAATCAGGTCCTTTTCTCTGTAGGCCAATTTTTTTGTTCATACAATCTCTTATTCTTTCTGCTCTTTCTATGGCCTGGAGCTGTTACGTCCCCCCCCCCCCCCCCCCATGTACAAATAAGAGTGTGGTGTATATGTGTGTGTGGGTGTGTGTGTTTGTGTGTGGGCCCACAGGCTGTGTCTCCATCCGTGACCTGCTGCATATCTATTACCACCTCCAAGGTTTGCTGAGCTCTCTGTTCTCTGACTGCAGGTGGAGGCAGGCTTCGTCTTGCCTGTGGAGCGCTAGAGCAAATGAGCTGTATGAAGACACGTTCTAGGACAAAATGTGACCTTTCGACCGTGACCTTGCACAAAGATCCACAGGCAAGAATCGCTTAGGGCCTGTCAATCAAAGTTCCTGCAGACAGGTAAGAAGTTGCTTGGTCATATCTGGTGCAATATAACTGAGCCACAACAGGTCTCTCTCTCTCTCTCTCTCTCTCTCTCTCTCTCTCTCTCTCTCTCTCTCTCTCTCTCTCTTTCTCTCTCACTCTTTCTATCTATCTATCTATCTATCTATCTATCTATCTATCTATCTATCTATCTATCTATCTATCTATCTATCTATCTATCTATCTATCTATCTATCTGCTTTCAAATGATTAAAGGAACACTCTAGCATTTTGTAGCTTGATCTCTATACATGCAGATGTGTGATTGCTACACATGAAAATGTAATATATTTCCCTGCTGAGAAAAGAACACATTTACTTCAAACTTACCTATAATGAAATTCTGAGCAGAATTGCTTAAAAAAACGGTTAAAACACTCAACAGCTCCACTCAAAACCACTTCCTTCCAATGCTAGAGCAATACAGCAAAGTATTTCTAGTTACTCATAGTTTTGTAGTATCAGTGTGCTATGAGTCCTACATAAAAATGTCAGTAACACATAACAACTACATCTTCCCTTCGAACGAGCTGAAATTAAATTTCATTTCATTCCGTTTCACAGAATTCTACACCTACACCTCTTCATGGTCATTGCACATTTGCTTCAGTTGTGTTAAATAGAGATTAGGTTGAAAAAACACCGGAGTGTAGCTTTAATATTAAAGAGATGGGTGAGTGAGACGAATTCAGTTGCATGAAGGCCAACGAGTCCACACTCATTTGCAAGAACTACTATGAATTCTGTGAGCATCACCATCATCATCATCATCATCATCATCATCATCATCATCATCATTTCTCAAGTCTCCCCCAACCTTATGTCCTAAAAGTATAATTGTACTACGAGCAAAGAGACACATAACAATTATAAATTGCATGTTCTATAAAGATTACTTATGCAGAGTGACCTTCAGTCCATATGCTGTGTGAACAGCTCTGCCTTGAACACCCCCTACGGCCAGGAATAAATGTACAACATCGAATCCCGTGTCAGTAATAAATGAATGAAGAGAAACAGACTTGATTTCATTTTTTTTGTGGCTATGCTAAAAAGCCAAGAGGGTGCTCTCTACCTAATTTTCTGCAATTATACAAGGAAATGTCTTATAATTGGCACTTTCTTTATGCTTGCCCATTATCGATGTCCCTTACAGGCATGGAGGCATAGGGAAAATTGGCTGGATGTTGCAGGACCCACAGTCCATTTGCACATGAATGAGGTTTGTTAATAAAAGTAGACAGAGAGAGAGAGTGAGAGAGAGATATAGGGGGAGAGAGAGAGAGAGAGAGAGAGAGAGAGAGAGAGAGAGAGAGAGAGAGAGAGAGAGAGAGAGAGAGAGAGAGAGAGAGAGAGAGAAAGGGTGTGTATGTGTGTGTGAAGGGAGAGAAAGTGAAGGGAGAGACTCGTGGTCAGTTTTTATTTTATCTGTGGCAGTCTGCACTCCCTGGATGAAACTGGAAGGGAAGGATGTAAGCAAGTAAGCGAGTGGTGCTCAGAGTCTGGCACGGTAACAGCGAGGCCCAGAGCTGTCTAATAGGCGTAGAGCGGCCTCTGCTAATTGGGAGTGAAGCGCGGATTCGTCACGGAAGGAATAGAGAGTCTGTGTGTGTTTGTGTCTGATTCTGTTCTGCTATTCTACAATATAAACTTGCAGGACAGGAGACAGGAGGCTAGTGTCTGGGGTAGAAACACACACATGCTCAGTATTGCAAAATACTATCCCATAAGACACATATATAATATGGTAAAGGAAGGAGGGAGAAATAAAATTTTGTCATCTTTTCAACTTGTAATAACCTCTCTCTCTCTCTCTCTCTCTCTCTCTCTCTCTCTCTCTCTCTCTCTCTCTCTCTCTCTCTCTCTCTCTCTCTCTTTCTTTCCCTCTCTCTCTCTCTCTCTCTCTCTCGTTTCTAATGAAGCTGTCATACATTTTCTTATCCCTGATACCGTGTATTCACAGCAACCCTTTTCTCCTTTCATTATGTTCCTGGAATTTAACAAGTAAATAACATTAAGAATAATTTGTTGAATTAAAAAAAAAAATCACACAGGCTAACAGAGAATGATTAGCAGTAAAGCAGCGTTTCTGATGTGAATGCTTGCTCTAAAACGCCACACATTTCAGTCATTTCATTACAATAAATCAAAATCTTTTCTACAGTCACCAAATGCACCACATGATTCCAAATATGCTATTTAAACAAACAAGCAAAATCAACTAAAGCTAAGCTGTATCATGCTGCCATCTTAGCTCCATCGCCTTACCTGAGATCATTCCCACAAGAACGACAGAGCATAATTATTACATTTCAGAATCACACGTTCCGACAAGGAAGCTCCACTGGCATTATCATTTTCAGAAGAATTTTATCTGACCAAGAGTTAGCAGATACCTCTGGCTCCACAGGTCCTGAGTACAGTAGGACTTAAGAATGAGCCAGACCTGCACATTTCATCAGTTACTTCTCAGAGAGCAATCGGTTGCAAATGTTCACACGCAAGCACACAAACACACACTCACACACATCTTCGTTTCCTCCTCTCTGCACATCACGGACAGCTCTTGTCTCACACTTTTATCTATTAACAAGCGGTTAATTTGCAGCTAGATACGAACACATTAGCATGGTGTTAACAGAGCAGATGAGAGTGAAGCTGTGTGCTAAGAGCTTTGCTAATAGTCTATTTGGAGTTATTAGTCTGCATTAATATTCCATTACCTGTCAGCACTCACTCAAAGAAAGGAGTTAATCTTTTGAAACTGCCATGAATGGCTACCAATATCAAACACCCAACTTTTAAAATGAGGCAGAATCTCAAGTGGGTGATTAGAAGAAACTTCATTTAATAGTCTCGTTTCGGCCATGAAACATGAAATTCAGAAAAGAAATGCTTTTGCCTTTATCTGGAACGGAATATATACCTTACCTTGTTTTAGGAGATGTTGTTAACCATTCATCATGCTTCTCAAAGGTTATCAAGTAAGCTGCGATTTCCTGCGAGAGACGGAAGACAAAAAAAAGGATGTAGACAGATGTTGTGGTTACACAAAAACAATCAGCTTTTTCAGCACTTGCATTAAAAAGGTGGAACGTATGGATTTAAAGTGAAATAATAAAGGCTTTATGGGATTTCCAATCAGAGGCTGAAGTAAAACTAAATGAAATGGCATGAAACAAAGACATTCAGTCCACAATAATCAGCAAACTGAGATAAAGTGCATTCAGGTCTCGAAGCTCTGATCAAAATCAACAGGCATGAGAAGAAAGAGGTGTTTGCCATTCAGTAAATCAGAAGTGTATGCACAGACAATGTCTCTCAGCTTCAGTAACACAGTCTGATATGTCAAAATATCAGTCTCTAGTTGAGTGGAGTTGATCTCAGTCAGGTGCAGCTGTCACAGCACAAAGAGGACCAGAGGAAGACTGAACTATGTGCTATTATTTCTCTGCAAAGTTAATCACAGTAAATCAAAGGAGGCTAGGCCTGAAAGACAACCGCATGATTACTTGTGACAGGAAACCATTCACTTCTCACTCGGGGCAATTGTCATTTTGCTCAAACCAAGAGAGCAGAGAAAACAACAAGGGTGACTGATGTTATCAACACGAATCAGATTATTCACCATTCAACCTCATTATACTCTATTATGAGAAAAGGAAAGACAGAAAGCGGGGAAAAAAACCAAGAAGATTCTCATGATTTAAACAGCATCTCTTCAGATCAAAATGTCTGACAGCAGTCGCATTGTCTCTGACAAACTGAATGTGAGTGAAACCAAGCGCGTTTGCGCCACACTGACAGCTCACCACAGTAAGAAGCTGGTGACAGTACGAGGGGAAAAGTTCATTCTGCTCTGATCTCCTCATACAGAGGAATTTGTGGAATTCTGTCAGTCGAATGCAAAACAGACATATTGAAAAGATCCAATGTCAGAGAGCGGCAGGAACGTCACGTCGTATTTGGCATAGGATTGCGATTCGCATAGTTCAATATTTTCTAATTTGCCTAAATAATTCACTTAAATAATTAAGCAATTCTAATGTCTTAATTTGAAATATAATACATTTGTTTTCACACATATTTGACTAGGCAGTTTGCTCATGTAATCTAAATTAATTGCATTGTGGTCAATATCCTCAGTGTATCTGATGCCGCCAAGATTTTAGCTTATTGATCTCATTTACCAATGAAAAATCATTAATATTAACACCGAATGCAATCCGTTCCAAACGACCACAAGGTGTCGGCCACAAAATACACTAATGGGTCATGGCTGGCTCTCTTTACTATACATATTGGCACGCTGGGCACCAGAGTAACCCAGAAGCACAGTTTCTGGAGGACCAAGGTGCCTAGCTTGCCAAGGCTGTGGGAAAAAACCCAAGGTGCTGTCTGAGAAACCCGGGCATCCTGATTCAGAGCGGTTTTACTTTCATCATGGCTGAAGGGAGAGATGACATGATGAAAGGGTAGAAACCCTGCTGTGAAGATTCTTCTCTCTGAAAAGACTCATGTTCTCTGCCCTGGCAAAGAGAATGAGATGGGTATTCAATACCAGGGAGGAATCTGATAGAAACATGTGCATAAGTTATGAACTTTAATCTTTATACAATGTGGTAGAGAAGAAGGAGAGAGTTTAACAGGAGGACTCTTGAATGGTGCATGGGTAAAAAGTTCACCCTACTGACAAAAGAGTTCAAAACCTGTTAAAAGAATAACCCTCTATGACTGGGGATTCAAGAAGGCATAATTGGCCATGCTCTCTGATTAGTACCTTCCTCTCTCCCCTTGTCAATCAGAGCTTGTGCATATAGATAAGATCATGTTCTTCCATGCCCTGTGATGTAGAATGATCAGCGGGTTGAAATGATGTGGCTCTTGGTTTTATGCATCAAACACGAGTTGCCCTTATTCTCTCAGACTGACACAGGGAACTAACTGGTGGTCAAAAAACCCCTACAGAAAGTTTCCGGTAAACTTGAAAACAGAGTTCATGTATGCTGACGACTCAATGGACAAACGTGGTGGAATTTGAGCTCTAGAACATTAATAGTAAGGATTCAACCTTCTGTCGATAGTGAGAGAGTAAGCCAGGGGCGAAGGTACTGCTGTGACCTTGAAGCCCATTAGAGACCCCCACACACACATCTCCCTTTACATTGCTCACGCATTAAAAGTCAACACGTCGACCTCAGTGCTGAGGGATGAGAGCAGAGGCTTGGTCCAGGAAATAAAAGCCAAGCCCAGCCCCACCGCTCCCCACCTTACTAACCTCCTCTCTGAACAGATGTCGAGGATTATTCCAACCCCCCAATCAACCATAAAGGTGCAATAACCTTACAGCGAGAAAACAAACAAAAACAGAAGTGCCGCCGTTAAACAGCTGCAAGAGAGAAACTTTGTTGGGTGTTATAATGAGGGTGGCTTGAGGGTGGGATGGAAGTGGGTAGCATACTTTCAGGTTGACTGGGCAGAATTCTGTCTGTAGTGTACAAAATGTTTGTATGTTGATGGTGTATTTATGGCTAGCAACTGTCAACTATGTCTGAACTTATTGTGCTGACCTTGCAGTTAGTGGCCACTCAGGAAAACTCAAATGTGATCTCTTTTCATTTCGGGCTCTCTCTTTTTCTTTTTTATGTAAGCTTTAGACATTTGAGGCAGCTGCAAAATAGCTGTCTTGATTATTTCACACAACCCCTTTAAACCCTTACAAGAGCATGTACTGACGCGCAGTATACACAGGATGAACTAATTCCATGGGGTGTACATCACCTTCTTAAAACAGAAATGACCTGTCACTGAGCTGTCTATGAGTCTGATATCAAAAGCATCTTTTCTAGCCCTAGCATCGAGGAAATTGGAGGAGATTTGACTTGGAGGTGATTAAAATCCATGCATCAAGAGTATATATAAGAAATGCTTATAACAAAGCAAAGACTCAGCCTGCAGGTACTTAATATGCTAAAAGGTTCAGTAGTTCAGCAGTTCAGTACTCTCTCCTTTGCCCTTCTTCTCTGTCTGAGATGTCACTTTGACATGTCATTTTCCAAATGCTAAAAAGAGAGCCTCTTAAAGATACACATTCATTATACATTCAGAGGCTTATAAGACAAGAGGCAACAACATTGCCTTCTCACTTTTCACTCCACCTGTCACTGTGTGCAGGTGTAAAGTGGGTAGGTTCTGGCTTGGGCATGTCCGAGAGGACAAATATGGCATTTTAATATGAAAGGACCAACACATTTCCCCTTTTCATGAAACTAACATAATTTAACCTGTCTGCTTTTCAATCAAGTAGAAAGAGAATTGGGAAGGACATCTAACATTTCCTTTCTCCATGCAACTTGGAAGTAAACTGGCTGGATAGGAAAACATTTAACCAACATTTAAAGCTCCAGGATGGAACTGCCATGTTTTGTAGTCTCTTCAATAGCTTGCCTGATCTTTATAAAGAAACATGATATCATAACTCTCCTTATCTGGTGCTGATCTGGTAAAACATCTGTAGCTGCCCCATTAAAAAGGCGATTGACTTTCTTGGCATTGTCTCAGCAGGAATCCATGTCTGTAAACACATCCATAATGACTTGCTATCCGAGGAGCTATTCCATACAATGTTCACCGAAACGTGGGTTGAAGTTAGAGAAATTAATCTTTCCATTTGAATACTAATATCTGATGCAGCACTTCTGGATTATTTAATTTTGAAAATCTAAACACCTTGAGGGGTGATGGCAAAAATTGACATTTAAAAATGATGAAATGGGCTCATCATTCACAGACTGCAGTTTTACGCGTAGCATATGTCAGCCTCATTCTTTCAACCCATTCTGCACTTCACTTCATTCTCCAAGACTCGGTGAGACACCAAAAAAGAGCACTGCACCAAAACCCTCTTTCATGCTTCCATTTATCAGAAAGATACCAATAAGGCCCAGATATCTTGCAATTAAACTGGGGTAATGGGGTCATTTTTATAATATTAGACAAAACTTCTAGAAAACAAAAAAAGTGGAAAAACCCTAAATAAATAAGCACACCCCAAAACAAGTAGGGAATTTAGTATTTCCCATATCCATGTGGATATTGGATTGTAACTGTTATCAGCACTCCATGCTATGTATGATTCTGACCTTGCCCTGTACTTGAAAGATGGGATTCTTGGCAGGAGGGGCAGAAAGGGAAAAAGAGAAGAAGAGCCTCACATCCGACTGCGCTCCCCAGGATCCTTTGCTTTTGCTGGAAAGTGAGGTCATCCGATATTTCCTCCAGGGCAGCCCATGAAAGCGACCTGGCTGGTAGAGGGTGCAAATGGATTTGCGAGGGGACAGTGGAGAGGATTGCGCTACCCAGGCCATCCCCTGGGGCAAATAGGGATGCAATTAGGCATAAGAGAGAGAAATCTCAGGGAGGGACAGTGAGGATGTATGTGGGAGGATGGAGAGGTGAGAGGATAAATGAGCGTGAGAAGGGGGAGATGTGCTATGGCTCAAAGACGAGGCAGGAGGATCAGTAAAGGTCAAGGGCTTCGGAATAAGCCACAAAGCCTTGTACTCACAGCAGAGCTCATTAAACACAAGCACGCTCATTTGCTTAGCAAGATGTGGGGTATACATGAAAAGTTGTTCTTTCCTGCAAAAGCAGAAGAGTAAGGTTGCTTTCTCATTCAATATTTCTTTAACCTTGTTTAAGATTTCCTAAACTAGAATTCCTTACTCCTGATAAATTCAACCCAAGTTCACATAAACGAGAATTCATTTGACATTTAATGAAGTAGATTTTTAATCCTACTAACTAAAGCCCAAAAGACAGTAGGACAGTAAGGACAGAGCCAACAGAAGCACTCTACCTTCTAACAGCTGCAGTTGTCAACTGCTGGCATGGCATGTTGCTGCTCTACGAGTCCCAAAACAGGGTTAAAATGCCATCCTCTCCAATGCCATGCCAATTAATCCGTGCACTGGCTGTCTTGGGGAAGCTGTGACGAGAACCAGGGGCCACCGGTTTCACTTTACAGCCCCTCCATTACCATTCACCCACCAAATTTTAAGCCCATGATGCTCTAGGTCTCAGCATAACCTCTTGCCAAGAGGTTTTGGCCATCAAGCTGTCGACTAAACAAAAAGCACCAGGATGTGTTGTGCACAGCGAGCCAATTTGCAGCATGGAGAGATCCCTTTCAGTATGGTGGAAGCATCTACCCTGGTAAAAAAGGCAGGTGGAATACATCTCTGGGACACAGGAGACCTTTCTCTCTGCTTTTAAAACCAAGTCTGTTTGCTCTTTACCTTCACCTCTGCATTTAAAATTTGTAGGGCTATACCTATTTTCCAGAATAAAGAAACAGGACAGGAGGACGTGCTCCAAATGCCTTCATTACACGCAGAATATGATAAGGCTGGGATCAATTCTGAATCAATCTCGAATAGCTTAGATGTTTTTTCCAGCTGGTGGTCAGGTCTTAGCTTGGCACACACCATCTCCCTAAGTCTCACAACATTCTGTATGGGCATACTCATTCTTCTAGCGCACCCATCAGTGTGGCCTTTTGTTTCCATGGCCTGAACTCAAATTGCAGTAACAGGGAAATGTAAGGGAATGGAGAGGGAAGTGAGGTGCCTCTGTGAAGATCAACAGAGCGAGTGTTGGCACCTGGTGAAATTGTCTTGTTGCTGATACTAGTTTCAACCTTATTAAGACATTGTTTAATAATTATTACTATCACCAAGTCCTTCTATGACACTTTATAGCTGCCGTATGGCTGCACAAAAATGGAATTGGAATCAAAATCTTTATTATTTTTTCAATCCAAATCAATAAACCAGCAGCGTTGTTGCACTTAGCAGCACACCATTCCTCCTTGACCTTAGATATGCATACTGGGATATCTTAAGCGCTGAGAATCTACTAAAGTGAAAGAAAACTTTGAAAATCTAATCTGTGAGCAAGTTTAAAAAAAAACAGAAAAAAACAAAAACAAATGCCTGCTTGGCAAAAAGGAATATCTCTAAGGTGCTGTTACAAACATTTAACCTTTTCTTTCCTTTTTCTCAATTTCTTCTTTTACTTAATTATGTAAAACCTAGGGGGGCACGGTGGCTTGGTGGCTTGGTGGTTAGCACGTTTGCCTCACACATCCAGGGTTGGGGATTTGATTCCTGCCTCCGCCATGTGTGTGTGGAGTTTGCATGTTTTCCCCGTGCCTCGGGGGTTTCCTCCGGGTACTCCGGTTTCCTCCCCCGGTCCAAAGACATGCATTGTAGGTTGATTGGCATCTCTAAATTGTCCGTAGTGAATGAGAGTGTGTGTGTGCCCTGAGATGGGTTGGCACTCCGTCCAGGGTGTATCCTGCCTTGATGCCCAATGACGCCTGAGATAGGCACAGGCGTCGTGACCAGAGAATAGATCGGATAAGCGGCAGACAATGAATGAATGAATGAATGTAAAACCTAATTTATGACTGCAAAATCTGGGTTAAGAAAAAGTAACTTAATGTAAACCTATGTGCATGTGATCTGCATAACGAAACTTCTCAACCCAAACTGGCCTACATGTAGGAGATATGAAAAGGATATTGATTGTTGTGTATGTCCAACAAAACAGGGATGTATAGACACAGATATATAGCCTATTCCTTCCACTCAGGAGGAGAGAATGAGCAGTTCTCTTGCTGGGACACAATAGGATACTCTATTCCCACATGCAGCGAATGAGTAGCTCATTTGTATCCGTCTGCTATACACTTCCCCTCTCTGCTGCTCCACAGGGAGCAGTCAGGTTCACATCCCAGAGTCCTGCGGCGGTCTCCTCCAATGTGTCCTCGCATCTACACTCAAAGTCTCTATATCATACCTAGTCTTCCTAACATCACAGTATCCACCATCCAGCCCATCCACCAGGTGTTACCAGAAGGATCGTCTACTGAGGCTGACTTTCTAAAGAAATATAATAAATTCCTGACTAATTGTTGTAGATCTGTGGTGCTCTTCCTCCACTGTGATCTTGTATCTGCACTTAGAGTCCCTGGTCATGGCAACAGATAGAAAAATCCCGGCATCCACCATGCTGCCCATTCACCAAGTGTTATCTCATAGGCATGCTACCAAAGCTGAATTCTTGAACATGTGTAGTGTTTGTGTGGCGTTCTTATACAACATTTCTTCACATATACACCTGGAATCCTTTTCATAATGTCTATGGCAGGGACTCTCCCCTACCTAACATCTCAGCATCCACCACCCAGGCCATCCACCAGATGTTGGCACATGGGTATGTTAACAAGGCTCATTTCCTCAACAAGCATGATGAATTCCTGAACAAGTGAGGTTTATCTTGCACTGCTGTCCTCCAGTGTGCCCTTGTATCTACATTCAGAGTCCTTATCTTGCATATAGCAGGAATTCTCCCCTTCTTAACATCTCAGCATTCACCATCTAGCCCAGCCACCAGGTGTTACCACATGGGCATGCTGCCAAGACTGATTACCTGAACAAGCTTAGCGAATTCTCGTACAAGCGTGTTGGATCTGCAGTGCTCTCCACCAATGTGTCCTCCCATCTCCAGTCTTGTTTATTCCTTGAATATGAAATTACCCCCTCCTAACGTTTTACCATCTACAAATCAGCCCATCTGTCAGAAATTATCACATGGGTATGCTACCATGACCGAGTTCCTGAACAACTGTGTGGTATCTATGGTGATCTCCTCTGTTGTGTCCTCACATCTGTGCACTCAGTAGTTTTGGTTATTCTTCAAGCATTAAATCACTCCTTCCTAATGTTGTACACTCTACCAATCAGATCATCCAAACAAACTTTACCACATGACTAGACTACTATAGTTGAGTTCCAGAAACAATTTCCTATTTTCCCCTCATATTTTCTTTCGAAGACTTCTTCAGAACAAATATTGTGTATCTGTGAAAGCACGAGCAGGAAAAATCTTGCTTAAAATGTACATTCACTGCACATCCAATATATTTGATTTAACCCTTGCAGATAACTAGTGCTCCCAGAAGATTGCACTTGTAAAAAGACAGTGTTCAGATTCAAAATGATAGCTGTTTTTCTTGTATTAGTACGCAAACAAGCAATCAAATCTTTCTTCAATTCATTTGGAAATAATGGTAAAAAAAAATCCATTCTCTTTTCTTTCTGCATTATCTCCTCAAACTGCCAATTACTTAAAAAGTAGGTCTAATTCCGCCATGCTGTCTGGAGCCTGGCTCTGACTGTAATCCCTGTGAGACAGGCTCGTTTTGGGGGATCATGAGCCAGAGTGAGATGTGAATCTCACTGTCATTGAGCCTCACTGAAGAGAGTCCCCATGGGCTGATGGGTGATAGATTCAGGGAGAGACAAAAGCGCTTCCAAAGCCCCATGCTCCCTATTACTGACACAGCTGAATCTCCTCCATCAAAGACTCCTGTCTCTGTGACCTCCCCTCTCTCCCCAGGCCCAACCAGTGGGCCTTGCCCTTGCCTTTGTGCAATCTGCCAGCTTGTTTATTTCAGCCAGCCAGAATCAATTAATGCTGAATTATCCTGTGATTTTCACCATTCAATGGTGCAAATGACTGCCCTTGCGTGAAACCAAATGACTACTCTTGCGTGAAACCAATTTAAAATTTTTGGTCTGAATATTGCCCAGAACCACCCACTGGGCTCTCTGTAAAATTACACTGACCTGCCTTTGCAGGTCAGGTTGATGGCTGAAGTGTGTGTGTATATTATGGTCCAAAATTTGTTGAAGAACAAGTGTGAAACACAGCCCAATTTACACCTTACTGTAGCATGAGAGCTGTTTCTTGAAATCAATATCTGGATAAAAATGAATTCCAGTCTCGTTCTTGTTTTCATCTGGTATTTATATGTGTTCTCATTGTCTGTATTCTGCACACTCTGTAATTGGGTCTCATTTCTCCTGTGCAATATGCAGATATGCTAGCTAGCTAGGTAGAGTGTGGGAAGTCAGCCAGCTGTCAGCATGCCAGGAGTTGGATCGCACACAGATTATTTTCTTGTATAGCCTGTACTTAGTTTTTTCTCCATGGAAGAAAGACTGTTGTCTATTAGCAAACAACACAAATGATGACAGGCCCAGTTAGCAGTGACTGAGATGCTAGCTATCGTAAATGCTTCTACAATAAACCAACTGGTCAATATGGAGAAGGAAAGGCAGTCATTTTTACTCCAGGTGTAATGCATATTTACAGGTTTTTCACTGTGTTCTTTTTTAATTAGATAATGTTTTATCCTGTGAGAAAGGTACTTCCTGACTACTGATGGTCAGCTAAGACCTAAAACAATATAAGGCTCCCTGTGAAGGTCTGACTGATATGATCTTATTCTGATCATGCTATAAATGTCTGTTTTACTCTTGTGCCCCGTTTACACTTTGATGTAACATCTAAGATCAAGGCTGGATCACCAAAATGCATGTTCAAGTAAGAGCCTAACTTTTAAACCGGCAGTTGACCATTAGAATCAATAAATGGGTGTTGTGGGAGAAGTACCATTTACTTTCACTTCTACAGAAGGTATTACTAAAATACTCAGAATAAAATTGTACTGACAGGAAAAATGTGCCTGTTATAGGAGGAAGTATTATTTTAGCTCAGCAAAAATGGTGCTCTAGAGAAAAGAGGAACTCTAAACATGGCTTAGGTAGAGACAGAAGCCTAAGATATGATACAGATTTTGTTCTCAGAGCTCAATCACTCAAGGTTTCTCTTTCAGAAATACACAATTCCTAGCCCCTCGTACCTTCTCCTAGTTTTTCCCGCCAGTTGCCCGATTTGATTTGTCTTTCAGGAGGACAGCAGTCTTTAATTGAAGTGTGTTTGTGCTATCAGTCCCGAGCATCAGCCGGGCTGCCTTTGTTTAGCTTTCAGCCTGCCTGCCAGGTAGTCCACTCCCACTGCTCGCTGCTGCCTCTTTGTGCTGAGATTACAATAAAGAGAAACTGTGACTGTGAAGGTCACACCAAGATTGAGTCAAATCCAGCAAAAGCTCTCCTTGACGGCGTTTACCTTTTGAATCGTGGCCAGGCTATTGTCTCACCGTAAACCCATGAGGGGCTATGCTGCTGCAGTGTCATTTCTCCTCAGCTCTCAGCTTTGGCATACAGCATCACTCATATCTGATGATATCCTTGTTTCAATTTGATCTGCGCACCGCCTGAACCCCCTGAATTATCGGAAATCTAGCTCTGCGCTAAACCTTAGATACAGCCTACTTTACGGCTGCTTCTTTCCTTCTTCCTCTCCAGGCACCACAGAACCTGATGACCTTCTGCTGTATGACTTTAAGACATTTACTTTTAGTAACACCTCTGTGTGTGTTTAGCTTGCTCCAGAAACTCTTCAATTTGTTAAACAAGATTGCAAGGTCTTAATTGTTGCCTAGTTTGCATTTCTCCTGTGCTATGTATTCAATTTGATTGAACACAAAGTGCCCATGTTTGACAACTATCTAGTCATCTCAAAAAGTTTAGCAAGAAAGGAAATGGCATAAAAAAGTATGCCAGGATCACACCTGAAGAAGCAGCCTGGGCCGCTATATCATCCGCCATTTCCATCCATTTCCATTTCCCAGAGCGGTTTCTACTGGACAGAACCTATGTTTATCCCATGCTGGATACACCTGCTCAGCTCCGACATGCCATGAAGAAGCAATGTTGCAAATCCCCATTATTTTCAATTTCTCCCTTTATTTCATTCATTTTACCCAGTAAAAAATGACAAATGGCTTAAATAAATAAATAAACCATTGAGTGCAAAGATGAATTTAGGAGTGAGCAGCTGTCACGCTGTAATACAATTCATGGCCATGCATCAGCGTTACTGGAGGCGGCTCTGGCACTCAGGCGAAAACTCAAGAGTGCCAGCTGCCAGCACATCAATCCCCCTCATCAAAGTAAAGCACAGACAGACCCAGCATCAGCATAATCCTTCATGAAAAAAACGACATATCAAACACCACTCAAAGAGAAGTATCCAATTTGAGCGCATCCATAAAGAGCAGTTCCAGCTATACGTTAATGTTCTTCAACACTGTCGATCAAAGTAACACCACCCTGACGTAAATTAATGGTCTCCTATAGCCGGTATATCCAGCACCATTAACACAATCTGTGTCCATCACTTATGGATGAATGTGTGATGAATCTGGTGATGTTAAGTGATCTGAAAATTATGATGATGATGATGATGATGATGATGATATTGAATGAGAAATCCAACTTTTTCAAGTGTGACCTTGAAATCTGGAGTAACTTGACCTCTTGCTCTGGAGTCATTTGGAGGTAAGGTTGAGTCCCTCACCTCAGTATAAAAACAGGACACTGAAGCTGAGTCTTGCAGGCGCAACTTCTACAATTCCAGATTTCAAGCATAAACTAAACATATGATCTATAAGGACGTGAATACGGTCCTGAAGATGACACTGTATCAGGTCAGGTATGAATAACGGTGGAGGAAATGTGGGAGTGTTTGATGTGTTTGCTTCACTTCAGCTGAATGTGGAGGACAACCGCGTTTTTGAGCACCTGAGGGAGGAAGCAGTTACAAAAATCTGGAAGTACTGGCACAGATGCTTGTAGTAATGAGATCACATATGGCACTAGCCTACATGTGTTAGGCCTAGTCTACTTTTCTTAGTCATGCAATGCCAGTTGTGAAAATGGGCACATCCATTGGTTTCCCTGGATATTTGGACCAAACTCCATGCCTGAGAGTAACATCACATTTACAAACACAAATATTTAACACTGCTCAGGAAAAGGTTCCCAAGATTAAATTAAAGTAGTAAGACACATACACACCAAATGGCCTGGAGCAAAGTTGCCACGTCCAAAGCTTTGTCTACTTTGGACTTGTTGCCATGGGTTGATTTTTTGTACATGGGGGTTGATGTTTAGCATACATTATAATATTTTTATCCAAGAAGGCTACATACTAAATTTCAGTATTCTGTATGATATGGAGGCATTAAATACACCGCCTATTATATTAATATGTGGGTGTGGGTTACAATTAAAACGGTGGAGTGGACTGAGGGTTGGTGTATCAGTAGAAATAAGGTACTGGAACTAGCTTATCTACTGCATGAATGTACTTGTTTGACAGTGACAAGTTTACTCATCCTTCTAACTAGTCTTTATGATAAGATGTATGATGGCAAAGGACAAACAAAAAACTCTTAAGGAAATCTAAATAATGATAGTCATGATAATGTGGTACATAGCTTGAGCAAAATTGATTTATTCATTCATTCATTCATTGTCTACCTCTTATCCGAACTATACTCGGGTCACAGGGAGCCTCTCAGGCATCATTGGGCATCAAGGCAGGACACACCCTGGACGGAGTGCCAACCCATCGCAGGGCACACACACTCTCATTCATGAAAACTGATTTAAGTGTTATAAATTCTTGCTTCTTGTTATGTTTGCCATTGCGATGATCACCACATGCATTTGTTTGTCTTTCCATGTGTATTGTGTTTTTTGCTGTTGTCCTGTCTGCATCCCTGTAATGACACTGGTTTGTTCACCTGTTCTGTGTTTTGTTCTCATTGGTAAATGTACATGCCAAGGTTAATATTTTGACACTTTTGACACTTACATGTTCTCGCTGGATTTACTCTTACTAAAAGTTTACACACTTGCATCCTGCCTCACCTCATGACACAGTATGCTTCAGAACTGTTTTTGTTTCAGAATTGTTTTTATTGATCATTGATGATTGATCACGAATGATTTTTGATGATCGATCGTCGATTTTCAGCCAGTTGTGAATGATCACTGAACAACCTTGACTATGAGTCCACAGCTGGCTATGCTTTCATTGAGTAGGAGAAATGGATGACTATAAATCCTTACTACCATTATGACACATATAAAGAATCGGGAAATGAATTCCACTCACTAAGTGTATCCTGAGGTACCATGATCATGATTGGATAATCGAGTATGAGCTCTAAAGGATGCTGACAACATGCTTCACAGATTCACCGTTACTGTAGCTTTCACCCTGACTTGTTAGCGGCGATCCACTGAAGTGGGAGAAAAGTGGGTGTTATGACTAATTGGAGAGAAAACGTGGAGAAAATAAGGCTTCATGCTGCTAAAATGTTTAAACAGAAGCATCTCAATGGCCCTCTATCACCATTAAGGGTGACAAAGCTAGATATGCCTCAGAAAAAGGGAGGATAATCAGTTCTGTTTACATATTTCTCCTTCCATAATAGTCTAATTACTTTCTGAATAGGTTAATTACTGCAAATGTTTCCACTGCTGGATTAGTGCTTGAACCTGACGACTGGCTGAATTCCAATAGAGGCATGTAAATATGCTGTAAATATAAACAACCCTGCATGTGCACTATCTATATTCAGATGAAATTGAAAACAGAGGTGGAAAGTGTTGCAATGGTTGTTTTTTTTCCTTTCTATGTTTCTGTTCCTGCCTTTTCAGCAATCCCAATGTTTTGCTGCTGGCAAATTCACTGAGCAGTTCAGAATTACTTATTTAACAGATAACGTTTCTTCTGTTGTCAGCAAAAAAGAAACAAAAAAGGTTCTTGTCCATAACAGACTGAAGCCAATGCCTTGTGAAATCAGAGGTCATTCTGAGGCATACAGCACAAAATGGGACAGGGCATGGGTGAGGAGACGGTGTCCTTCCATAAATAGATCCAGAATAAGTCATTATGTAAGTGTTAAAAGACAACAATGTTATTTGTTTGCCATGAGACCTTTTAAAAGCATGCCATACTTTCATGGTGGCATTAAAGCGATCTACACACATCCATTACAGGTTTTATTTTATCTTTCAAAGGCGCTTCAAAAGTCATTGATCTTAATCTGGGGAGTTGTGATGCCGCTTTGATGCCCATGTGAAATCTGCTCTGAGCCTTGTAATAAATGTAGAACCCCAGGTAGCATGGTAATCCTTGGCTTCTGGAAGTGTCGCTGTCTGGATATGGCCAGATGATAAGCTGTCCAGCCCTTAGGAGAGGAAAAGACAAAATAGGAGGAATCGGGTGGAAGTGTGTGTCGTCCAGACAAATACACAGCCGAAATAATGACATCTGTACAACATGTGAGTGAGGGAAAAAAAGGACGAAAAACCCATCTGCATTTCCCTTATCGCTGTTTAGTCCTGTCTAAATGATGATCATCCGAATCGGGATCATCTGTCATGGCAGCAATGCTTCTTTACAGCTCAGAGCGTTGGAAATGTACTGTGGTAACAACGGAGGACCATAAGACCAGAACTGCTACAGTCTGGGGTCTGCAATGCAAATATATAATAATCATTTCTAAATGAAGATGTAAACATTTACACGTCAATCGGCAAACAAAGCCATGCTGCAGCAGTGATGCTGACATCGGAAAATGTCCACAGGTGATGCAGAGAAACTCATGCAGACAGGGGATTGGAAATAAACAGGCGTTTGGCTGATGCCAGCTCTGAGGAGCAGGTGTGAGGCTGCAACCTCAGCCAGGATTGTGTAATACACACCCAGTCAACAGGGAGCTGTGCTTTCCAAAGCCCCCCAGCCACTCACCCCCATCCGTCCTAGCACTTGTCTAATTAAACATAGTTAACATTCATCCCAAGGTCTTATGCAGATGAGCGCGGAGGGAAACCGAGTGCATGGCACATTAAAAGAAACAACACAAAGGAGTGGGGGCAAATTGAGATGTGCGGAAATATCTTCAACTTGACCTCCATTGCTCAATTAATTACAGCCGTAACAGGGAAGCGGTGTGGAACCGAACACGAGCCGTTGCAATGCTTTTCTTCTTTCACACCTCCTTGTCAGCACAAGTGCAATCTTTTTTTGAGTAAATCAATCAATCCATGAGGAACCTATACAAAGTTTCAACCAGCTACGGAATGACCGTGGCAGGTTCTGTATCATAGAGTAACATCCTGGATTGTCAAGGTAATCCGTGTGAGATCTGTGTCAAAACTGCCTGTGCTCTCAGGGTGAAAAGGATGGTATACAGCCTCTGAATCAAGCTGACATTAGGTTGTGGGAATGTGTGAGCCTCATGTATGTGGAAGAGGGCAGATAGAGCTCAGAATGTGTGTCTGAGTGTTACGCTGCCCTGTGACACAGCATGAGCAGAGTTAAAAAAAAAAGATGGTTGGCTTGACGTGTCTCAGAGAAAGCACACTACAGCTTTCACTACCCTTTTGGTGTAGCTGCTGTATGATAAGCACGAGCTGGCTGGAGGGTGGGGATTAGCAAGTGATGAGACTTAGGTGAAAAAAAACCCCAGAAATTCAGGCATGAAGGATTTACAGATAGAATTTATCTTTGTCCTTTTGACCAAAACAGAGGTGTCTCAGTTACATAAAATTCTGACAGTTCAGAAGTCTGTTTTCATCAAGATTCATGCTTCATTAAGTGCTTGATTTAAGGCAGTTGGTCTGGATGCTATTGGAAAAAAATATCCTGCCAAGAGTGCACTACACAAAAAAATCCCAAAGGTGTAAACTGTGTGAAGGTTTCACACAGTTTCAATTAGAAAGCTTTAGCACTTGCATAACACAAACTATGAATACCTGAAAACTTTCCCTGTGTAAATATTGATTTATACACTTATATCACCAGAGCTGATGATGTTTCTAGAAGGATATGGAATTAAGGAGTAGTTTTCCTGATAAAGAACGCATCGACTTGAAGTCTGGAGCAATAATGCTTTGTTAAAGGATTAGAAATCGGTCACTGGGGAAGCGGGAGGCTGTGCTGGCATGAAGGCGTAGTACGAGGTTGAGCTATAGCCACGCTGGATGGATTCGTATTTCTCAAAGCTGTCTCCACAGCCACCCATGCGCAGCAGCCCTGGAATCCTGTTTGTAACTGTCTGAGGAACAAGAGCCCCAGGGAGCATGTGCTTACTTCCCCCTGCAAACACAGACCTGTCTCCTTTCACAGACACGTAGAACATGGCGTGATCTACCTACACACACTCTAAAACTCTCTCTCTCTCTCTCTCTCTCTCTCTCTCTCTCTCACACACACACACACACACACACACACACACACACACACACACACACACACACTCTTTTCAGGGCTCTGTATGAAGAACAGGGTGTTCAAAAACCATCTGTCCGAAAAGGAATATCAAGTTGGCAGGGACAAAGCTTTCCTCTAAGTGTCACCAAAAAGATTCAGCGCCACACTAGCAAGATTTTTACTTTGTCACTAAGCTGGGAATAAACTCAGGTCAATGTGTTTGGGAAGGAAGCGGACCATTATTCCCGGATGGAGTGCTGCCGATTAAGAGCAGCGGTCTGAGCTGGACGACAGAGGGCCGCAGAGATGGTCGAATGGCACTCGGCGCAGCACTAGCGAGAAAAATGATGATGAAGTGCAACATTAGCGCAGTGATTAACTCCTCGCACGCTTCTCCGTTCAGTCCCATTTCCTCCAGCATGTCAGCCTGGTCCAACCATTCTGCGCGAGATTCCCTCGGCTCGCTAACCGTCTGTGTGAGAAAGAGCGGAGCCAGCGTTCAATCTCTCCATCTCTCCATTACAGTCTCATTTCAGTACCACAAAAAAAGAAGCTTGAAATTTTCATGAGATGCAGCTCCATCTGGCAAGGCGGCTTCACTTATAGCAATGTCGTTTATGGGCAAACAAGGATGCTGTGATGTAACATGAAAAGATTTGTAGACCTGACTAATGCTAGTGTTGGGCTTTCCCGATCTCGTATATAGAAACAAACACAAATCTGACCGGTCTATCTGCTCCCACTAAAATACTGTATAGAAAATACAGAAGAAAACGAAGGATATTATCTTAACTTCAAGCTCGATAGAAGAAGCTCTCCATTTCCTAAATATTTTTTTGTATAATAAAATGAAGCTAAAACCCTGCACAGCAATTCACACAATGAGTATCCTTGAATCTACCCTATTAATCTCTAGCTGTTTAGGTCAATGTTCAGGTCAATGTTTCATTAAGAAGTAATCCACAAACTAAGCCAGATGAACTCTTTGACAATGTCCGTCATTATACCGTAGAGAATTGTGGCTAGTAAACATGTCTGTCTGGTGTAGCTTCTGCTCCGCATCCAACACTGTGTCTCAGTCAACTGGAGAGGTGGGAACCGTGTAGAACACTCTCCTCAGACACAGGCTTTGGCGAAACCTCTTTGATATGCAGATTCTCATGCCCTACGGACCGCTCGTCACCAACCTGACTTATTAGCATTCCCCACGACTCCAGCAAAAAAATGCAGGAACAAAAATAAATGGTCGGCTTCGTTCTTGACGACAGCAGAAAAATGGAATCATTACGAGGGCTAACTGTTGTTTACTGTGAGGGGAAAAAGACAGAAGGACCACGGACTGTTATTACAGTAAAATCTGTATGAAAAACTTGCATCATGTTATTGTTGCCAATGATTCACTACCTATCACAGCGAATTAGCCTCTGATGTTTGCTAATACATGTGCAGCATCTACAAGTGAGGCCATTTAGTGCAAAAAAAAAAGTGGGAGAAACAGAGCGCCACAGCACGCAGGCAGACAGATAGTTGGCCATGAGACAAGATCCGAGCCTACGTTTCTCAAGCTTCATGTCATAGAGACGTAAACAGTGGCTTGCTTTCTCACCATTAATACCATTAGTTCGTCCACACATTTGCTCAACACTTTGCTCAAAAGTCATGCCCACATTAGCAGCCCCATTACAAGGTACCTTGCTTTTTCATTGGCAAATAATTACAATACTTTCTTTCCATGATGGCTCCCCAGTATCTCTCATTTATTATTTAGTTTTTAATTTGGCTATTTGAGATTTCCTCTTATTTGAAGCCAAGTGAGCCAACTGCTACATGCCTTTTTATCCATTAAGTTAAATCCAGCGCAAATCAACAGACATCTCCGCTGAGATTGACCCTAAAAGGAGCTATCGATAAAAACACGCTGTCCTTCATCATGATCCTCTTAATTCCCTTTCCGTTTGTGCTTGAAACCAGGGCCGTGGATCCGCTGGCCTTTTCAGCAATATCCATTATGTCCACACTGCTTGCACATCTGATGGATTGTTTCAAAATCTTTGTTGTTGAGAAGATAAAAAAAAAAGTTCCTTTAACCAAATTATAAATGATCAGTGGTGTCTGCTTTTGCTTTACATTCTCTCCGTATGGCATAAAAGAGCACAGAGGCAATCCTTTAAGGCCATAATGATATGCGATTGCTGTAAAGCAATTGCAGAGGCATGCTTTTTGCTCATTGTATCTTACGTGTTATGCAAGCCAGAGATCAATAGCCATCAATAGTCTATTAATAGACCAGACGGAGCTCAGTTCAGTCTGAAACGCACAAATGTCAGAGAGACTTTACAATGAAAAGGAGGAAGTTCGATAGAAACCGATACCCCTCTCTGTTAACACAGATAGGCTCTTAATCATCTTGCTTTCCCATTGACTGGCTTCTTCATGTGTTTTTGTAATGGGTCTTTTTCAGAGCACACAGTTATCCAATCTGGCTGGTGTAGTAAGTAGAGAAATGACTTTGCTTGGACAGACGGTGAGAAAACAAAAGCTAGGTTGAATGGAGATGGTGTTTAACTATCAGTTTTGTTGGCTTTCATCCTTCTCATCATCACTATCTGATGGGCAAAAAGCAAACATAAGATGTGCTAGTTCTGAAATTCAGCCTAGAAGAGCAGGAGTAAGTGTCTGTCCCATGATGATAGATTCTAATGCATCCAGATGCTAATCCATGAAGGACAAATCCAGTGAGCTGGTGGCTATCCAGAGCAGAGCCGCTCAGTTCTGCATCGCTGTCTGAAACTGAGCTCAGAGCCTATGTATGAAAGCCAAAAGGGACATAAGGCCAGGAACATCCAGCCGGAGCCCAGCAGACCGTACACTTCCGTCACCGACTCCAGTCCTCCAATAGGGGTTCCGCTTGGAGAAAGGGTGCAGTCATGTGATTTTCTCTAAGCCCATTCAGTGGAGGCCGGGTGCCTCCAGTAGGACTGGGCCTTCACATTCGTCTCTGTCAGAATGCAGCATGCCATCCATTCATCAGGCCTGCCAACCGCTGCCGCCCCTCCAGCCCGACACTGAGCACACGCAGGCCTGACTGCATTACAGCTATCCACTGGAGCTGCCCACAGTCACACTGATGTTTTTATTTATTAGGCCTTCCATTAGCCTGGAGCTATAAATCCAAATGCACTGCTACAACACAGACATCCTGCTAGCCATCCTGATAAGCAGAAAATTTGACTTCAAGCCCAGTTCCTGGCATAAACCACACCCAGGACCCTTCGCCCCCTTTTATTTAAAAGCAATTCCAATGCGTAAGACTTGAAAGTTGGTCCTGTGTCAGGACTGGAGACCCCTTTCAATCTTTATGAATACACAGGCAAAAACCTCCCACTGCTTTATGGCCCAGAGACAGGCTTCAAATGGATTTTTATGCCCTTCATTTTAAACAGTGACTGAAAGCCGATGTGTGCGTGTGAAAGTGTGCAGATTCAAAAGCAATCAAGCCAATTCCAGTTGGCTGACACGCATGAACCCTGGGTTCAATACTTTCCCCAAAACTTAGTATTATTGATCCTCTGATGGTCAATTCAATATAGTCTAAAGAAGTTAGAACTGTGGATCTACAAGCCAAGCAATTCAATAGTGTTCAACTTGTGCAGTAGTGGGGATCTGGGCACTGTCTGATTCGATACAACAAGGAGAAACTAGCAGGGCTGAGGCAGTCAACAAATGCAATACTGAGCAGCCTCAGAGAGGATCTTCGAGTCAACAAATTTAATACAGCCACTTTATCCCTTCATATGTTCTGGCAACTAGGTTTAGCAACAGGGAGGTCTCTCAAGACCCATGGGCACAGGAGTTTATCCTAAATAAACTGGCGTCTTTATTGCATCTCTGTCTGATGCCAAGCCAAGCCATGCTTTAATTATGACAAATCCAGGCCATGTGCTTCTTGTGCTCGCCAGTAATGAGGGATGCTTAACACTAAATGGTGCAAAATAACCTCTGTCAACAACAAAGCAACATGGACAATAACATAAAAAAGGAAAGAAATACAGATAAAAAGAACGTGTCGAATGTGTGAAGTTTTCATTAAGGAATTTGCCGCTTGTCCAACTTTTTATTCGACAATCCTAAGAATACTCGTTTGATTCAAATGGGGCCTTCCTAATCATAAAAGCCATGCAAATTAAATGGTCTTTACTAGCCGGAAAGGGCCTGAGAGAGCGTGTGAAGTGCACTATTGTGCATCGCACCAAGCGGATGAGTTGCTCTTATCTAACCCAAGACATTCATCACGCTAGCTAAATTAATTAATGCATAAATTAAGGAAGAATAACTGAGACTAGTGTACAGTAGAAGCAAGATGAATGTGATATACGCCGCTCAAGAGGATACAATTAATTTTTCGAGCAACGTCAAGGCACGGCGTCACTATCACCACTAACAAAGTAACTCATTTGAATATCTGCAGCGTTCTTTCCACACATTAGAATGAAGAAATGCTCACTTAAAACCGGGAGGAACAAATGCCTGCGATAAGCGTTTTTAATTGGAAGTTTCGTTTCTTAATTTGTGCCTGGTGACATTAAAATCGGCCATTAGGTGGAAATTCGTTAACGCACTCCACACTGTATACTGTACATGAAACGAACGCTCAAAACGATTCTTCTTTAATAATAAAATAATCACCCAACGTTGATATTTTGCTAATAATTGTATGCTAATTGCTCTTTTCAGGAAGTTAATATAAACACGCTGTAGGCGACTCGAGAGCCAACAAATACATTTAAAGCTCTAAATGAACGCATACATTAACTAAATAAAGCGATAAATAATGAAATAAATAAATGGAACGCACGTCTTCCCTGCTATTATTTCATCCTCCGCTTTCTCGCTATCTCCCCCCACCCCCCTCCACCTCCTTAGACTGTTTCTCACACTCTTTTTTTTGCAGTATCATTGCTAAATCTTTTTGGGAACGCTTCTGGGAGCAATTGAGTGGAAATGGGTTTGTGAACATCTTGGAAATGGTGTCTGTCAGGATAATATGAAGGCTGTGCGCAGACAGAACAGTTAAATAGCAACATTCTTAGAATTTGCTGGCTGGGCAGGCAAACAGGCACAAATAATATTAAAAAGTCCACCCTTAATGATGAAGATGAATCATCGGGAACATCCAAAGCTTGGTAATTAAACGTCTGCAGGTGTTAGACAGAGAGAAGTCCAGGGTGTAGCTTCTGTTCTGTTATATTAAGACGGCAACCATATGACCTACGTGGCTCGGTGTGTATGTTTAGTCAAGTGCAGATCCTTTGTGGTCAGTGTTAACCCTCTTAACCCTCTGAACATCAAACACCCTCTCATTTTACAGCCTACATATGAAAGACTTTGGCTTTATTTTGCATCAGAGATAACTTTCTTTCTCAAGCCCAGAATTCTATTTGTCAATGTCAATGAACAAAGGGAAGGGGCGACTTATTCATGCCAAACATGCTTCTGGTTTCAACTTTCACATGGCCCTCTGAGTGCTCGTTTTTAATTAAAAAAAACACTGCTTTCTATTCCATGATACTATTCTCTTTCTCTTTCTTTCTTTCTTTCTTTCTCTGCACAGTAGAACCCAGAGAGGTGTCAGTCATGATAACATATCTTTCAATTACAATTTTATTGTGACTGCAATACTGTCACCATCCTGGCTTCTTCTCCTCCACTACGGCATACCTGCAAATTGTTAATATGAAATGTGGCTCGGCACGGCTCTGATTTCAGCTCTTACAATGTCTCAAACTTTGGAATGATATCAGCGAGTGGCTGGGCAGGGGAGTGGATTTGTCTTGACAAGTGGGACAGATCTGTCCCCGTTTCCATACTCTTCTCTTTCTCTCTCTCTCTCTCTCTCTCTCTCTCTCTCTCTCTCTCTCTCACTCTCTCTCTCTCTCTCTCTCTCTCTTTCTCTCTCTCTCTCTTTCTCTCCCCCCAGATAGACAGGCGGGCAGATTGAGGGCCAAGATTAGCTGGCATGTGCTCACAGAAGGCCACAGAGATACAGTACTGAGAATGAATAGCCATGTCATGTTGTCAATGTAGTAACCTTGGCAACAGACAAAATTCCTATTTTAGCTGTCTGCTTGGCCATTGGGGTGGTAGAATTGGCGCTCCGGCTATTCCGAAGACTGAGGGTTACCAAGACGTAACAGGCGCCTCAAACACAAGTTTGGGAAAGAGTCGATGGACATGCGCTTTCACAGGAGCATCAATTTTAGCCGGGAAAATGATCAGAGATGCTTCAAAAACACAGCGGTTCTATCATTACACCTCCAGCCTCTGGCTGACTTTGGGTCGTAAAAGAGTAGAGACGGCATTAACAATAGCCAAAATCAACAAACGCAGGACAACAGCTGCGCCAAACATTTCATTTCTATTGATCAATTGCTCAAGCAGCAAAAAAGAAAAGAAAAAGAGAAATAAAAGTTTAAAGCCAGGACTACTAATGGAGCGTACCATAGAATGAGCTCGTTTAGAATTTTTAAAAGGCATTGCCTGTTGATGTTGAGGGAAAAGTCACAACCACAGCAATGACGGTGCAACCTCACATCACCTTCTCCCGGGAAGTAAATGAAGCTTTTATCCTGGCTTTATACTTCAGTTTCACTAAATTGTTAACAAACACAGTAAAATCTGCAGAGTTTGTGGAAGCATAGAATAGATAATAATTCACTTTCACATTAAATTTATTTTCCTAACTGAAACATATGACCAGCAGATAAGGTTAAGATCAGTAGAAAGACTGTTCAGTGTGATGTAACCATGATCTTTGATGGGGATGATCTCAGATAAGCAAGACATAACAAGGTGACATGCTAGACTTGCTGCCTCAACTCCAGGTTCGATCCAAAATTGTGCCCCAAAGTTAAAGAGTGCATAAACCAATGTAGTGGACTGGTGTCCAACCAGGATGTATTTCCACCTGGTCCCGGATCTATAGCAACTCTGCCCAGGATGCTTTCTTAAGATGGATCAGCAAAAAAATGAGAATGGAAGGAGAATCTTAAATTCTGAAAGGGTTCCCTTATATTCTGCTCACTGTACTTCCTACACTCAGTCTATAATGTACTCTAATGCAATATTCATCATACGAAGGACTTCCTGTTCAAGGACAAACTCTCATAATCACTTCATTGTTGAGCAAAATGATACTTGCTTTGGTTGTGTGGTGATTATTTGGAGATGTTAGCAAGTCAAAGAGCTGTATTAAAATCTAATCTTCACAAACCAACCTGGCTCACTCTGATGAGCCAAAGGCCATTTATCATTGCCAGAACCTCACCTCCCACTGTTCTCCTCTTCCTCCTCCTCTTCCTCTGCTTCTGCTGCTGCTACTTCTACTGCTGTTGGTCAGCTTTTCCCCTTTTTTGTTTCTCTGGCTTTCACTTCTGTGTCTCAGTTTCTTTTATTTCCTTCTCTCCAGCCGTCTCTCTATAATCTTCCCCTGTACCTCTCCACCTCTTTGGCGTGTATCTTGCCTCCCTTGCCTGCTATCTGCTTCCTCCACATGGTGTTAATCTTTTGTCTCCCGTGTCTTGTCTCTGAAGCAGAACGTTACAACTTCATTCAGTCACATGGGTCAGGATCGTGTTTTCTGTTCAACATCTCCTACAAACATGGAATCACGGAGGGGGAAAAAAACTGATACCGAGAACAAAAGAAATTATTAGGCTACCACATTCCACATAATTCATTACTGTGTTTCATTAGTGCACCGCCTGCCTGGGCTGTAAAATTGCCAGAGCAGTAGGATTTATAGGAGAATGTGTGAACCGAGGCAGTGTGAGCACAATAAGCTATTTACATTTGCTTATGTTCATAGCAAAACAATTAAGTCCAGCCTCCCTGTAGTATTTACTGCCTGCGTGCCATATTGTACCTATGAGCAATCAATGCCTCGCCAAATGTAAACATTCCTATTTATACTTAAATGAGGCATGAATCTAGCATAGAACGTGCTGCGTCTAAAGGACAGAAAGATACAAATAAAGCGTGTGCTTTTACAAACTGGGAATGCAACAGTGCAATGAATTCATTGGTATTTAAATATTTTGTAGTTAAAATGCAAAATATCATCTGTTATGTTCTAGTGTGTGTAGCAGGATTGTCAAACTGCAGCAAAATCTGGTACGAGTTTGAAAGATTTGGGGTTTTGTCCATGTTGCTATAGTGAATAGTAGAGAAAAACACTTATATGTGAATATTTTATATGAGCCACACAGAATGAAAGACAGCAGAGAAATGTGAAAAAATAGAGGACATTTCTATTGTGTATTGTGTATTGTATCTACACTTTCTACACTACATCTACACTACATAAACAAAGCTTGACGTCGCATAGCAACTCAAAAATCACTCAGTCTCTGTTTCAGCGCCTTTTCATTTGTCTGCTCTTGTTGTCATGGATCCATCAGTAATCATGTGATGAAGTGTTAGAAAGGCAAAAATATTATCTGATAATATTCTAGTCTGTAGTGCAGCCTGTGCTTTTATAGCTACACTGAAGGCTACTTTCAGTGAGATCGTAATCGCTTTAATGACTCTCAGCACAGTTATTATTAGCAAAAGACTGATGTACCCTATCTAATAAATAACAAGTTAGCATCTGTTATTTTGAGGTTAGCAGTGAGATTATCAAAGAGGCTAATTTTCATTCAGAAATAGGAAAGATGTACTGCATCTGATGAAACTGCTACGATTAGATCATGGGCCTCATCTTTCTATTTATAATATACTGTATGCTTACTACATGGGGTAAAACATAATGACCTTGTGGCAAATATTTACTTACTGCCATCATTTATAGGACCACCTGTATGCTCATTCATGCAATTCTCCAATCAGCCAATCATGATGTAGCAGAGCAGTACATAAAAACATCAGTTCATAAAAACACCTTCATTTTAGTTAATCACTATAATAATGTTTCTAATGAACTATATTTACTGTGGCATGATTGTTAGTACGGGGCACGGTGGTTGCACGGTGGTTGCACGGTGGTTGCATGGTGGTTAGCACGGGTTAGCATGGCATGGTGGTTAGCACGTTTGCCTCACACCTCCAGGGTTGGGGCTACGATTCCCGCCTCCACTGTGTGTGTAGTGTGAATGTTCTCCCCGTGCCTCGGGGGTTTCCTTCCCCGGTCCAAAGACATGTATTGTAGGTTGATTAGCATCTCTAAATTGTCCGTAGTGTGTGATTGCATGAGTGAATGAGAGTGTGTGTGCCCTGCGATGGGTTGGCACTCCATCCAGGGTGTATCCTGCCTTGATGCCCTATGACGCCTGAGATAGGAACAGGCTCCCCGTGACCCGAGAATAGATCGGATAAGCGGTAGACAATGAATGAATGAATGAATGAATGATTGTTAGTACCAAATAGGCTATTTCTGCTGATCGTGTGGGATTTGTCTGCATAACCGTCTATATATTTTACATATAGTGTTTTCACATGGTGCAAAAAAAAAAAACATGCACCAGGAGGCGTTGAGGGGTATGTAAATGCCTTGTTGATGAGAGAGGTCAGAGGAGAATGGCCATACTAGGAAGACTATGATAACTCAAATATTCACTCTTTACAACTGTGGTAGGCAGAAAAGCATAATGGACAATGCTGAACACTGAGACGTATGGGCAGAACAGGATCCGGTCCTGACAGCCAAGAAAAGGGATGTGACAGCCAAGAGAAGGGAGATTCAGGCTTGCCCAGATCGGACATTAACATAAATTGTCAAAGAAAAAAAAATATTTTTAATTAATTTTCAAAATTGATTAATTAAATAAACAATTAAATAAATAAATTTAAATACAAAAATAAAATAAAATAAAATAAAATAAAATAAAATAAAAAACAGCAACACTTTTAAAAGACATATTTAAATAGACTTTTGTTAGGCGAGTAAAAGTACTTGGGCTGTTGAACATAATGTTGAATATAATTTGCCATTTTAATATTAATTAAAATTTGTAAAAATGATAAATTCTGTCAGCCATAAAATTGCTGTGATGAAGCAGCACCCGTAGAGCACATGTGCACTTTTCTAGCTGACATACCGTTTACTCAACAGATCTGTCATTTCTCTTTCATTTCTCACAACACAACCTAATATATGTACTGCACCACCAAATAACAACTCAGTGTGTGTTCATAGGTTTTAGCCCTTGTGATTTCTCAGATATGGATCCCCAGATGCCAGCAGTCTCAGGCAGGCAGTTCGGAGGAGGCTCTTTTTCTCATGCTCCCGACTGATTCATTTCACCCAGGCGCACAAACACATATGCACACACCCACACATGTACACACTCATCCTTCAGTTCTTTGTTCCTTTAATTCCACCAAAATCTAATGTATGCTGTCAGCAGGCCTTCTTTTTTTTTTTTTTTGCTGTCATCAAAAGTAAAAATAGCAGCAGCACTTTAGGCGAGTTTAGCAGCGCGTGTATGAGGGAGTCGCTCTGACAGTCTGGCTGTTGAATGAGAAGGATTAAAGGACAAAGATCTTTGATCAGTAATGTCCGTTTCTCCCTCCAAACACTCCGTCCCTGCTTCCTGATGACCCTGAGATCTTAAACAGGAGATGGCAGTGTAGCACAGACAAAAAAAAAAAGTCTGTAGTCAATACTTTTAGAACCCGAAACAAGCAGATCGGACAATATATTAACATATGCATAGCTTGTCAGTTTGTTAAAAAGCGATCTTGTATTAAAAACTAGCATTGAGGACAGCTGTAGCACGTATACTTTACACACACACTGGCTGCAAAAGTGTTAAACTGTGAAAATGATTGGCTGTAAAGGTGCAGCTCTACAGATGGAAGAGAGTAAAGGGAAAATTCATGGAGCTCTAACAGAGCAAGGCTAAGGAGCCAGAAGCAGTTATATAGACAGCAGCACATCTGTGTGCCAATGAAATATTCAACAGCGCTCCTGCTCGACGCAGGAAGGCCCAATCCAACTCCTCGCACCTTCTGCACCGTTAATCATTTATCAATAACGCTCATGCTGACTGGCCGGGGAGCCTAGCTCGTTAAAAGCAAACGCATGACACGGGGAAGAGGCGATCAAAAAAAAAAACATTCTCTCTGTTGAGCTGGACCCCCTCTCTCACAGCACGGGGTTTTGTGAGGAGCTCACTTCATCAGAACACCTTTCGCCCTGCAGGGTTGTGGAGGAATCAAACAGAACCAGAGGTATGAGTAATACATCCCAAACCACAGCACAGAGCAGAAAAAAAAAGAAAGGAAAAAGGCCAGGGCGAACAGTTCTTCAATATAATGTCATAACATCATAATCGGCCTACTTTTGTTCCAATCATTGCTTTGCCTCCTGTTAATCTAGCACAGAAAAAAAAAAAGATTGCAGATTAGCAAAGCGGTTCTGTGTTTCCAAAGTTCGCAGCTACAGCAAAGGGGTTACGCCTGACAAACACTTTTCACGCCATGTGAGATGCAATACCCTTAAAATGACTTCTAGGTTTCTGCTGTCTTTGAAGCGTAACATTACAATAAAGCTGCTCCGGCATTCAGAGCAAGACAGCATGATAAAGTTCATAAGCAGGAGGAGGACCTATTAACCTTGGACACTGTTTTAAATGTCATCATTTTTAGCTGACACCACAAAAAGAAACCTGGGTAAGCTTCTCTCCAGGCGACGCTGCATGTAAATCACTTTCTCCAAAGGAAATTACTTCCCGCGGCTCAGCGTTATTAATCTAAATTCTCTGTTAGTCAAATTGTTGCACATAATAAATATGGAGCAGCTTGTGATGCTTATCTACTGTGACATTCCATTCTCGGAAAACATTTTTTTTCTTTCCTTTTCCCGCGTTCTTGCTTTATTCGAGTCGAGGCTGGAGTGGTTAAGAGAGACGCCATTAAAAGCAGGAGGTTAGAGAGGGTAGATGAAGACGAGACCGTCCCAGGGTCGTGCTCGGACACAGACGGCAGCCATGCGAGCGTTGGAGAGCGAGAAGCTATCCCATGATTCCCTCTCTTGTGTCTTCATCTGGACTCAGGGCTCTGTGGGCAGACTGCACGAATGAACAGCATGTGACTGTGATCAGATTACAGAGGCAAAGCAAAGGAATCTGTAACCTCTGTTTAGAATGGTAAAAAGGATGATTCAGTTATTATAATTGATTACTGAAATCGTGATGCATCTTGATTTTTGATTTCTTCAACTAAGCTTCGTACTTCATCTAAATCACTTACACTCAGCACTGTTTAACTCTAAAATCTGATTGGTCTGAAGGTGCTGATTGAATTCAAGCAGTGCTGGCTGTAATTGAAATACTATATAGAGCTTTATAAGAGGAAGATTTCAGATACAGTAAAGTCTTCAGGATGTCTAAAAGATTTTTTTTGATCAACTTCAGGAAAGACTGGTGAGGGAACAGCTGCTTAACATTAGCAATTAGCAGTTAGCAATGCAAGGAGCTAACTTGTCTCAGGGATGTTCCAGCACATTAAAATGGATCTGTAATCAGTTCACTAGAGAGTTCACAATCACTAGAGAAACCCCACAATGTCCACTAGACAAACTTGTTGATGTCCACTAGACAAAACCACATTTTGATGTCCAATAGACAAAGCCATTGACGTCTACTAGACAAACCCCACTTTGATGTCCACTAGACAAACCCCATTTTGATGCCCACGAGAGACACCCCTTGATGTCCATTACAGAAACCCCTTGATGTCCAATAGACAAACCCTATTTTTGTGTCCACTAGACAAACCCCTTGATGTCCAATAGAATAACCCCCAATGTCGACTAGACAAACTTCTTGATGCCCAATAGAATAACCTCCGATGCCCACTAGACAAATCCTTTGCTGTCCAATGGAATGACCCCCGATGTCCACTAGACAAACCCCTTGATGTCAAACAGACAAACCCCATTTTGATGCCCACAAGAGAAACCTTACAATGCCCACTAGAGAAACCCCTTGATGTCCACCAGACAAACCCCATTTAGATCACCACTAGACAAACCCCATTTTTATGTCCACTAGACAAACCCTATTTTTATGTCCACTAGACAAAGCCCTTGATGTCCAACAGACAAACCCCTTTGATGTCCACAAGGCAAACCCCTTGATGTCCAACAGACAAACCCATTGATGTCTACAAGACAAACCCCTTGATGTCCAACAGACAAACCCCTTGTTGTCCAACAGACAAACCCCTTGATGTCCAACAGACAAACCCCTTGTTGTCCAATAGACAAACCCATTGATGTCCAACAGACAAACTCCTTGTTGTCCAACAAACAAACCCCTTGATGTCCACAAGACAAACCCCTTCATGTCCCACAAGACAAACCCCTTGATGTTCAACTGACAAACCCCTTGTTGTCCAACAGACAAACCCCTTGATGCCCAATAGAATAACCTCCCGATGACCACTAGACAAACCCCTTGATGTCCAATAGAATAACCCCCAATGTCCACTAGACAAACCCCTTGATGTCCAACAGACAAACCCCATTTTGATGCCCACAAGAGAAACCTCACAATGCCCACTAGAGAAGCCCCTTGATGTCCACCAGACAAACCCCATTTAGGTGACCACTAGACAAACCCCATTTTTATGTCCACTAGACAAACCCCTTGATGTCCACAAGGCAAACCCCTTGATGTCCCACAAGACAAACCCCTTGATGTCCAACAGACAAACCACTTGTTGTCCAACAGACAAACTCCTTGTTGTCCAACAGACAAACCCCTTGATGTCCACAAGACAAACCATTTCATGTCCCACAAGACAAACCCCTTGATGTCCAACAGACAAACCCCTTGATGTCCCACAAGACAAACCTTGCAGCTCAGAAACACACAATGGCAATGTTGTGATCCTCATAGTGAACCTCATAAATCTGCCTGTAAATTTTTCAATAAAGTCCATGACACATTGATATGTCAATGATAAGTTATGTATATTATCTGTATATAAATTAGAGTAGATTTTAATATTTGCTGTGTGACTTCATCATCTGACAGACCAAAAACAGACCAGAAACACACAAAAGCAGGGTTTATGATGGACAAATGTGAATCAGCATGGATTGTGCCATAACACAGTCAGCGAATATCTACGTCTCTTGAAATAAAATCAGTCATGATATAAGCCGAAATGCTGGATTAAAATTTTAAATATATTTATTTCACCCTACTAGCACCTCCCGTATGTAAAATACTGTCAAAATATATTTATCCTGATTGGTGCACCATCACGCAATATTCCAAGTAAGGATCACGATGCATTATGATTCCCTCATACATTTCAGCACACTTAGTGTGGAGACGACGTTCGGCTCGATTATGCAAACCATATGATGTAATACCAGGGCAAATGGACATGGTGTGGAGGCTTCGCTTGCCATGCCGTAAACATGACACATCTCAGCAAACTCTACGCCCAAGCTTGTGGTTGACTAGTACAAATGAGGCGTGTCCAGAAATGATTTGAAACATGATGATTTTTTTTCCTGTCTGAAATTGTTATAGCGCCATCTGCAGTACTGGAGCACTCGTACATGACACAAACCCGCTAAGAGTGTACAAGCTTGCATGTAAGCTTGTGCAGGTGGTGTAGTTATTACAGACATTAAGTATGTTGATGCCTTAAGCCAGAATACAAGAAAACATTCACAAGCACATGTGCACAGAAAGAGAAAAGATGGTGCTGTACATGTTATTGTTGTTCTAATTAATTCTAAAACTTTATTATCTGTTATTGCGTTTCTGTCTGTAATAATGTGTTTATTTCCTGTACATTTGCTGCAATCGTTATAGGCAGTGGTGCCTCAAGACTTTAAGGCTCTGAGCTGTTAAGCAGAATGTCAGGGTTCAAGCTCCAGCAGGATCTAGCTACCACTTGAGAGCCCTTGAGCATGGCCCATAACCATCTCTGCTCCAGAGCACTGTATTATGCCTGACCCTGACTACCTGGCAAGCTGGGATATGTGAAGCAAATCATTTCACCGTGCTGCAATGTATATATGCCAAATAAATAAAGGCTTCTTCTTTATGTCTCTTCTCTTTCCTTGATAATAATTTTCATATTTGTTCTGATCTTTGCTCACCCTCTTTATGGTACCTCAGACTGAGACACATCTAAATAACTTTAACAAAGTCTCAATGGTCCTCCAAAGAGGGAATGTGGCTGCAGGACCAAGAAAAAAAAAGAAAGCCAAGAAAATATGTAGTATTATATATGCACTGTGAAACCAGCAGCACAAACAAAAACACATAATAGATATTTCTTCTGCAAAAAGTCAAAAGAATGCTCACCCATGAGCAGCAACAATAAGTGAAAGCAAATGTACAATACACTCAGACTGATAAAAACCAGGCTATAGTCCTGGCAGCTTTGCAGCTCGTCCTCTAGCCAATAGGGGAGCTAAAGAAAATCACCGGCCTGCTGTATTAACATAAGCAGCTTTGATAGAGAGATCATTTGCATGTGCTACGACGCCAAACAGACAAGAGTTTCCCTGTCCAAGAGGGAACTGCTGCTTTCCATAGAACACCACTGAGGAGCAGTGTAACTGTCATGCTGGGAAGATATGGTGCTTGGTAATGTCTCGCTGTACTATGTGTTACTCGCAAGTGGATGGTGGCCGTGTGGTGGCACAGTGGTTGCAGGAGGAGTATCATGGGGAGAAGGAAGAGGAGGAGGAAGTGGCGGTTATGGCCGCTGTTCACAGCACTGATTATGCAGGTGTAATTGCACACGCACAGGGGGAGTGCAGCCTCAAGGTCAGAGTGGTGTGGCTCATCAGCTTCTGTCCGTATCAGTTTAATTAACTCCTCCGAGGGGTCCGCCAAAAAGCCCCTCATTAAACATGCAGCCCAGAGAATAGGTGCACGTACGAAGGGGAAGCCTAGCGCCTAGCTTGAGTTGATCCTGCTTATCCACAGCTGAATACACACATCCTGAGAAATGACTATATCAGATCAGATGACATCAGTGCTTCTTATTTTAATGCAGCAGCTCAATTTATAGGAAAATATTCTGGTGATGCATCACTTTTTGCCATTTTGTCATACATCTTTTGATCAATAAAACAGAGATAAGATGTCAAAGGCAACGACTTGCAAGAAGACAGAGGGCAAAGCTCGGAAATTATTAACGCTACTGTTCACAAGGCTTGGATATGTCAATATTAATCCACTCCAGGACTGAAATGGTGCATGGATTGCATATGGAATATACAGCATGAAAATCTGCTAATAAAGAAAGGCAGGGTGATGTCACTGAATCGTCAAGTGCACCCTGACATGATGAGAGGACACCCTGAGAGCCAGCTGTATCCGCATGACCAGCCTGACATGATGCTGTTTGTCTCGAGGCCAGAATAAGCAATGTAGCTCTTCTTAAGTGCCCGGTCGAACAGGGCTAGGTCTAAAAAGTGCCATTAGCTGTTACTTTATGAAGCTATTATCAAGATGTTGGCAGGAGACGATGTTGTTGGTGGGGGTCGTTAAGGACAGATTGGTATCGCGTTGCTTGCTGATCAATCCAGAACTTTAATTAGCAGAGAGGTCAGGCCGGGTTGACCCGGGGCGGCAGGTACAGCTCATCAGAACAGGGCTTACAGGTAAGCGCAGCCATAATCTCCCCGCCCATCGTACTCAAATTAAAGCCGTAAATGGGAAATTGATTTCTAGCCCCGTGTCCGCTGCAATATCTCCCTTTGTCTTAAGGACATTAGGCAGTTTCACTTCATGCCTAAGCACTTCTTTGAAACTTCCAGTATTGATACTGAAAAGAACTGGCGTCGGGCCAAATCAACTGATCCACTGGCGCTCTATTCATGGTTCCGTGAACGGGGAGAAGACAGGATTTTCACACCTGGCTGCCACTGGAGTGGGGAGGTTAATGATAGAACTCCTACAAGTCCAGAAAATCACATGGTAAGAAACTCTAGCACTGTAAGCAGCCGGCAGTCAGAGGAGTCCAAACCCCTTGCATTTCTTGCTATCTCTTTCCTTTCCCACTACCTCAAAAGAAGAACTAAAAAAAGAAAAAGAAAAAAGTATGCGTGAGTCAGCAAAACTGGTGAGACAGACATGCTAGCGGATCGTCTTGCTCTCTCAGAAATCATATAGAGTCTAATAGAGTGTAATCCATTTCCCACCCAATATGTCAACTCTCCTGGATCTCTCTTTGGCTGCTGCGCTGTCGATGCCTCCACTTACGGCAGCGCGCCATTTGTCATTCTAATGAAGTTCTCAGAGGGTAAAAATTTTCCCCTGAAAACATTTCTCAACGAGTCAGCAGGTGGGAACGTAAAGTGCGCAGCAACGTTTTAAGTTGTATTCAAACGCAAGCGAAGGTTTATGCTTCGGACATGGGGTCTGGAACATACTGGGATGGAGCGAAAGTGCCTCACTGGTAATGAGATGCTCCAATTTCAGGGTTTAGGGGCTTCATTTTCATCCCTCTGCTCTGCTGTATGTCTCCTCTAGAGGCAAAAAGGAGCTATGGCACAGGCAGGAAGGAGCCAAGCAGAGAGAGAGTGATAAATGTGCCAGTACGGCACAGCTCTTTTCTCATTTGTTAGGCAGCCATGTGTGAAAATGTTAATGAAGGCCTCCATAATGTCGGAGATTCTCACTATTAAAATTTCCTTCACGTTCCCGGCTTTCTGCTTACACACTGACTATTGTGTGCATCAATCCTTCCACTGTCGAACTAATAATAGGTCTAACTGCCTCCATCAGCCAGGGAGATCTGCGTCTCGACTTCTCTCCTTCTCTCCATCTCTCCTTCACTGCCGCCGCTTGCTCGACACGCACAGCTGAGAAAACTTCAATAATACCAAGCAGGGAGGACAGTGACATTCTGGCGTCCATCATCCAGCCTGCTCCTCATTGACTATGCAATATTAAGAGCATATACACCGAAATATTTCTCAGGTCACAGTCGTGCACTACGATGCTTTCTGGCTTTCTTCATAATGCATGAAGCAAACAAAAATAGTCCTCATCCCATCGTGTTGCCACTGACCCTGAAGACTTCTTCATTTATTGTATTTATTTATAACTAAGTAGGCTACGTACTTTATTTTCAAGAAAACTCGCTTGCGTTCCAGATGCTCCAGTCAGATCTGTTTTTTTAGAGAGATATCCCAGTGCCTCCCGGATTAGCATTTATTCCAGGCGCATGTTTGTGTAATTACTATAAACAGAGTCTGAGGCGGTATAGGTGGCAACCTTAATCTTTCTAAGTAACTCCTCTGTTCAGGACTATGGAGCAATATGTCATGCAGAAATCACCGAGCCAAGGTAGCACGTCATACCTTTGCGAATCGATCGGCTTAGAGAAGCAAAAGAAGCCATGCATATTCAAAGAGGTTATGATTCACGGTGCCATTTTTAACAGCAAAATTGGAATGCGCCCGGATTTCCAATGCCAAATCCTCATCAAACATAACTGTCAGACTTTTTTTTTTCTTTAATGATACAACTCGGACCACACGGTCTCATTCTGTCTCCCTCTTGTGTCCCCGTTTTGTCAGCTTTTTTTGGCTCCCAGTGCTGCCAGTGGGGCGAGCGAGGAGCAGGTGGGCCAGCCCCAGGGTCCGGAGTCCTGCCAATTAAAACACATAGAGCTTGAACACCAGCCGTACTACGCACATACTCTCACACAAAGTCCTCACGCTTGTATTCTCACGCAATAGGACAGAAAGTCTTCGTCTGTGTGAGCCCCTTTTCCAAAAAAAGAGCAGCTTCCATTCCATTTTAGGCGCTGACGTTCGTTAGCCGTCACTCACACCCACCTGACAGGAGTATATTCTGATAGTCTGGGCTGCTTAATCTCGCAGACGTGATTCAGACAGCTGGCTCGGGCGTGGATCGAGACAGAGCTCGGGGAGAGAGAGAGAGCGAGAGAGAGATAGAGAGAGAGAGAGAGAGAGAGAGAGAGAGAGAGAGAGAGAGACAGAGAGAGAGAGAGAGAGAGAGTGAGAGAGAGAGAGAGAGAGAGAGAGAGAGAGAGCACTCGTATGCCAAACTCATCAACAAGCCAGTCGGATTGCAGAAACAAATCTAAATATTTGCTCTGTTTCGATATGCCTTGGAGGACTAGCAGATTTATTTCAACTCTGCCTCAGCGACACCACACCCTCCACGACATCTCATGAACGTTAAGGACGTTATAGAATTCTTTTACGCCTCAGCAGATTTAGTTGGAAATGCAATATTAAAATCGACAAAAGTGTTCAAAACTGAGCTTTCCAAAAGAACTCTTATGCAATAAGAATCACAAATACATACAGAATAATCTGCTCCCTAAAGATAAATATAGTGCATTTCATACCAGTGCACATGGATTTTTGGACAATAAGTAACTATTGCCCCTATGTTGCACATTAAACACACTTATATCTTATCTAGGGCTGAAAATCAATAATAATACAACTTCTGTACTGTAGTCTACTCTGCCAAATACAAATAACAATGAACTGAAGAATGTGTATTTTTTTCTATTTTGATAAAAAAAATTTTTAATCAATTTCTGTTTCAGAATCGTTATAGTTTTGTTTGAATGTTTTTTAAATTGTGTTCCTAAAACACACACACACACACACACACACACACACACACACACACACACACAGGTGGCAAAATCAAACAGACTATGGTTTCCACACCAGTCGGTGTGTATATTCACACCCAGCACTGAACCTATTTTAATGATGACAAAAAACAGAGTGCATACACAACACCTCGCGTATGCTGCCACTTTATTCTTATTAGCTGAGAGGACACAATCTTCTCCCTGACCCATGGCTTAACAAGTTTTGTGTGTGTGTGTGTGTGTGTGTGTGTGTGTGCATCAAAGTTACATTACCAATCCCACTCCAATTAACTTTGAATTGGAAGACTTGTCTTTTTGTATGTTGTTATGCTTATGGTGTGAGTGGTGTGTGTCTCGCTCAGAGATGAGAAACATTCGCATTTTGTCTGATAATCACAGTGGGGAGCAAACCACACACACACGCGCACACACACACACACACACACACACACACACACACACACACACACAGAGAGAGAGAGAGAGGCAGACAGACAGACAGACTAACACAATACAAACACACACAACAGACTACACACACATACACACAAACAGAGAGAGATAGATAGATAGATAGATAGATAGATAGATAGAAGAGAGAGAGAGAGAGAGAGAGAGAGAGAGACAGCCCCGCACGTGCACACACATAGAGAGATAGAGAGATAGACAGACAGACAGAAGGACAGGCAGACAGACAGACAGACAGACAAAAAGAGGCTCCATACACACACACACACACACACACACACACACACACACACATAAAGCACTCTGATGTACTATATTAAGTGTTTTGTTATGTGATGTGCTCTGTAGGTCACGCTCTTATAACTTCCTCAAACTTTATGATCTTTTCCCCCATGAAACTAACAAAAGAATGATCTTGCTGCCCAATCGGCTGTGCGTGTGTGTGTGTGTGTGTGTGTGTATGGAGTCCGCTGTAAGTGTGTGTTCACTTTATTATGTTGGGCTATAATAAAAAGTCTGAATGAAGAGGTTCCTGTCTCTGCGAGGGTCTCACTTCTCTCTTGTCTGAATTCACAGACATTTCTGACCAGCTGTGATTTATCATAAATGACATTCAGTGACTCGGGGTGACATTCTGGTTTTATGAGGACCGGGTCTTTTATGTGGCCGAGTGTGCGCAGACGACTGTCCACCCAGCCTCTTTTATGTGTGGGCAGAGCATAAATTTCTCCACATCACTGTTAGCGAGGACAACAGTTCATCTCCGGCTTGGTATATTATCATTCAGCATTATACACTATTACATGAGTAATAGTATAGTTATTACAGGGTGTGCAGTTATAGGAAAACAATCACCTGCAACGTGGTGTGACTTTAACACCCTAACATTTATTATCTTTTAATAACAGCACATCCTGAAACGAAGTGTTATAGCATCTATAAACAGTCCTCCCTTCTCCATCCTCTCTTTTTCCTGAGATAAAAAAAATCCACATGACCAAAATCTGACCAGACCTCTGACACTGGAGGCTCCTTCCAAAAAGTGCTGAATAAACATCCCCATATCAATAGCAAGCCTCAATGCACATAGCTACTGCAGAGACATTTTAGAATGTATTCTCATTCATATTACGTAAATAATGCATATTACTCCATGTGTTTACATATAACATTAACATTATCCGAAACTTTCCTGCCTTGAAGCCCTGCTGTTCCATGAAATTAATCACCACCTTCTGACCAATCAGAATGAAGAGTTCAATAGCGCTGTGGTTTATACACAAACCTGACTAACCTTCCTCGATGTCCTAATGAACTGGATATTTGAAGTGCATTGCAGATGTTCGATACACAGACCTGCTGAGAGTTGTGTGTATGTGTGTGTTTGTGTGTTGGTGTGTGAGTGGGTTTGGAGAGGGGCCTCTAGTGGCCCTGTGGTTTTGGAGAGCCTTGAAAGTGTTTGTAAGCACTGAAGGTCATGCTGCCTGCCCACCACCTCAGCAGCACTGTGCGTGTGTGTTTTGGCTACACGTGTGTGAACGTGTGTGAAAGCAGCTGGAGGTGGATAAGTGGGGCAGCCCATCGTCGACCACCCTGCCTCCCTGCCTAATTACCTCTTTGCCCCGGCTCTGTTTGTGCCTGTAAATAAGGCCGAGCTATTGACATGGACCTGCGCCTGTGATGTAGCGCTCATTAGATCTCGGCATGAACTTCTGACCAGACTCCATTAGGCCCTTGCGCAAGACAACACACAGCAAAAACACCCAACGTAGACATAGAGAGAGAAAGAGAGAGAAAGAAAGAGAGAATTATATGAGTGAGAGTATGATCAAATGTAGCGAGAGCAGAAGCAGGGACCAAGCCCTCTATCACAGTCTCGGTTCCTGAGGGATTACCCCGCCGAGAGCCGAATATCCAGCGGGAATTTCTGAGAATAAGACTTTTCTAGGCTGCAATCAGAAATCTGTGGCAAATACTGTCTATTGTGATACATCGTGTTCAAATGCTGCCAGAATGAGTCACTCCTCTTTAAATAGAACACATCAGCTTAAGCACCACATAATAATTACACTGAATAATATTTTGGGGTTGGGGGCCATCATTTCTTATCCTGCTCCAGCAGAAAAAGGGAACACAGTGAGAATGAAATGAAAGTGCTTTACAGTGGGTCAGTTCTTTAAGCGTGACGGCTACACGAGTAAAGAGTACTCCGACTCTACCTTCCCTGCCATGACAAAGATGGAAAAAGCTATTTTACCGAGGGCATTTGTTTGTTTGTTTGTTTGTTTGTTTCTTCTTCTCTCTTTCATCTGTGTCTTTCAAGGCTGCCCTCTTTCACTCCCTCCTCCATCCCCGGAGAGAGAGGGAGCGTGAGTGGGACGAGCAAGAGCCCAGCATGTCCCTTTGAAGGGAAAAAAAAGAAACCCAGAAGAATTGAAATGGGCGGCTGCTGAAATGTGAAGGAGGAAAAAAGATGAAGCGAGTCAAGCCGCCTGTGAGGACGCATAGGACAGGCAGAAATGAAAAACAGGCTCAGAATGAAAAGAGGGGATGAGAAGGAGGGAAAAAAGGGGAAAAGGAGCGAGAAAGTCGTCCTTTCCAAAGTGTGTAGAAGGTAACAGAAACTACAGCTCAGTCAGTCGAGAGAAAAGCACACAAGCGGGATCAGAGACGCCTCAGAGCAGGCCTGCTTTAATACGACTCCATTCACTCACTTTTATTGATCCTAGACATGAAGGATGCAGCATGAAGTCTACAGTGACCACAAGGAGGCAGTATAGAGGACCTGTGATGATAATTCTATTTTAAGGTCAACACCAATTTCAGGTTTGATAAGGACATGATAATATGGCAAAAAAGGGAAGAAAATAAATAAATAAATAAATAAATAAATAAATAAATAAAAAAAAAAAACAAACAAATAAATAAATAAACAAATAAATAAATGTAAAGAATTTTGAGACCTTGGAATCCTAATGTTCTGGCTTTTTTTTTTCTTATATTTTATTTAATTATTTAATGATTATTATAATCATATAACAAAATAATAAAATAAAACACTTAAAATTCTGAGGCTCTCACTTATTTCCATTTTTTGTTATTAGCTGCATTTTTATTTATTTTTTTTTACAAATTATTCAGCGATTTATTGAATAAAGACAATATACCAAAATAAAATGACATTAAATTAAAATTAAAAATAAAAATTCTAAATATGTTGCGACTGTTTTTATGAAACAATTATTAACTTAAAATATATTTAAAAAATTGAAAAGTTGTAAGAGAGGCCCATTGGCTTAGTGGTCAGCACATTTGCCTCGCACCTCCAGGGTTGCATGTTCTCTCCATGTTTTGTGGGTTTCCACTGAGTGCTCTGGTTTCCTCTCTGGTCCAAAGACATGCGTTGTGGGCTTGTAGGCATCAATAAACTTCCCAATAGTATGTGAATTGTTGCAGAAGTCAAATCACTAGCACTTTTGGTAAATAATTTAATTGCAAACTTATGGCTCTTAAGCTATCCTAAACAGATGTGTCAGTACGATGTTAGCCTGTTTAAATAAAGTACCAAAGGTTAGAGTTGTGAATGGTACTGATGAATTCCTCATCATAACCCATAAATTCTCAGCCTCAGCATAATCGTCAGATGAAACCAGCGTTCTGTGCGCTATAAACAGAGTACGGAGTAAAACAAGAGATTCCTCGCGCACCTTCACAGAACAACAACCCGATAGGAAACGTTGAAAGACACGAGGCATACTTTATCACCATTTGAGAAGCCACAAAGGTTGCTGGGATGTCTCAGATGGTTTTGTAATTAAGATCTCCTTTCTTTGTCTGGCCCACTTTGTTTTTTCGCTACTCAGGGAAGTGTGGCTGTGGCGCTCAACACTGTGATAATGTCATAATTATTCAGCACAGAGAGGCTCAAAGGGGGAGGCTGCGGTGATGGATTTGCTTCTGCAGCGAGGGACAATAGTTTGTATTTTAGCACAACAGCAACAATTTCAAAAAGAAAAAAAAATCCTTTCACTTTTCTTTCTGTTGCATTCCTCCTGTGACGAAGCCGTCCGTTATTTGTCTTGAGCTTGATGCATCATGTGTGTGCTTTGGGACACCTGGTATATAACAGGCAGCTGTGTTCACCTCTCCTCCACCCTCCTGCGCTACTAGCACTCGGGTCTCTGAGATGACCCTCTCTGGCTAAAAAGTGCATATGGAGAGAGGACAGGGAATATTAATCATCTTGTTGACAGTGAGGTCATTTTACACACGGCTCGGATTCCCGAGTCGAGATGCATGGAGGCTTGGTCTCACCGCACGACCTCACCTCACCTTCACCTCCATCTTTCATCCATCAACAAGGTAAAAAGAGCAAGTCTTTATCCTGATCTGAACAGTTTACCTTACTGAGATCAAACATTTTTATCCCTCTGCACTGCTAGATTTTCAATTTCTCATTTTTTTTCTCGATTTTCTTTAACATCAGCTCTGTCTGTAATCCCAGCTGCAAGACAAATCCCACGTTTATTGAGATTGATATGCTCATTATTATATTCTATTGTGTCTAAGACAATTAATGCACATATAATCTAAGCCTAATAATGTATTCAAATCATTTATAGAAGGAGTCTCCGGTGTCAGTACTTGGGAACAGCCACCACGAGTCCTCAGACAGAAGCTTGAGTGTGTTCGTCTTTATGTCAAGAGAGAGAAGGGAAAAAGGAAAGCGCTGAGGGAATGACTATTTAGATTATAGCTGCTGTATCACCAGTTATAACAGGACGTAACTTGTTTCAAAGATGTTCCGCAACATTAAATGTTACTATAAACAGGAAAAAAGTATGAGGTGATAAATAAGAATCGCAATCACTGGTAAATTGCCATAGTATAAGAGTAAAAAAAAAAAACGTGTTATTTTAAAAAGAATCCGCTCCAGGGGTTAAAGAGTGACTCGTTGTTGATTATTTTCCCCTATCGTTATCCCTTATTTTAAATTAAGAAACGAGGGCTGTGATGCGTGAAGACCTGCTCAGGCTGAGAATGTTGTGGATCATGTTCCTGCAGTCAATAAAAGGCCAGCGAGCAGCTGTCCCTGGAGGGGCCCGGAGCCCTCGTCTCCTCACGCTCTTCTTATGGGCGATAAAAGGCTCTGTTTATGCACCCACCGCCGGGGAATAGCCTGCTGTCTTGCCCTCTCCTTCGCTTTCTCTCAAAGGCTGCAAACTCATTTTTATCCCTCCATTTCCTTATACCTGCATGTCTTTCACAGGGATGCCATTCTCTCTCTCTCTCTCTCTCTCTCTCTCTCTCTCTCTCTCTCTCTCTCTCTCTCTATCTCACTCCCTCAACCCTTTGTAAGCATCCTCTATTCTCCTTCCCTTGTGTCTTCTCTCTGTCTCACTGCTTTCTTACCCTCCTCTTTTCGTCTCAATGGGTTTCCCCCTCTAACCTTTCTGTGGCTTTTGTGGCTGCAATATGCCTTCAATGTGGAAATGCAGAGGATGTGGCTTGGCTGAGAAACGTTGTATCTCCAGCTACATCTCAGAAAACATCCCTGACCTCACGTGGAGTATGCGGTTCCTCTCGGTTGTATTTGCAAACCTTAACTTCCAGCACAAAGTGAAAAATACAATCGAGCGACAAGATGAGCTGAACAATTTGATTGACGTTTGGATGGAAAAAAAGGAAGGGAAAAAAATGGCAGTTAGAAGTACAGAGAGTCCTTGCTTAGTGCTCACACAACCTCAAAAAAAAAATCAATTCCAGCTTACCAACTCAATAACCTACACACAATCTACCCAGTGGATAAAACATGAAAGGTATTATTTGTTAAAAAAAAATAGATTGTTCCACTTACCAGAAAGGCAATTGTCTGTGAATAAGCCAGCAATAAAAGAGACTATTTACATGTCAGAATAATGTGTCATCTTGAAAAGTCTCTACATAAAGGAAGTCAAGTATGTGGAAAGAAGTATATGGAAGATATCTTATACTTTACGTGTTTTAAATTGAATTCAAGACCAAGAAGAAGTTGCTTTAACCTTCTTTTCTTTTTTTTCCAGCAGGCTCTCTGCAGGTTATCTCAGCAAGCCTGAGGCTACAAAGAAACACCCCAAAAGGGGATTTTTCCCCTAAAATGAGATTACCTTACGGTTGTTTGTTTTCCGTGAAAATACCTACTCAGCTTCGGCTTGCAGGAAGCACGTGTAATTATTTCGGGTTGAAATTTATTCTGCAGATAAAGCCTTCGCTTCTCTGCTCCAGTGTAGTGTTATAAATATATTATTGCGAGCGGCGAGCTATTCTTTACTAATTACTCAACTACAAAAACGACTTTGTATCGGAAAAAAGGATGAGAGTGTGTTGTGTGTCAATTTAAGTGAGGAAGTAGGAGGGAGAGTATATAGAGGGGAGAAAATACTTCGGTGAAAAGCTCAGCAGATGCCAATCAGGACATGTGAGCCAGCATGGGGTCCTCTGGGAGATAAATTAGAGTTCAATGTGAAGGCAAGGACGCACGAGTTGACGATGCTTGAACAACCACACGCACACACACACATACACACACACCTAATACAGTGCTGTAAAGAGAAACACAACCGATTCAAAGAGCTGCATGCTGCAGTGGGACCCAGTAAATCCACAAGCTCTCAGCTTTTCAGGATTCACTTCTGAGATCCTCTCTATCTCTTTCCCTGACCCACATACCCATTGCATGTCACTCTCTCTCTCTCTCTCTCTCTCTCTCTGTCTCTCTCTCTCTCTCTCTCTCTCTCTCTCTCTCACACTCACACACTCCTGCTCTCTCAGTTCATTTTAAGCCTTCACAAATCTGAATACACACAAACAACCCAATGGTATTCATCATCTGTTCTCTTCATGCGTGTGATGTAGAAAACACGTCTTCGCGTCCCTGCTCCTAAGCAGCTGTCCCGCCACGTCCTGGCAGCCTGCACTGCACTGATGCTTATTTCGCTCATGATATAAATGATATATCTGGAAGCTCCTGATATCTTTCTAGGTCAGGATAAATATGCCTGATATCTAACTGGTCACCCAGAAGAGTCAGTATGCACACATGGCATGCTACCAAACAGTTTTCCACCATGCTCAAAAAGATTCTAGCACTGCATTAGAATAGCAAAGTAAAACAATTCAGGGAAAGCTATTTAAGGAAACTAATCAACATCCTCTTATACTATCACAGCAGTTTGTGCTTTTTATCTGTTTTTAGTTACAATTAATGTTATGGAATATCTATGAAAAACGTTCCACAATCAAAGAACCAAAGCGCAAACTCTTTCCAGAAATTGTTATATAACATCCACTATATGAATGATTAGATGGTTTTCTGTGTTCACGTATACACCAATCAGGCATAACATTATGAGCAGTGACAGGTGAAGTGAATAACACTGAGTATCTCCTCATCATGGCACCTGTTAGTGGGTGGGATATATTAGGCAGCAAGTGAACATTCTGTCCTCAAAGTTGATGTGTTAGAAGCAGGAAAAATGGGCAAGCGTAAAGATTTGAGCGAGTTTGACAAGGGCCGAATTGTGATGGCTAGACGATTGGATCAGAGCATCTCCAAAACTGCAGCTCTTGTGGAGTGTTCCCGGTCTGCAGTGGTCAGTATCTATCAAAAGTGTTCCAAGGAATGAACAGTGGTGAACAGGGTCATGGGCGGCCAAGGCTCACTGATGCACATGGGGAGTGAAGGCTGGCCCGTGTGATCCGATCCAACAGACGAGCTAATGTTAAAGAAGTTAATGCTGGTTCTGATAGAAAGGTGTCAGAATACACAGTGCATCATGGGTCAGGGCTGTTTTGGCAGCAAAAGGGGGACCAACACAATATTAGGCGAGTTGTCATAATGGGTTTCATTCCACTGCTATGCTGATGACACCCAACTTATCTTTTCCTTCCCTCCCTCAGATACCACGGCTTCTGCTCGGATCTTAGCGTGTCTGCTGGACATCAGCTGAAACTCAATCCCAGCAAAACTGAACTGCTAGTCATCCCAGGTGATCCATCCTCAGCCCAGGACCCTGCATTATCTCTGAACAACTCCATGATCTCCCCTTCAGCCACTGCTCGCAACCTTGGGGTAACCATGGACAATCAGCTGTCCTTTTCCTCCCATGTTGCTAATGTGACACGCTCATGTCGGTTTTTTCTGTACAACATCAGAAGGATTTGGCCATTTCTATCCACACTGGCTACTCAGGTGCTTGTTCAGTCTCTGGTCATTTCGAGACTGGACTACTGCAACTCTCTTCTGGCAGCTCTACCTCTGAACGCAATTCGCCCACTGCAAATGATCCAAAATGCAGCTGCATGACTTGTTTTCAACCTGCCTAAGTTCTCCCACACCACCCCACTGCTGCGTTCCCTCCACTGGCTTCCGGTAGCTGCACGCATCAGATTCAAAACACTAATGCTTGCCTACAAAGCCAAGAATGGACCATCTCATACCCATACCCAACTCAGTTTTTAGGCTAATGGTATCCTAATTCGGTGTCCTATTGAACCAGTGTTAATGTATTCATTGATAGAGACTTTAAAGCACTTTTGTACGTCACTCTGGATAAGAGCGTCTGCCAAATACCAGACATGTAAATGTATAATTTTATGCCTAATCGGTGTAGAAACATATTCTTACACTATCACTTTTTATCCGTTTTTATTTACAATTACTGTCATGGAATATCTATAAAACATGTAAGTCCACATTCCACAATCAAAGAACCAAAGCTTTCTGACCGTTACCAAGGGCTCACACTGGGGACTCCTTCCAAAAATGGTTATTTAACTGCCACCATATCAACGATTTGATGGATTTCTGTGTTAAATGTCATATTTCCTGGCTTATGTGGAGCATCTGAAATACTCTACGAGTCCCTGTGTAAGCTGTTACTATCGAAACCACATCGTGTTACAACAAGCACATTAATATAAACTTTGATTTGCCCTGCAGCCAGATTCACGCATTCAGAATCACTGAGGTGTGATATGCGTTATCGCCTAACAGACAGACTGAGAACTGAGACTGTGCCTCGCTTTCATAATGCATTAAGGCATGAGAATGCAGTATCACAGTATTCTGTTATTAACTCTAATGTTTCAGATTTACTTATAGTCACAGTATGGTTTCCTTGTCACTGGAAATATTTAAGCTCAAGATTACATTTATGACACTATTTAAAAAGCAAATAAAAATAAGGATACAAGTAAGGAATCATTTGCTCTGTTTATTCCTTTTATTACAGTCATTACAGTCTTCTGACTTGTAAAAAGCTTTCTCATCCTCACTAAACTTTTTTCACTACTGGAGTTTTTCAGAACGCTTCGACCGCAAGGCGTGTGACGTCATGAACCAAACAAACAAACCGAATAAAATGGCAGCAGCTTCGATGGCTGAAATAGTTCAGGATATGAAGTCAATATTTGTGTCTTTTATTTGTGTCAAAACCCTTCCCTATCATTTTCTAGGATTGATCGAATGGTAAATAGTACAGTTGAGCTTTCTCTTTATCCATACAGATGGTAAAGCTGTCTTATGTTGTTTCCACAGAAGTGAAAGATCTTCATCTAGAATCTCCTGGTATTAACTCTGTGCTCAGAGATTTAGACATTTATGCCCAATTTGAGTACTGTTAGAAATACTTAGATAAAGCTGCACTGAGTAAAATGTTTTTTTACAGTTTGCAGTTGAACGATTCCCACCCATGCTCATGAAGCTCCGCCCACTGGTATATTAGTTGGACCATTGAAGGTTCATCCAAACGCAAACAAGCATTCCAGACCCGGAAATCAGTTTTCCAAATAAGTTTTCTCAGCAGCTTGTTAAACTTTTGCTAAAGCTAGATTTATCATGCTCTGCAAAACTTCCAGGTTTAAAATGAAAAACTATTGCACTTTTAAGTACTTTTATGTAATGTAATTTCTGAACGATAGATAGATAGATAGATAGATAGATAGATAGATAGATAGATAGATAGATAGATAGATAGATAGATAGATAGAGGACGGACGGACGGACGGACGGACGGACGGACGGACAGATAGATGTATATTTTTATGAACACATATCATTTTATATATAAAATAGAGTTGCTCGGTCCAGGTCCATCTCTTCAGCCTGTGTGTGCTGATGCATCATGGCTGTTGTGTCATGCCCTCTGCATCTCCTTAACAAAACTATTCCTAATTATAGCTTCCCACCACAGCTCAAGATCTAGGCCTGTTCCTCACACTGACCTGTAGAAGGGCAGCTGTACAAGGCCTGGGCAAAGTTATTACTAAAACAATACGAAGCAAGCAGAATGTTCTTCAGCTCAGGGGAATCCAGTTCTTCTTTTACAAACAGACATTAATTATTTACTGAGAAACTAAGCCTAGGTATCTAAAACTAGCTAGGTGTTAGCTATGTTAGCACACGTTAGCATTTCAGGTTTCAGCTAGCTAATATAGGCTCATGAATTGTGATACCAGTGTTTTGTATATTATTGCTAAAAAGTGATACGTGATTAGAGAAGGAACCGAGGTCCAGGCACTGCATGCGGTCAGATGACTTTGTACATTATGGCTGTTGTAGCCACAGCAAACAATAAGTATAGCTGATATCGAGTCTTTAACACTCAACGATGCTGCTTGAAAATTTTATGCAACAGTCAGTTAGGGACTATTCCTGACAGCCCACTTGATTGTCCAGCATTTATTGATCACCCTGAAGGGACACTTGATATGCTATTACATCTAAATGACACTGACGGAATGGTACCTCTGGAAAAATAAAGAAATAACACCAACTACTAAGAGAATCAATCATTTTGAATGGAAGCAAATTGCTTGCTGATGATTTTCTGTGCACAATTTGCATTTTCAGGGTCGCTGCTCATTGGTCGCTGTGATGGACTGAAGTGTTGCAGCGGTCTACACAGAGCACAGATCAATATATTGCACACAAATGGCTCACCAGTCCAGTTCAGGTGGCGGTGGGGGGTGCAGCATCACTGCTCTGACCCATGCTGTTATCACAGAACAGCAGGCTCCAGGTCAGTCACCGGCATGGAGCACAGGGGTCGTGCTGAGACTACCTCCAACGCCCTGTGTGAGCGCTGTCCGGATCAGAGCTCAGTGGTGTGAGCCACCTCATTATGAGCAGCTCCAGTGACCCCAGGCTCATGTCACCCCCATAACAACACTCCTGCTGCGCAGACCCTGTCATTAACATTCACCGCAGGGAGACGAACGCACAGCACAACAACAACACCAACAAGCCAGAGGTCCAGAGGTCTGCTGCCGACTAACACCCCAATACCCAGCTCAATCTCAGCTCCACATATTTCACACTCACGCAGATGGAAATGATGAGGTTATCATTCACACATTGGCAAAGGGTAATCAAACGATGTCTTACCTGTTAAAAAGGTGGACGACGGATAAAGTAAACATCCAGGAGAGACATGGAATAAAGAAGAGAACAGTAAACTTAGTGAAAGTGATCTAGAAAAATCCAAAAAGAAACACATTAAATATCTTTACATACTTATAGAAATGTTTGTGACATGTTTAGCGATGCTGATGCTATATTTTTTGCTATTGCTGTGAGTTGTGTTAGTGTTTGTCTGCCACAGTGTTGTCACAGGAGCACACTGCTAGCACATTCACAATAGTGTTATATAGGAGAACATTTCAATGATCTCAAACAAAAAGATAAACACCGTGCAGCTTTCACAGTAAGAGCTAAATGTTTAGTGTCATTAAGGAGAAATTCAGTGTAGAAAAAGCTGGATTCAATGTTCCAAAATGCAACGCAGCATCACGACACAGTTGTGCTCGGCTCACTTTAGTCATCTATGAGATGAACAGTGTGACGGCGTTAAGGCAATGGAAGCTGGTCTGTTTGGGTCAAATGTCCAGATGAGGAGGTGAGAGATCTGGGCAGATTAGAGGACTAAATTAAAACACACTGGATTCAAAACACACTGATTCCTGACCAGGAAAAAAATCCCATTCAGGAACTTGGAATGGTTTCCTCAAGTCTAAGTTCAAGTGATGGCTGCTCACAGCATCAGCAGTAAACACACATCTTAGCTTTAAATGAGTATTTGCTTTAAATCAGGTAACATACATATACACCCTGACTCTACAGATCGCTGTTCTGAGGAGAAAAATATATCACTTATCACAGTTAGACGGCTATCTCCTTCCTAACAAACCACAAACACGGAGGTGTCTATGGTTTATCCCACTTTAGAGGTTGAAATTGACATAAATTCAGATTTTCCAACTTCCCACTTCTGAAGTACAACAAACTGCCAGTGCTATCAGCATGTCGTCCAACAGCAATGTGGGTAAAAGCTCGAACCAGGGTGAAAACAGACATGTCAATAAAAGAAGCTCAAAATAAAAAAAAAATTACTCTATAAACTCTAACACAGAAAAACTTGGATGATTAATATGCATGATGTTCAGTGTGGATTTTCCCTTTTATATCACATTTAAGGCTGAATATTAAGAAAGTCCAAAGTTACTATCAGAAACTCCAGAACCCACAGTATTGAGTGTTTGTCATTAATCAAGCTGAATCGTCATGTGATAATGTCTTTGTGCTAAGGATTATGGATTGTGGGATTTTTTTTAATGCACTGACAATGCTCTAATCGACTGAAAATGTTTTGGATATTTATTACTTGACGTCGTAAGCTTTTTTTATTGCCTATTTTGGACTTCGTTCAATGTTGAAGCGTGATTTCTGTGCATTGCACAGATTAGAAAGTTTGTTGTTATTTTGTCAAACCGAATATCCTGACTATTTCTTGACTCAATTACAACTTACACCAAGTGTTGACGTACACTACACACTGACACACACCCTCTACATTCAGCAGCCTTGAAAAGTAACACAAAATTTGTCATGGTGGCTTGCAAATGCATAACAGCGTCCAATAGCAATTATGACTAACAAGGGAATGTGTGTGTGTGTGTGTGTGTGTGTGTGTGTGTGTGTGTGTGTGTGTGTGTGTGTGTGTGTGTGTGTTTGCCTTACAGCGACTTACACCTTCACAAAGCGAAAGCCTCCTAGATAAGAGGAAATAAGGGGCGGTGCGTGTAAACCGCATAATGTGACCACAGACAGCCCCAGGGTCTCCTGTCAATCATCCTGATTCGAAGCAATTATCATAACCTGCGAGGCAGGCCACCAAATTTTCACCAAAGTTGCTCCCAAAAACCTCATTCCTATGCTAAGCCTGGCTGTGCACTAAACGCTCCATTTTGGCATCCATGTCACTGGCCTCTTTTATTTATTCATGTGGCTGTTATATGCCTCGGCATATTGGACAAGTCACTGTTATCCGTTTCCGCTGTCAGATTTCCTTACACCTCTATCTCGTAATGCAACACAAACACAGATAAAGGACACGAAGACGCGTTCAATTACTCTCTAACGTACAAGCAAGATGTGAAACATCCGCGATGATGTTTGTACTTATTATTTTGCATTGTTCAACATTCCTCACTCTGAGAGTAAAAGAAGCTTCTTTAAAAACCGACACAAACAGCCGTGATGAAACAAGCGCGCCTGGTCCGAGCCGTACTGAATTCCATGAATAAATGTATGAATTAAAACATATCTAATCACACTTTAGGAACCGTGCGCTCCTCGTCTCCATGTTTATGGTCTGTGGGTCTTGTAGTGAACGAATGAGCAGAATCGGAGAGACACTTGCTGAAATCTCTCTATGGCAACACTGTGCCTTTGGCGCATACTTCAGTGACAACAATTCTTTTTTCATCTGGCAACTGCACATTATTGTTGCCACAGCCACAGAGGAATTGTAATTGGCTGATTGATTTTCTTTATTGATCCCCAAAGGGAAAAGCAGACAAATTGTGCATCATGGAAGAATAAACTTAGGTGCAACAGTTCTCAAATCTGCAAAGCTGCACTATCACACGGCTTCATGCAAAGCCAACCATGTCTTTTTACACGCCTGTCTTTGCTTTACGTGGAAGTACAATTAGGAAAAGAAGAAAAAAAAAAAGAAAACACATAGCTGCCGGGGGAGGGGAGGAGAGGTAAGATTCAGATGTGTCATTTTAATGGGTGGACAGGCTGTCATTAACCCCAGCATCACCCCATTAATCATTATCACATCGCTGTAACTGCCATGTACACTCAATCAGTACGCCTCTGTAAACATTACTCTTAAGCGCAGACAAAGCGAGGTGCGGGGCCAAAACCGACGCTCAGTCATACCATTCAGGCTCACCTCTCCGACACACAGACAAGCTGTTTTACAATGAGGCTGGAGACTGCAACATGCTCTAATTGATATGACCTTTAATTGCCTCGTTCACTGCAAAAGGCGAGTGGAGAAAGAGACATCATGCCCCTCCGTTGTGGATTGACTAAAGGAGCAGAGGGCAAAAATGCAGGGCCTACACATTCAGGCCCCGTGGACATAATTAAACCTGTGTAACACTTACACTCTGCCCACGTCCACTGAACGGAGTCGCACTCGGCGGAAAACACTCAGACGCAGGATTACTGTGCGGGCCATACAATCAGTAGGAGTGCACGGCTTGCGTAGAATAATAATGCAGCAGACTGGCTGTTCAACAAGGAATTTGATATTCATAGCTTTAATGCATATTTAGCTCAATTCCCTTAACATTCCACAAACAGTAGAATGTGGGAGGAGATTTTCATTCACTCCTGCATTGTAAATCTTCCTCTGTAGTAAAATATATTTAGTTAGATGTAATATGTTCTATGCTGTGCTGCTCTCTATTCTCTATTCAGGTCAATGTGATGAAAACTCATCCAGACAAGACCGAAAACCGACATGAGATCAGCTTCCTGAACCCATGGGCTGAAACCATATCGCGTAACGGCGAGTCACCCTGGAGCATTCGTTCTCGAGAGCTCTGTACTCTGCTGTGGTTACACTTCCTCCTGCCACCAGTGGTCCAGATGCAGGTGTGGGCTGTCTAGACTTGAAGCTCATTTGCTTTCCCGCCGCTCGCCAAGCTCTGATTGCGGAGGCTTGCGCTGGGGCTCACGGAGCCGAGCTACAGGGAGGGGATGTGTCCTGATTGAGAGCGTGCTTTATTACAGCTAGTGCAGCCTGGGAACGAGCATGCACAGCCCTCCACCTGCACGGCATCGAGAAAGCCGTGACGCCACTCGCATAGCTGAGTGTTTCCACTCAAGCTGAGGAGCGGTAAAATGAAGTGCAGCTGGGAGCTGGGGAACATCCTGGATGGACGGACTGTTTAGATTTACGCTTATGTTCGGATTGTTTTTTTGCTTTTTTTGTAAATTTTCAAATGGTGTTTATGGCTCTGCATTTACTGCATCGAGGCTTGAGCTGAAAAAAAGTCCATTAAGTTTATGAATCAGCCTTCTGTTGGATGAGTGTAAAGGTTGGCACGTTTTGGCGGTGATGTGTGGAAGGGTTCAGCTTTCTCTGCCAAAGCAGCCAGTCCTCTTGTCAATCCACAGGAATCCAAGGTTCTTCAAGAGGGATTCCTAGTTGCCAAATCAATTCCCAAGCCTGAACTGAAAATAGTGTGTGGTTTCACACAAAAAAGAGCAGCTCATTCAAATACGACAATCTAGTGAATCTGTCAAATCAAGAGGAGTTATAGGTATGGCATGCCCCTTGCCTCTGCTTCACCTTTGACAGTGAACGCTCAGCAATTTTCTCGGTTCAGCATCTCATCGAGTTCCCGCTGGACACAGATCTCGGTTATGCAGCAGAAATTCGTTCGTCACATCTACAAAGGTCCATTAGGTGAGGTCAAGCTCTGTTAAAAGGCGCTTTGCAATGTGGGGGAATCTGCTGTTGCTTCGCCTGACCTTGCCTGTCATGAAGGCAGACCATAGAGTGCTGTACACGATGGGACGATGTCGTATAGTTGTCCCTGTCCACTGCTAGATAGGAAGGGAAGAGGCAGGCTTCGGAACAATGCACAGAACAAACAGAGTTTTTTTAAGCCATTTTTTGCATAATGATCATGCCTGTGGGCCAAATGATTCATCTGAAAGCTGTCTTCTGTTCAGGAACTTAAAATAGCGTCCTCTAATTGTAACAAAATTGGCTTAGCTTGCACAGTGCAGCTGTGAGCCTGTCTGTCATTTAACTGATTACAGCACGTGTGCCAACCAATCAGGTGTCTCATCATGCAGGCTTCGGCGTACAGGATGCATCGCAACGCTTTCTGATAGAGCCCGAAAGACAAAGTGCTCGTGCCTGAGAACATTCTGTGCGCTGGATCGGTCAATCAAAACTAAGCTCGTTCTTTATGCGCTCACGTGGGGGAGTTCAATTAAAAATGATTGCGAAATGGATGCTAATCCTTATTATGCACTTAATTTACTGTAATTGAAAATGGGACCCTTGCATTTCATCCAGGAGACAATTAAAAGCGGTGGCGAATGAGCAATCAAACAAGCGAGTGGCTGAGTGAGGTAGACGGGAACAGAGAGAGAGAGAGAGAGAGAGAGAGAGAGAGAGAGAGAGAGAGAGAGAGAGAGAGATCTGAGACCTGGGTTGACATTGTGTATCAAATGAGTTTCCCTTCCCAGCTTGGGCCTAAAGAGACAGGCTCGTGTGCACTTTTGCCGAGTTTTCTTCTCCTCGCACAGCTGCTGCCGGTGTTCTGCCATCATATCGGTGATGGAAGCTTATTGACACACATGCTGTTGACCGCAGGGCTAAGGTCTTGATTACTGTGAGCCTGATGGAACATGATTGAATTCCTAATTCTAGTAATGCGAAGCTATTTTCCACGACTGAAAGCATGCCTCTGGGCTGGGATTTGAACACTGATTTAGAAAGATGGACTTCTTTCACAGCATCTCAGAGCTTAGTGGAGCTGCTCAGAGAAGGTGAAGCCTCAGTCTTATTGGTGAATTTATACATAAAACCACACGTGTAAACTAGGGCTATAACGATACAGCATTTTGTATCATGTCGTTCAATATGAGGCGCTATTTCCCGGGTATTCAAGCTGGGTTAAAGAAACCCACGTAGCATTCATATTCGAAAATTGGAGAGCGCTTGATATTAAAATGTTTTAGCGACAGAGAGCTGTGTGTTTAACTAACAACAGAAAGGAAATAAAGCGCTTCAGACAAGTCTTCTTGAGAGTCACATCATCGGTGTTGCCAGGGTTGGATATTTCACTCCGACTTGGTCTATAACAAAACTCACTTCAGAAATCACACTATAGTTAATGTGTTTCAAATACAAAGACTTAAAAAAAGAAACATGCATCCCAGGTATTTTGTGACATTTTTAAGCTGTAGTTGGGGTGGATAATTTAGCTGAGACCTGGCAACCCTGCTTTCTCATTTACGGCATTTGGCAAATGCCTTTATCCATTCGCACTCTCTCTCATCCAGAGTGTTAAAGTTTAATGAGACTGTGTCCCTGTTAATGACAATGCTTAATTTTGCTGCATTGATATGTTTATGTTTGGAGTTTTGTATATCGTTACACATCTAGTTCAGTGGAACCTTAGCATACGAATGCCATCCCTTAAGAATTTTCTCCTTAAGAATTGAAATTTTGCAAGAAATTTGCATCAGCATACGAAGCATTTTCGGCATATAAACGAACCAAACCGAACCAAATGCCAGCTAAGTTGTGTGTACGTCCGGGAGTCGTTCAAAACTTGTTTGTGTCAGTGGAAAACCAAGCGAAGCCAACCACGATGTTCCACTGTATTTACCATATTGGTTTGTCTGTACAAGGAACTTTGAATTCGCATTTCCGCAGAACAATGTTCACTCCTCATGCAGCGTTGTATACACTCTGCCTCATGGACCCCTAACAAACAAGGGGTTTTAAGAGCAAACAGTTCACTGTATAATGTTAGGCCCTGACCTGCATGCCCCAATACTGATTGAAGACCTTGTAGTTCTTATAAGAGGGCAGTAACACACACAGTGCTACCGCTAAAACTAATGAAATTTTCAGCCACGAGTATTCATTATTCAGCACTGAATTAAGAGGTTGCCCAACGTCTATGCTAATGTAGCTGTGAAGGTATTTGTGCAATAAGCACTTCTGAATGCAAATTACGCCGGTATATAGTGTACACTGTACAAAAGCATGGCTTGTTAGCCTGAGCAAGAGGGGACAGAAAGAGAAAGAGAGAGAGAGTAAGAAAAAGAGATAAAGAGTGAGAGAGCTTGAGAGAAAAAGGAAAAAGAGGTTGATCTTCCAGAGTAGACTTTCTAATTACTGTGCACAATGTGTGATAAAAAACCCGGGTCTATCTTGTCCCTGGGCATTGTTTCATCCTATTACCTTCATCTCAGTTTTCTCAAGCTCATTACAATATGCAAAAACATTGCTCCTGGGTGTTGCCATCTGACATAGTCCAAACATATTTAGGCCTGTTATTTGAAAACAATAGAACTATGACCCCTAATAAGGCACTATTATTTATGAGGTCCAGAACAAAGCACAGTGCTCATTAATTGATGATACACCCCGGTTATTCGCCGTTCTTTTAACAGCCATTTAGGAGTCTTGACAAGAGTACTGATGTTATCAGTTCTTGCTCGGTGAAGTGGTTCACATTAAAAGCCATTTCTCTGGCATCACGTGACGTGTGGCGCTAAATTAATCATCCTTGATTCAATAAGCACGGCCATTCATTTCATTTTCCTGGATACAGTAATCATAGGGTATAACGCAAGCCATAATAACTACTTAAAGTGCCAGCTTTAATCAAGCGAACAAGTAGTAATAGCTGGTATGTGTACATTATAAATCACATTATATAGATTCTTTGACTTAGTCTCTAGCTGAATTTACCGATCAGTCTTCATCCGTCGTATTGTTCAATCGGAGTCAGAATTAAAAGTGGAGTATTGAACAAGAGGGATGCATCCACTTCCTGTCAGATGGAGTAAAAAAAACAGGCCAATAAGCATGCGGATCAGGATTTAGACATAATGAATCATATTCAAAGCCAACCTGGCTTTACACAAAGCCGAAGATGAAAACGCAGGAAGCGAGGGAGGAGACCTAACTGAGCTGTGTGTTTCAACACAGCAGAGGAAAACCTTCAAGCCTTCAAGGTCACAGGCAGGGAGAGAGAAGACAGAAAGCACAAGGGAGACTGTAAAGAAGAAGAAGGCTTAAAAAAAAAAGAGAGAGAGAGAGAGAGAGAGAGAGAGAGAGAGAGAATGCAGCCAAAGATGATGAGCATCAGTAATGTATAGGAGGAAGAGCAAAAAGAAAATCAAAAGCAAAGGACAAGAAAGCGCTGCTGAAAATGAAAGTGGAAGTAAATGGATGGTATCGGGGGGGAAAGTGGACTCGAAGAGCGAGTGGAGGAAAGATGAGGCTCTTTCTGTGGGATTTGAAGTAAAAGAGGAGTTAAGTTAACCGAATGCTACAGACACGACTGAGTGAAGTGCATAGCACAGACAAGCGTAATGGGAAAAGTACAATAAAAAGGCTGTCATAAAAATGTCAAGCACTGCATTGTTTTAGAAATTGCCCTATGTGGACATACATTGAGGCGTGAAGCTACAGCAAACCTATTATCTGCTTTTTCTGTCACTTTGGATTTTCTCGTGCAAACCTGGGACCAGATTCAATTTCAACACCAGATATGTCTGCTTTCCAGATCATTGCTGCACTCACATTCAGTTCTGTAGCGTGGAAGTCATTCTATGTGTCTCCGTGTCTGTGTCTGTGTGTGTGTGTGTGCGTGTGTGCATGTGTGTGGGAAAGAAAGAGAGAGAGGTAGAGAGAGAGAATGGATACCATGAAGACAGGATGGTTCTTATATTTCACACTTTTCAGTCTGTCCTGAAAAACACTTAGCACCAGATTTTCAGTGGATCTCTCGGATGTTAAAGGCACTCCTGCAACTGCAATAAAGTTTAAACGCTACACAACTGTCGGAGAAATCGTCATCGCTGTGACATTTTTTTTCATGATACCATCGACTCGGCTCAGAGTGCATAATTCAGCCTGTGTAGCGTGAGGGAGCAGAGCTCAGTCCTGTCAGCGAGTCCTGTGTGGCTATACTGCCTCGCACTTTAGCCAGAAAGCACCAGCCTGTCGTTAAAAATCAATCATGACAGCAAAGAGGAGGGGAGTGGAAGAAACAGCCAACATCTGAGAGGCGCATCTCATTACGGGCTGAGGAGCTGCGGCCTCCTGCTTTGATCTTCCTATTTACTAGTGGCAGTCTGCAAACACACCTGCGAGTGCAAGGCTTTTATCGGGAATAAACTTCCAGGTGTAACCTCCTTCCATCCACTCACTGATAATCAGTAGCCCTGATTCCCATGATGAACAGATTTCATATCCAGGCTATTATCTATTTATTTATTTTTTTAAAAGTTGTTTAATTTAGATGTTAGAAGTAGGATTTACAATTAATAAGAAAAAAAATGTAAATATTTATTTCATAACCATGCAAAGCAATTCGATGTCACTTCACTGTAACTACACACTACTACGCTATTCACTACACACACTACCCAAGATTAGATGGCTTAATTATCATTCACAGATGAAGAGGTGACAGTTTTCTGGATGTGCAGATGAAGAAACAGATATATAGAACCCATATACCTACTCCTAAACACAGTCATCTTCTGCTATCGAGGAAAAAATAAAGACGAAAGTCAGACTCAAACAAAAGCAGAAAATTACAGCTCATAGCCCGAACCTTTTTGTTTGAGGGTCCAAATATGATGTGTTACACTTTTTTTTGGAATAATTAATTAATAATCATACATATACATCTAACTGTCATGAGTTACTGGGACAGTTCCTTGCCAGACCCCCAGGGGGTCCTAGCAAGTGGTTTATTTATCACTGTGTTATTCCCATGTGGGCGGGGCCATGCACTTTCTTAATGTGTTTTCCCATTTTCTCACCTGTCCCTTGTTTTCCCATGATGTGCTGAACTATATATGTTTGTCCTGCTTTCGTGGTCGGTGTCAGTTATTATATTTATATATGTGGACTCTGTCGATGTAACGTTGTTTGTGTGCCTTAAGGCTGGACACAGTGTTTCTTATGCATCCATGTTTATATGGCATAGTCATGTTTTGTTGAGGTTATCTAAGTTTCCATGTCAAAGTTATGGTTTGTTTCTGTTATTTTTAATGTAAGTTGTGTTAGTCTTTGATTTGTTAAATAAAAGCAGTGCACATACTGGATCCCTGCGTTTGGGACTGTGGGCGATCGAGATTCCGGCGGAGATCCGGGTTCAATCCCCACCATCAGCGGCGGCCACCCCTGTTTGTTACACTAACCAACTTACATTTATGCAACTGAGCAGTCATGGTTTAAGGGCCTTGCTCAAAGGTCCAGCAGTGGAGGTCATGAGACTTGAACTCACTACCTTCTAATCAGGAATCTAACACTGAGCTACCACTTGCCATGCCAAAGTAGATAATGCCTAAGAGAATGAGTTACTGATGGTGTGTATTAAAATCTCAGTATTAACCCACTGCCCGAAATGTCACCCACCACATCGTATGAATTCCACCAGTCGCTTCCTGTTTACTCAGTGGACTCAATCATGTTAAAGGAGAAGACACGATGAGGTGTCTTAGTCTGTACTAGTGAGCCCACAACAACATATTATTCCGTTATAAAGCTTTAGCTATCACTTTTTTTTAGCCTAGACACTGGAGAGCTTCCTTTCCTGGAAGACTAATTAATGAATTTATCATTTGTCCACCGCTGACTGTATCAATGCACAAGCAGTGAGAGTGATGCTAATGTACCTCTGGTTTTCGTTTCCTGACACACTACCTGGGTTGTACTGGAGACAATGTGTGCAGTAAACTATGACACACAAATAAAACCGAGAGTCACTGAGAAATGTTGCAATGTTTAAGGAGCGCACAGGAGTAAAAAAATAAAATAAAATAAAACAACAACAACGCTGCTCACAATCAAGGCAAATCTAGTAATATCTGTCACCACATGCAAACGCAGCACATCCTAACACGTGAAAGCGACTGTGCGGGAACTACGTCTTCGTTTGACAGAGCAGCATATGGTATGTAAGTACAAATCTCGCTTTTCTGCTACATGTGAATAGCTGCCTTAATTGAAGTTGTTGCTCTGTGACATAAATTATGTGCGAAACCAGTCCCGGTGTAACCACTGTGAAAATTTTCAACAATGCACACAACTGCACTCCTTCCCTCCCTTTCCTCTTCTTTTTCTCTTCCTTTTTCTGAAAAAATGCCAGGTCGTAATAAGGAACGAAGGCACTAAAGCTTAAACCAATCAACTGCCAAAAGCGGTAGCACGGCTACGAAAGCCGTTAATGAAGCTCTCTCTTGCCGGAAGAGTCACCTCAGCATGGCAACCCACAGGAATCTGGCTCATCATGTCATCCACAGTGCCTCCCACGTGGAGGAGCCAGGCTACAAATGACAGGTAATTAAGACACATAACAGCAGTGTGTTGAGGGTAGGGGAAATCTTGTGTGTGTTGACGGCATGATGAAACACTGCAGAAGGCAGTAGTGACTCTGTAGCATTTATTAGGGTGATAGTGCGTGAACTTGGTTATTATTGTCAATACTGTCATACTTGACCGACACTTCGTCGTGTCTTCTCCTCTAACATGATGGTCACCTAATTGAGTCCTCTGAGTAAACAGGAAGCGACAGGTGGAATTTATACAATGTGGTGGGCGACATTTCGGCTGGGTTAATACTGAGACACAGCAGTAACTCACACTCTCTGGTATAACCAGTCTGGTTCGCCTGAAGCAGCTTTTACTCTGGTGATAAATGGGAAGCTCTATGTTATCAATGTAGAGCGTTTTTAACTTTAGTGAGACAAGAGAAAATAAGAACAGAGCCGAGCATGACGGCACATCTCATCAACCCACTAGCTGGGTACCTGGAGCGCTTCTAAACTAACCCAGGGAGACGTCTTTAAGCAGACCTCTACCCCCCTTTAAACTCTCCTTTTTGATCTTCTCCTTTTCTCTTTTCAGAAGCCTGGCTGGCTCTATTGCTAAAAAAAAATAAAAAAAATTCGATCCCAGGCCTCAACAGCCCCCACATCTACCCTGCAACATTGTTTCATCTCTCCGCATGCATCACAAAAAGGTTGAGGCATTTCTGCCTCCAGTTAATGGGATGGTTGGCCATGGAAGCTGCACATTACTCTGGTTGGGCAGTCTCTCGATGGCAGTGCTGGGATTGCCTCTGTTACCAGCATGGTTGCTTTTTTCGCCCTATTTATTTACTACCTTCTCTCGGTATTGATCCACTCCGCTAAGCTCCTTGAGGAACAAGCCTTCTCTCGTACTCTCACGAAAGGCTGCTTGACCTAAACCAATTAGCAGGGCCTGTCAAATAAGAAGAGAGGAGTCAAAAAGTCCCTGGGTGCTCCACCATTCAAGGAGGGAAAAAATATATCTCTGCCACAATCTCAATCCTATGACCTTCCAGTGCTCCTCTTTGTCCTCTAGTGTCTCTTTATGTTCACGCTTCAGTTCCACTTGTTAGCCACTGTCAGTATTATCCACTCCATGTTTCGTGTCACTTACAGTCAAGTCCCATCTGCGAGGGTACATTCAGACAGGGCTTCATATCCGATTTTTAAGTGGATCTAAAACAAGTCTGAGTTTTGGGAGGTCAGAATTTCTCAGTACTGGCTACCAAGCAAAAAGATCTGAAACTTTAAGTGCACTTTAAACACTTTAAATCTAAATCGCCATCTTACTATGTAAAGAATTAACATTAATGCGACATTATACATGGAAAGACATTCCCTACCCTAACTGTGGGAAATCGGTCTTAAAAATGTGTTTGATGTTCAAATTTGACACTTGGTGCCTCTATCATTATGCATTAATCAGTACATATTTTAGATAAGTGGACATGACTTAGGCAGAGGAAAAAATCTCACGAACCTACTTAATTGAATGCATTATCATCTAGTTTTAGGCTAAAAATGTAATAAAGCTAAAAATGTTTCTATGGCACTTATCTTTAACGACTACAGATAAGAGAATCTCAGCTATCAATATCAGTCTAGACTTTTTATACCACATATGAAACTCTGCACAGACAGTAACCCAAGCTCACGATCGAACCAGAGACCCTGGAAAAGACACAGCTTTTTGTTTTGCTTTTTTAAATGTTCAGCTTTTGTGCCCACTGCAGCGTCATATTCCTCTTCATGATTGACAGGAGTGGAACTTGATGTGGTCTTCGTGTGAATCTGCCTCAAGGTGTGATGCTTTTCCGCTCGCCATGGTTATACAGAGTCGCAACTTGAGTAACTGTGAAGCTTGAACCAGTCCCCTGACTTCTCTCATCATCAAGGTGTTTCCACCAGCAAATCTAAAGCTTGCTGGATGTTTTTGTTTTCTGCACCATGCTGTAAAAACCCCACAAGATCAGCAATTTATGAAATACTCAAACCAGCCTACCAACATCAATCATGTCCTGGTTAAATTCACTGAGATCACATGTTCCCTCTGTTCTGATGTTTGATCATTCTGAACTGAAGCTATCGACCTGCGCTGCATCACTGCAACGTGATTGGCTGACCGAATACTTTCACGAATGAGCATGCATCCAGCTCTTCCTAATAATGTGGCCAGTTCGTAAATGCACACACAAATCTTTGAAAGGTGATTAAAGTTCAATAATGAATTTGTTAAATAACAAAATGATGTTCGGAAAAAAGAGAGACTCGGAAATCACAGAATATATTATAAGAGTATTGTTTTCCACATAGTATTAGACATTTCAAAGAAAGTCAAATGCTACATAAGCCTCCCTAATTAGTTTTGCTTTATAATTAGACATCAGTATAATACATTTGCTTGTGGGAGATTTAAAAATTCCAAACACTTAAAAATGGAGAGATTAAAAATGCTAAACATGCACTAATGCCTCAAATCACCCTTGTTTGTGCAGATTTATCACGCTTCACTTTTTTTCCTCTTAAATAATTCTACTCCTATTCCCCTGACTTCACAAACATAAAAGCGTAGAGAGAGAGCGCTTATCAGCGTGTTTTCACAGGGTCATCGTCACCCATCCCATGGGGCTCAGGCTTCAGAGCTTTGAATGACTGTATGAGCTTCTACATTCCTTGTGTCTCATGCACCAAAAAGCTTTATCTTGTCCAGCTATCCATCTTAATACACATCAGGATCTCTGGAATTCAGTTACCGATACCTCTTGTTCTCAGCCCTGGAATGGAACAAGTGGCTGTTCTTACACTTTCCCAAATGTCAAAAGAAGACACAGACAAAGGGGGTGATTTGGCTGCTCGGCTATTAGGACTGAGGAGCATCTCGGTCAACCCCCACAGGTGATGATTTTGAGAGGTGAAAACTCATTCATGAGTAGCAGCTAGCCCGAGCCGTAATGAGGCAGCGTTGGAGTATTTCACACAGGCGGTCTTCTCAGGAAGATGGAAGCATTAGGGAGAGGCATCCTTTGGCACAGAAGTACACAGAAATAACTCTGTGTGACAGATGATCTTTGTGAGTGCAGGCCAGCAGCCTGTTTGTGTGTCTGAAAATGGTGTGAAAAGCTGGCATAAGCGTCAGAATTCTGGTTCAATCTGGCTCCGGCGGTGTCTCTGGTTTTGACACGTTCGGTGATTGGCACTTGCCTGGTGTGAAATCAGACACCAGAACACCACAGCACAGGAATAGAGAGCTCTTCACACCTAGGTGGTTAATGGCAAAACCTGGACATGTGTTGGCACGGCATGTCAGGTACATGTATTACTTTCAAAACAATGCCGAGATGCATATATTTGTCTACGGTTTCATGATGCGTCTGTTGGTGGCTCAATGTGGCTTCTAACAAATCCTGGCTTTGAGCGCAATTAACGACTATTTATTCTCCTCTTGTATCTGTCAGTCTTGGGGTTTTCCGAATTCTGACAGAGTTGTCAGCCACAGCACCGTGCCTCAACGCTATTAACTCAAGTCAATAGAGCGGTGATCCAGACTCATCGTTCCAGCCTTCTGATAGGTATGGATGCATGCCCCTCCCTTCCTCTCCTGCCTGAGTTAATTTATCAGCCAGATAAGCAGGTGGACGAGGGGAGGGAGATGGCGTCAGAGCAAGCTCCAGGCCTGACAGGCCTGCCAGAATGAGTGACACTGCTAATAGCACGCTCCCATTACCTCGCCGCATGTCTCGCGCCTTTATCTACCACCAAAGGATTGTTTGTTTGCTTGTAGGGTGATAATATTTGCCGGGCTTCAGTGCCTCAGACATAACAAATATTTTTTTTTTGCAAATTGTGGAGTGCTTGGTGGCATTGCGCGGATCGTGCTCATGAGCCGGGGTTCAGCTAAGGTGGCAGCGTTCAGAAAACAGTGAGCAGGCCATGAAATTGTATCTGTGTACCTCTTGTGTTACAGAGCAAACATCTCAGATCAGTCTCGCAGGTTCTGTCCTACAGTACGGTGCTGGTCTTTTTCAAAGAAACGTATCCAATTTAAACATAAAGCGGCACTTAATACTCACTCTGACTTTAAAGCGGCACATTTTGTGAACTCATTACAGGATTCAGCTCATAAACTAAAACACAGTGTTTAGACCAGAGAAGGCCCTCCAGTCATTTCCCGGTGTGTCCTCTGTCTTTTGCTAAAAGTCATTCTGAAGCATCCAGGTGCTGAGCAATGTAGACCGGGGGATATTGCTTTAATTGGAGAGTTACTGATCTTGCAAGAGTTTTCAGTGCCAGGCATTAGTGTCAATGTTTCTGCCGCTTTTGTGCTGCGCAATCACAAAAATGATATTGGGGACAGCAGGTGATCCATAAAAGTAGCTTTAAAGCCTTGTTAATTATTCCTTTAGAAGTCTAATGAACACAGGGGATAAAATCGAAGCAGGGTGAATCTATCTGCATTGGGAAAAAGGAAGGGTGTGACTTCAGCTACCTCCCCAGTGTCACTGGAAACAAGTCTGCTGGTCAACTGGCTTTCACTGGGTTTCTTTAAAATGCAACTCTTCTTTAGTAACCGTTTTAATTCACGTTTATTTTGGTCAAGGTCAGAGTGGAGGCAGGAATACACCTTGGGGCGATTGAGAATTTCCCCTCAAGCTACCAGAATGTTTTTGGGAGGTAGAGGGAACCCGGGGTAACTAAAAAAACAACCTGACTGGACACAGGGTTTAAAAATCGGCACAAACACAAGTTTTGACTCAAGCTCAAGACCAAACCCTGGATCCTGAGGCACCGACACTACTTGCTATACCAATGTGCTGCCCAAAGCCAGGAGCATAAAATGAAAAGTAATTCTAGATTATTATTCATTTACTTACTTACTTTAGTTACTTCTTAAAAAGGTTCCATCAAAAGGCTTAAAGGATTCTTCAGTTCATCCTTCTTAAAGGTTCTCTGGATAGCCCTATAAAGACAGGGTTTTAACCTCTTAACCATCCAAAGAACCAGTAAGGGATTCTTTTTCAAAGATTGTACAGTGAAGCTAATAGGAAATGTGTATAGTTATGGGAGTGGAGGGAAAAAAACCCTCTGGCTTCACCACTAGGTCCTGGGAGTTAATTATGTTCAGCTCCTGATATAACCTCATAAACATTATAATAACTTTAAATCAGGCCAAATCTGTCATACTGCACTAAAACTTGAGATAGATCTATCTCCAGCTGTATTTTAACCATTTAAAAAAGAAAAGTTGGCATCTCTCCTAGTCGTCAATGCAAACACATTAAGAATTGCAGAATGTATAACTTGCTGACTGAACTAAAATATATGGTAAAAGTTGCAGATTCGGAAAGAGCTTGAAAGTTTGCTTTTTCCTCTGTAGCACTTATTCAATTGTCTGACTGTCTAGAAAAGATGTAGCCCAAAACTGTCAAATCAAGAGCGTTTTTTTTTTTCCTCCTTACATTGTGTTTTGGGTCAGAAAAGACTGAAGTACAAGGACGGAGGTGAAAAAACAAAAAAAAGGCTTTACACTGTTGTGGTGTACGATGAAGCCAAATATCTTTCATCCTTTCAAGCTTATTTAATAGCTTCACTTCTTCTGCTACACTCAGCTGAGCTAAGCTAGGAAGCTCTGCCATGTCAAAGGCAAGAAAACCATTCAGTATCAAGAGTTAATACCTTCCTCTGCTTAGCTTCTTAGCCATTGGTCTGCTGTCGCTTATGAATGTATAATTAACCAATTCAGGACCATTCACGCTTTTACTTAAGTCGACTCCTCCTTACTCCAGCTCTTGCTAACTATTCATGACAAAATTCCTTACACCAGCCAGTACAGGTCATTTCCACATCACGGTATTCCAGTAAAAATAGCAAGTCAACAATAAGAAATGCTGAGGTGGCAGTGCAGTCCTTGGCTGGGATTCATACATGGCTACATGCATTGGGTTCGGATCCTAAGCTATATAAACTGCTTCATCCCAGCATCCTCCGACTGACCCGGACACATCCTTAGAGTGCTTTTTCAAAGGAGACCAGGAATGGAAAAAAAAAAAAACCTCATATAAACTCATACTACAACTAGCAAAATGGTTGTGAAACAGTTTGCTGAGGTTTCACTGTAACTCAACATGCTTCAAAGATATCCGTGGGCTAGCCGTACAAATGAAGAACAAATTGCCCATCAGACTACAAAATCAAGTATCTTCATTTCAGGAAAACAGGATGGAGAGAAAAGAAGAGACAAAATATGCTGGAGGGTAAAAACAAGGAGGAAGGAGAGAGATGGAAGATGAGAGTAGACTAGAAGAGAGAGAGAAGGAGGAGGGAGTAGGGATGAGGAGGTTAGGTTAAAAGAGCAGTGTATGCTCATAGTAGAGCTTGTAATCATAATCATAAAGCAAAATTATCAGAGGCATGTGGCATGCCGTGCTGTTATATTCATTCTGAGTTATTCATACCAGGTTTTAGGAAAGAAGAATTGTCCACAAACCTCCTGAGCACTGTGAGCATCGTACTACAGTAGGAGTATAATAACGACCATGAATGATATACCAACACACATAACAACAAACAGGCTGCAGGCAGTAATTTAACAATAAAGTCACCTACATCGGATACAATATCCATTGTAGGTGCACGGTAGGTATACCTAATAAAGAGACAAGTGAATTTTTAAAGGAAATCAAGAAAATGTCTCTGAATAATACAAATAACACACGTTGTCCAGTGTGCAAGTTTGACGTGAATTCACAATCTGGAGGATTTCTACCTAAATATGCAAAACACAGATCCATGTCTAAGCAAGTACGTGAAGCGAGAACCTGCATTCAGGTTTCCCACACCTAAAATTTAGTATGACTGATAACATTTCAGGGGGCACAGTGGCTTAGTGGTTAGCACGTTTGCCTCACACCTTCAGGGTTGGGGGTTCGATTCCCGCCTCCGCCGTGTGTGTGGAGTTTGCATGTTCTCCCCGTGCCTTGGGGGTTTCCTCCAAGTACTCCGGTTTCCTCCCCCAGTCCAAAGACATGCATTGTAGCTTGATTAGCATCTCTAAATTGCGTCCGGGGTGTATCCTGCCTTGATGCCCAATGACGCCTGAGATAGGCACAGGCTCCCCGTGACCCGAGTGTAGATCGGATGAGTGGTAGACAATGAATGAATGATTACATTTCTGGAAGTCTGTTCTTAAGGAAAATATAAACCAAATGATGACACCTTAAATAGTGAAAGAAATTTGAAATGACTAGTTATTTACTGCATAGCCATACTTTCTTAAAAAAAGATTAGCATTCCAATATAGCCTGTGCAAAAAGTTTTCATTCCCATGTTAACAGAATATATCCTCAACATAACACTCCTTTTGTTTGTTTTACACTTGACATAATTGTGCATATACGTGGCAAGTTTCAGTTTCTGGCTAAAAGATCCGTGATATTTCAGCCATAAAGAACAATTATCCCACAGAAACCTAAAAAAGTATTGTTTCCTCTGATTTCCTCCGCATGTGACGTCATTCTGCAATTACTCTTTAAAAGTTATCCACAATTCTTATTCTTATTAACTGCACGCGCAATTGAACAGATTCCACATGCAAATTAGTACTCTTTATTTAGTACTCTTTATGTATAACTTAGATTAGATTAGATGTCTTTCTAAACTAGTTTATAATTGAAACTTTAAATCTGCTCGGGCTAAAATCAGGGAAGAAGAATTTACAAAAAACTAGTATATATTATTTTCACTACACCTATTGCACACTTTTTGCACTACACACATGGCACATATGTACTTTCTACACAATTGTACACTCCAGATACTTTCTTTCCTTTTCCTACCTAGTTAATTCTATTTTACTGTCATGCATTGAAATTCTATTCTCAGTATATTTTTATTCTGTATTTTATTCTACTTATTCGTATAGATTCTATGACACTGGCCTCCTGGTGGACATCTCAAGATAGTCGATTGTCAGGCTCACTTCTATGATTCATGTTAGTTTTCGCTGATGCCTTTACCTTATCTTTCTTTCTCCTGAACTCTTGACTCTTACTCACATATCGTCTTTCCTATTCTGCGTTTTGAATCCTACCTACTGTAACACCTACGATTATTGAACTAACCCTAATAAACCTGCTTTGAGTATGCACCCGAGTCTTGCACATCGCTCCTGCACCTGTGTGTTACTCTTCTTCCAAATATAACTGCCTGAGTACAAATCTTTATATAGATTCAGCATTCACATCTGCAAATAAAAACACTATGAATCCTACTTTTATATGTCACATATAAGACCTCATAACAAATGACATTAACGATTATAAATAGTCCTCAGTACTTAGTATATTGCTATAGTATATATAAAATCTATTATACACTATGGCTTTTATTGGTTTATTATAAAAGACTATTAAAAGACTATAAGGTCTAATAAAGTCCACCACCTTGTCTTAAGAGTGTAAATACAAATATGAAATATAAATAGTGTATTATAATATTTTTAGTTGTTTTGAACATCTATATCTTGATTTCATGTGTCATGCATGTAATCATAACTACTTATAAATACACATAATTCTATACATATACCATTCATTAGAACATAAGCTGCATGACAGTCATATTTTCCAGACATTTTTCCAGACAGAATTCATTCAAACAGGACAAAATGGGCAAGGGATGAATTAGTCCTGTGATTTCTCTGTAATATCGTTCCGAGACACTGCTGAAGGAAATTGCTGTTCCCAAATTAGGGCTTTAGTCACACAGTGCTTGCTTCTCACTCCTCCAGTGCGTCATTCTGCAGCCTCAGTGGCCCATCCTCAATGCAATCCCCACCAGCACCACCACCACAACCCTCCCCGATATATTTTTATGGAATATCACTAGTGCGCAACCTCGCCTGTCTTTCTGCTGCCTGCATCTGGACTGTCACATGCTATGCTAACAAGCTCACGGCCCAGTGGGATTCCGCACCCTTCTTCGGTTCACCTCGCCTGACACTTATACCAGCGACCCATCAGAGTCAAGCTTCAAGATGGCTACAAAAAGAAGGCATCCTGGATGGTACGCGCTAACTGAAGAATGCAGGAAAGTTACTTCTCTGCGACAATTAATGATAAGTTTGGAAGCTTCGTCTCACTCCTGGTCACAACACAATGCAAAATGAAGCTATTGACACATGAAGGGTAAAAACTCAGGAGATGGTGGGAGGAGAAGCAAATGCTGCCACATCACTTGACAGATGTGTCATCGCAATAAACTCCTCCACAGTCTGGAAATATCTCTGGGGTTTTCTGTCCATTCAGTTGAATGATATTAAGAAGCATACAAAGCTAATTCTAAAAAAAAAAAAAAAAAAAAAAAAAAACAATTACGGGTTAGTCTTCAATAAACTAGTAATCTAAATCCTGAGTAAAGTATAAACAGAAGGCGACAGCTGGAGCTTATATGTCCTTCCAAACGCGGAATCTCTATAGATCACTGTAATTTAATTTCCGCAAGTTCCTCATTTATGTTATAACAAAGGAAATTTTAAAGAAGGGCATCCTGAAATGTAGCTGTCACAAAGAGCCAGGGTTTGTCCACAAACACGTAAATAATTATATCAGAAAGCTTTTCACATTCACTTGCATCGGGACATTCTTTGGGCGCAAATAAATTAACCGAATACAAAGCGTTTGCTCCCGGATGTCCTGACTTTGCTTATAATAGAACAATATGTTTCTCATTTTGTTCACTGAATTCTTTGAATTTTGCTGATGAGGGGCAAACTAATCAGCATTTCATTTTTGTCATAGAGGAACGAGACCCCAGAGAGTCCAGTGTGTCTTCCTCGGTTACAATGTCAAGTCCCTAATTCAAATCATAAAGCCTTTGATTAATTTACGAGCATTCATTATCTTATTCAAATACGGGGAGTGGCTTAAGGTCGGTGAGTGCTACGATGACCCCTCTAAGTTACTTTAAAAGCAGTTTCAGGCTCCTCAGGACGGACCGTGAGTGAGAGACTGTGTGTAAATCGAGGTGAAATGATGCATGTGTGTGTAGACAGCCAGTAGGGTCTCCTGCCACAGGGTGACGTGTTATCTCGTCCAATCCAGTGGCCCACACTTCAAGTCTCGCCATCACTCCGGCTCAGTTTACCGCCTCATCGTCTCTTATCTGTCACACCCTCTGAATGTTGACAGTGTGGATTTATACCTGAGCTGTTTTTAAAGAGCGCTATCTTATCATATGTATCTATGTTTTGAAAAAGATATAGAATCTCATGACAATGGCTCTGCATACTCCACCGATAGAGAACGGCAGATTAGAGCATCCTAAAACATTTGATATAAAATCAAAGGTGGTTCTCAATCTACTGTGTATATCAATTTATAAGAAACAGTCTAAAAGGAAATATACAATAGAAAGCCATTCTGGAGACGTTGCTCAGACCGAACTGGAAGCCTTCACGAGCAGTCGGGAAACCTGCTGTTGATGCTGCCACCAGCTTAATCACTCATCCTGCCAGAATTGTGAAGCAATTAGCAATGAGCATGCACGCCACACCAAGCATCTGCTGTGCAAATATCCCAGTCACATGCTGAGGTCTCTCCATATCTTCCCTAGTAAAGCCATCACAGCCATCTTCAAGCGTGTGGGTGTCATACATACATGTGTATGCCCTGTAGGCAGTGATTGTGATATGTAGTTCTTCGAAAGAGGGAAACAGACATCCATTATTGTCAGTGTATCTAAAAATAAATTAAAAATTCATTGTGGAGGAAGAGAACATAGACCACCGCCGCAGTCTCCGTTCAGACTGGCTGCATATCAAATCAAATAAGAAGAAGAAGACGTGTATGACAAATACACGTGAACTGATTTAAAACATTTTTCAGAAGAAGTCTCCAGTGTCAGTCTTTTGTAACAGTCAAAAGAAAGGCTCTTCCATCTAGTCTGTAGGATAGAGGATTTTGAAGTTTTTTATCTCAACAACAAGCTGTATTTCTTTTGTCTATTAATTTCAAGAGAGAGAAAATGAGAGGCTGGTGATAAGTGATAACAGAAACCATCTTGTTCTGCAGATGTTTCACAAAACTAAACATAACTATACATGGATTGAAAAGTGTGATGTGCTGTTCTTTGAAAATAAATAAAATATGAGAAATAAAACACTTCAAGATGTGCTGTTATTGGAACATATCATTTATTCACCTCAGCATTTTTTACTTCTTGCAGAATACAGAATTATGGGCTGCTTTTACTCATAGACTAGAGTGTGAAGGTCACGATTAACAGTTTTCAATGACCTATAACGTATAATCAATCGTGAAATCCCTTTAAATCCATTAAAATTCCCATGAAATGTATATTTACCAAGAAAAAATACCAAAGAACTAAGGCTATGCCAAGAAAAAACTATTGAGCTGCCTTTAATGATCTTCTCTAGAACACTATTCCAAAGTTCAGGGGTAATATAGGAAAAATAAAATATTCTTTAAATTAAATCTTTTAAAAATCCTTTAAATATATATATAATCCTTTATATGAACCAAGACTACTCAAGCCTACTTTTCTGCAATCAGAAAGTAAAGGATCGACAAGGGTTCTTCAGGGATTTTATCAATAGTTAAGGGCTCTCTGCTACCTGAAGGAGCTCTACTTAGAAACGATCTGTTGTATGACAGAGAACATACTCATCATCCATCCACTTTATTAGAAAACCCATGCACATTAACGTAATTATCTAATTAGCCAATCATGTGCAGCAATAGAAAACCTTGCAGATACAGGTCCGAAATTCTGTTCGGTTCAAAATGGGGAAAATAAGATCTCAGTGACTTTGATTATAGGTGTCAAATGGGCTGGAGCGAGTATTTCAGAAGCTGCTGATCTAAACGGATTTACACGCACAGTGTCTAGAGTTTAGACAGAAGGGAGTGAAAAAACTGAGTGAGCAGCAGTTCTGTGGGCCTTGTTGATGAAAGAGGTCAGAGGAGAACGTCCAGGCTGGTTTGACTTGACAGGAAGTCTCAAATAGCCACACTTTACAATCACGGTGAGAAGAAAAGTATATGAGAACGTAAAGCATGCTGAAAACTGAGGCAGGAAAAGAAGAACAGAAGAAGACCACATCGAGTTCCTTTCCTGCCAGCCCAGAACAAGACACAAAATCATCACCATCACTGTGTTTCTCTCACTCTGCTCTGCACTGCGCTCTGCATTGTGCTGCTGCCACATTATTGACTGATTGATGTTCCTAATAAAGTGGATGGTGAGTGTACATAAAAAATGTAAGGTTTCACCCAGACCTACAACCAAAGAATCCTGAAGGGTTCTAGATTTATTCATTTTAAGATTATAGCACAGAGGCTTTCCAGCACCAACATGAGGGATTTTTTAGTTTGCTTGTTTATGTAACTCTATAAATGAGTACAACTTGGAGATCTTGATGAACAGAAACACTTCATATTGAGGTTCTAGGTGGAACCTTTAATTTTCTATGAGTGACCGATTGGTCAGTTTTGAAAAATCCGGACACAACTCTGAACACTGGCCATGTTCGGAAGGTCTAAATTGACTAAACAAATTTATGCATGCTGACAGTATAGATATACCTAGAAAGGTTCTGTATTATGTACAAAAATTCTCTTTCAAGCAATCATGATGATTTCTTTCGCTAGTTCACAGAGATTATAGGGCAATAATCAAAAATTCCTCTTCATTCCACATGACCTTTCATTTTGTGCCATGCACAAACATGTAATATCCCTTAATGATTATGTAGGGCTCAGCTTTCCACTATTTTTAATCATTTTAATCAACATGACAGAAATTCCATAGGAATAAGGATTCTTACGAATGATAACATGAACATGTTTGCTCAGGTTTGTGTGTGTGTTTGTATCTGTTTGTGTTTGTGTTTTGTGTGTGTGTGTGTGTGTGTGTGTGTGTGTGTGTGTGGTGTAATGAATCAGGCCAGGAGAAATGCTTTGCATGGAGTGTGACAAAGCCCACTGCTCCACAATCAGGACATGTTGGGTGTTAATGACTTCTGAGAGAGCAAAGCCAGTTTATTCCTCCACACACCTTCATGCCCCTCCGCTGGAGAAGTGGGACAGTGCCGGCATGAAGCGTTCTGTCCAATAGTAACAAGCATAAATATGGGAATAAAATTTATCATGCATAGTAAACTGCGCTGCCCGGCAAGGAAAATGCAGAGTGCATTAAAAAATGCAGGACGTGTGGGGAAAACAAAAGTGAGGGAAGAGGCCATAAAGTAAGGAAAGCCCGGGCTGATGCCAGCCTCGCCCATCTGGGAGATAAAAATGACTGATTCCTGCTCCGCATCTACATCCAAGTGAATCTCTTTAGCACAGTGAGGAGGAGGGTAGGGGACTTAAAGGCAGAGCAGGGAATTTGGTTCGAAAAAACTTTTGTTTTTCGACTGAATTCAGTCTTGACTTATTGGTTTCTTATTGTTTGTTGTTGCATGGAAACACACTCGCGGTCCCTTAGCTCGTCTGATTTCCAGGGATCTTCATGTGGATATTAAAATGTTGAATGATTACTATGATAATCAAATTAAGATTGCAGGTCTCCTGCCTTCCAGTGGGTTGTTCCCATGGCCTTTCTCTCCATAACTATCATAATTAAAGCAAACAAATGTGTACAGTATATGGGGGAAAAAATCAACAATGTGTGCAATATAAGCAGCAAGTGCAGTATAATCATCCCTAACTATAGTGCTGCTGGAGTCCTGATGAAGGCTTTTAGTCTCCTGGTTTTATATATCATCAAGTGCAAGACCAGGTGATGTATAGCAACGTGACTAAATCACTGTCTCCTTTGTCAACGCAATCATTCAGTTTTCAATTAGTCGCTCACATAATTTAACTTCACAAGTTTTTAATAGTGAGAAGTCATTAGACAGTGCAGGCTGGCAGGTGCTAGCATGGCAGTTTGTCCTCGTTTTGCACTTGCAGAGTTAGGTGTGAAGACAGCCTCCAACCCCCTATGCAGATCGCAGGCACTTGCAGCTTCTCCAAGAGCCTTGGCCTTCGTGCAGGAGTTCCCTGTGGTGAGATGTTGTGAGACAGTGGGCCATGTAAACTCTGAGGAACAGCAGACCAATCTGTGTATAGCGAACTTATTCTAAGGGTGCATTCACACCCATCAGTACATTTGAGCAGTAATTGAGAGTAATTGATACTAATTGTTTGTTGCCCATTTTTTTGGGGTTCACACTGCACACTGTTATTAACTTATTAACGCACAATGGCTTAGGAGCGTGTACAGCTAAAAATGTACTTGCATTCAATGATCAGAAATGGAGCATGGAAAACATGGAGCTCAATTAATTACTGGACACTTATACTAATATTTTTCCTTTTTGCTTCTTGGCCCAAATATTCTAGACATATATTTCAGCAGCCTTACAGCTTTGTCCTTTGGCTCAGTTTCCACCTCATGGGCCATTTTAGAAGCTTGTATTTACAGAATAATGCTGCCAGCAACACAAAATGTGTGGCATGTTTGGTTCAGTTCCTGCAGTTGGGTCAACTTGTCAACTCAGTCAGTTTTTTCGACCGCACAACTCCTCGCACCGAGCAGTTTTAAATGTTTGAGTTCAGCTTAGCTTTAACATTACATGAGCAATCTAGGGGAAAACTCAGAGCTCAAATAGATAATAGAAAAAGGGATTATTTTAACGAACACTGGGCATTCACTAGATCTCAACAAATAAACCACAAAGCAGACTTGACGTGAAGCTGTCTCGGACCAACTCTTGAGTTTGTTTCGTTTTTGGGTGTTTAAAATCATAGAACTACAAGAACTACAATCTGAAGCTGGATATGCAGAATTTGTAACATTGAGAACCATTCGCTTACCAAAATCATGTGAGGTCAATATCACGTTTTAAAATGTCAAGGATGTTGACAATGGCGGGGATTTCAGGGAGAGGATTATGGAGACTGGTTGACCTTTTTAACTGCCCCTAGTGAGAAAAGATTGAGAACACAGATTGGGTAGAGGCCCTGGTGTTCCCACCTGAGCCCAGTCAACCAAAACCTCCCAAACAGCCGGAATCCCATCTTTCGTCAGTGACCTTAAATAAGATGACAGCTACCCTCTGGGCTCTATCTGAGGCCAAAGGAAAATGGCTTCGTTTTTCAGCTCTTTCTACCCCACTGCTAGAGAAAATTAGCTTTATCTGTGGGACACTCCAGGCCACATGAGTAATGCCCCGTCTCTACTTTCAGTCCCTGTGAAGTCCATCTGAGAGTTAAACTGGAAGCTATCCATTTTTAATTGCTACCTTGTGGAATGGAGCTGTTTGGGTTGGGAAGCGCTTGAAATAAGCTTGAGGGAAATTCCCAAAACTGCCAGGCAACTTGGCCATGGACTTTTAGTCAGAGGAAACACGTCTAGCCCCTAAAGTAATATGACCTTCCGTAGAGATGGCTGATAATTACTTTTCAATGATATTACTCTTAAATTGTGCACGTCCATCTGATTAAGGTTGGACTGCAATGTGGGAAGTTCCAGTAATGTTAATCCAGCCTGCATGAATATGTGTGTGAGAGTGCCTCCACACTGCTCTTTCGCTGAGTGTGTAGAGATTAGAAGATAGAGACTCCCTTTATAAGGTTGAGGAAAAGCAGATGACTCTGTGAGCAGAGCTATCCTATCAGTAGAGCACACAATAAAGCTTTATTTTTCACAGCGTTTCTCTGCTCGCTGCAGATTTTACAGGAAAAAACAACAAACCTTCAGCAAAAACAAAAGAGACCTTTGAATTCACTACAACAGGTGGATTTATAGCTGTGTCAGAAATCGTTTATCAGCCTTAAATTGTAATCTGAAAAGGATGCAAAGTGTTCGGGACTGTCTACATTTGTTTAGTTGAACTGATAGTTAAGTAGGTGGCAAATGAACATCTATTATTTGCAGTAGATGGACTTTCAAAAGGAAACAAAAAAAGAAAAGTCTCCGAAAGCATCGCACAAATATGGTGTCACATAAAAGCGAAATACAGTTGTTATTAACAAAGAGCCAGAAGTAAAACTCAATTTCAGATTTATTATGCATTTAATGGCTGGATGAAAGGCAGCCAAATGCAGTACAAAATAAACCTATGGGTGTTCTCCTCTCCTGCTCTGACAGATGGATGTTTTCTTTTTTTTAATATACCAAATGTTACAGATGTTTTTGCACTAGCAGGGTTTTTCTTCAGACTCTTTGGCTCTAAATCCTGAGCGACACACCAGAAAAAAATTGTTCCTCTTTATCAAGGGCACCTTTTTTTTTATGTCTGTTAAACGGGCAAGATACTGGAGTCTTGAAGAACCCACTACATGTCCAGGAGGAGCCAAGAATGAATAAGTAACTCTAATTAAAGTTGAATTAATCACAGAGAGCTGGAAAGGACCACAATTGAGGCATATGTTAAGAATAAATTACTAATTAGGGCTGGCGAGTAGCAAAACAAGCCCCAGTCTGTTTGAGAAGTCTCAGCACGTTACTAATATATGAAAAGGTATAAACAAACAGCAATCTGGTTGTTTAGCTTCTCCAACCCACTTACAAGGATCCAATTATGGCAGATCCCTGGAGCCAGCAATACAATCAGCACGAAGAGTGCAGACGTTATGATTAACTGTGAAGGCCACGTTCACAATGGCTGGTCTCGACTGCCAGCAGGGCTGCCTTTTAGAGTGGTTATAAGCAGCATTTCACCCCAGGGCCTTAAGCAGATATGAACGCAGCACAAAATAACTACTGACATCTACCTTTCATCATAGACATGGTCTCTTTACCTTATATGGCATTTGTACTGTTCTCATTCACAGCATGGGCCAGCTTTTTAGACTTGAGCTCCATTGAGTGGATTATAGGCCATTAGAATACATGGAGAATACCAGCAGCAGTGCACATGGCAATGAAGTGTTCAGTATACACCTGCTGTTCTATACATTCAAACCCAGTTAATGACAAATGAAGCTTAGCCTTTGAAAATCCACAGAGATTTCCACAGAGGTTGCCATATTGCTGCGTATCTTATAAGGTTTGCTTTGGGAAACACAATTTATGCTGTCAGTCTCTGCAGAGTTGATGATTTAAATGGAATCGCAGTCTCGTGCTTGAAAGGATGAAATGGTCAAGAGGAAACAGACACTTGTAGGCCGTCTGCATTTGGAGCAGGATTTCAAATGAATGGTGCTGGAGAGGCCGAAGCTGCGATTGATGAGAAGGCCTTCTTTTGCCATTCATCACTCAATGCTGGGGGTCATGTGCAGTTAGTCGGTGAGCTCCCTGGGATCTGTAAAACACTCTCCCTCTGATGGCTGCCTGTCAAGTGCACTGAAGCCAAAGGAAGGAGACAACACAAACCATACTATACGATTCTCTCTGAGCAACAGCAAATCAATCATCCTCCACTCAGCCTTGGCACGTGAGCCCATTTTATTATTAACTAGCACAGGTTGGTCTAGAGACTGTTTGTGACAACACGTGTGTGCCAAACTCTCATCTGTGTCATGTTTTGCGTGAGCGCCGATCACAGCTTTCATCATGGCTCAGCCGTGATTCCCACCCAGCCTATCAGTTCCGCTCGGCGAGTGAGGATCTGGGATTACACACATACAGGCATGCATTATCAATGCCTGCTCAGGCTTAAAAAGCCACTCAAACTGAGACACCAAGCTGGCAGTAGGCTGCATGATAGCCACCATAGTGGGATCAGCATGCAGAATACAAACACACAGTCAAAGAGGAATCTGAGGGCCAGCTATGAAAAGGCCTATCGTTAGACCAGAGCTGATTGCTGCTCTCTCTTTCCAGCAGGCAGCCACTCAACGTCCATCGCATGTCAACTATTTTTTTTTTACCTCATATTTTATTCTCCAGCCTGGAACCCTTTCTAAGGCACAGTGTTAGGCTTGTGCCAGCCGTGTGTAGCCATGAGAGAATACAAGGCTAACACATAAAAAAAAAAAAAAAACAGAAAAAATGTGTTTTTGCAAATACTCACCCTATTGATTAATATGCAGGCCAGTTGTGGTGCACTCAAACAGAGAGAGAAATTTGTCCTGTGGTTTAATTAGTCAAGTGCTAGGCCAATTTTCACTCAGTAATTATGGCGGCATATCATAGTGACCTTTCCGGCATTTTCTGCACGTTTGGCTTTTATCAGATCATGTATTATTCAAGCACTTTGTTGTGTGCAGTCTGCAAGCTACTGTCTTCCAAGCACACTCTGTTTTCCATGCTCTCTGTAGCATTTTTATTCACTTTCTGTTGTCGCATTTCTGTCACGAAATAGCCAAGAATCCCTATTCTCTTACAGGCTCGACTGGTCGTGAGATTACTGTGCTGACCTGATCATTTAAATCAGATGTAGTTACCTGTTTAGCTTTGAGCCAAGGAAAAATGAGAACATTAACAACCAATCCATTAGTTCCATAAGATGCACAGCTCATAAATTGTTTAATACACATGACTGTATCAATTAATTTCAGTCAATTAGTAAGACATTGTGACAAAATTAAAACAAGTAGTTTTCAAGCATCCTTCGTAAACTGAAACTTTTCTGAAATGAGTGTGAAGAAACAATTTATTTGATTCATTGCAAGAATCGGTACATTACCTGTGCTTCCAAACGTTTATGACTTCATAACAAAATAAAATTATGACTATGCATTTCTGTACCTTCCCTAAGCTAGGCCCCATGCTACACATTTAAACATGAAGTGCAGCAGGGAAACAAGATGAGCTTGGTTATTTTGTACAAATTAGAACAAAGTCATGCGGCTAGAAGTACTATCAAGAGAAAATGCTGCAGGTAACAGTTTTGATCTGCACATAGCAAACAGTTTAGATAAACTCTTACTAGAGTCTGTGGTACTTACCCAAAGACGAGTGAGACGAGCTGTAATCAAGCGCTGCTGCTTTAAGGAGATCTCCAATTATCACGCCGCTCTGAGATCTTACACACTCAGCCACCCTCATTAAAATCGACCCCCAGGAATCAATTCTGAACAGGTAATAGGCAAAGAATAATACACACATCTTACGTAAGGATGGGTTTCAAACTTTTAGGAGTGAGGTAGGTGGTTCTGATTAAGTAAGGAGACTTCTTGTAACCCTTGTAGAATGATCTACAGCAATGACATTACTAGCTAGGTAAGAAAAAATTCCAATGTGCTGCTCAGTTCCATAATTTAGGAACTGATTGGACTAATGTCATATCCAGAGCCTCATCAAACTACGCCTGAAACATAAACTTTCACACAGAGAAGGCTGACCGTTATTTCACTACCGGACACTGTCAGCTGTGGTTCATTAAGGGCACTCATTTAGACACCAAGCCACAAACTCTATCACACTGCGAAGTCTTGCCTTTGTTTTTCTTTGTGCATCACCAAAATGAACATTTCTATTACCCTCAGTTACTGACCTCTGCCTCGTAATACTTCCTTCCTCCTTTGGTCTACACCTCTATATAAATGTATATGCCAGTGTGTTGTGTTTTTTTTTTCTTTTTATTAACTAGAACTCTGCCTGATGATTAAAAAAAAAAAAGCTGCCTTTGTGTGTCAACACCAAGGTCTTCCATGTTACAACTAATAAGTGTTTTACTTATTCTTTTGCTCATATTAGGTTATTTTGCTCATGTTCATGTTCCTGATTCTGAAAAGATCACGAGGGCTCCTTGCATGCTAATTAATCTGCTTAGTAAAAAACCTTCTACCATCAACCCACACTTCGGCTGTGTAGCACAGCAGTGTGAGAAATGAAATCAATTTATGCATAACTATATACCAAATAAAAACTATTTACTAAATGAAAACTCTGGAAGTCAATAAGTAACATGCTTTTTTTTTATTATTATTTCTCTGGTTTTTAAATCTATTTGTCCACCAGGAAACTATTAAAAAGAGAGATGTGGGCTGATTTAACCTGTAAGCTGTAGCAATGTTGTCAAATACAGCTGTATTATTACTATTATTATTATTTATAATTATGTATCATCATTGAGTGATATTCAAGTGACCATTAGTGACACAACTTGGCCAATCTACAATGAACTTCATGCTAATGAGAAGCCTAGCAATGCTGTGGCCACCAATTGGAGTGAAGAACAAGGATACAATTTCCCTGTTCTGTAAAGCATTATATGTATTTTTACTTCCGCGTATTCGGCCCTCCTCGTAGTAACTCCTACAGGTAACTACAAAAACTTGGCGGCGATTACTAGTCATAGTTTTTTGGGGTTTTTTTAGTCAGCATACAATAAGCTGTCTTTTAAAATAATTGTGTTTTGAATGTTTCCAGTTGACTCCCACTTGCTGCTATTTTCTGGTTGCTGGAAACTGCCTGAGGATTGAAGATTAACCTTTTTTTAGTGAACACCACCATCTTTTGCCAAAAAGCACTAAAGCTGTCCTCAGGGAAATCTGAAGGACAGCACTGAAGATCCTCACCTGATCTAGATTTTACTGAGAGGCTCAATCTGTAATTTTGGTAGCTCATTTTCCTGCTTACTGCTGGTGGAAGGATTTAATATCCTGTCCTGTAATTCACATGTCATATTAGCATATCATCACTGGGACTGACGAGTTCTATGTTCTGTCATGCAGGAACGCTTGTCATGTTCAATCGAATCTGGAGATTTTAGTGACACTAAAAGCTGTCTTTGTTTCCAAAAAGAAAACAGTAAAACTGCTGGCCTGGCATTTCTCACAGTTTTAACCAATCTACTTACTTAGATCACTCTCCAGAAGAGATGGAGTTTTAGGGTGACTTCAAAACATGCCTGGAAGTCACTTGTCCCATCCAACAGATTTTTCCCCTGCTTTAGTTTTACTTTCTACTTTTATTACCTTAAACATTGTTTACGTGCGAACGAGAATGGATCTAAGTCGCAAAGTGCAAAGGACGGGGTTTTTTTTAAAGGCTAAAGTGTTCTGTGATTTCTTTGAAAATAAAAGTTTAGCATAAAAAAAAAGGATGGCTTAGGATCAATCAAAATGTAAGATGAAATAAACTAGCTGGCTGACACAGGTTACATCTGTATTAGACGCTGGCTTTTCTTATGCGTTTTCGGTTTTCGTGTAAAGTTTATTAAAAAGCTTACTAAAACTTTTAGGATGTGATCTGAAGGTAGTGATTGGTGGATAAATAAATCTAAAAAAGTGGAATTTACGCCTGGTTTTGAATGTTATGTAGATGAGATTGATGATAATTAATAATTAATATGATTTTTTTGGACCGATTGACTTTGTCGCTATGGTAACAAAAGGTATGGTTATGCATGTGAGGTTTATTTAATCTCTGATTAGAGGCACTAATTTTGGCAGGTTAAAGTTCCCTCCAGGGGCCACGGTGGCTTAGTGGTTAGCTCGTTTGCCTCACACCTCCAGGGTTGGGGGTTCGATTCCCGCCTCCGCCGTGTGTGTGTGGAGTTTGCATGTTCTCCCCGTGCCTCGGGGGTTTCCTCTGGGTACTCCGGTTTCCTCCCCCAGTCCAAAGACATGCATTGTAGGTTGCTTGGCATCTCTAAATTGTCTGTATTGAGTGAGTGAATAAGAGTATGTGTGTGCGCCCCGCGATGGGTTGGCACTCCGTCCAGGGTGTATCCTGCCTTGATGCCCAATGACGCCTGAAATAGGCACAGGCTCCTGCTGACCCGAGTGTAGATCGGATAAGCGGTAGACAATGAATGAATGAAAGTTTCCTCCCACAGTCCAAAGACATGCTTCTAGGCTGAATGGAGTCTCTAAATTGCCCGTAGTGAAAGAGTGTGTGTGTGCCCTGCGATGGGTTGGCACTCCGTCCAGGGTGTATCCTGCCTTGATGCCCAATGACACCTGAGATAGGCACAGGCTCCCCGTGACCCGATGATAGATCGGATAAGCGGTAGACAATGGAAATGGAAAATGGAAAACTTATTGCTTGTCAATACTTAGTGATAACTTCATGACTTCCTTTCGTAAAGCTGAATTAGTTACTGCTTACATTACACTTTCTACCAAGCCCTTACTGCTAACAAAAATCTGTAAAAATGACAACTTGATTGATCAAAAACAGTCCCTGATTCATCTTCCATTCTATAATATCTGGCTGTAATGTTTCTTTAGGAAGCAAGGACAGAATTAGTGCTGTCAAAGTCAGTTAGCCATCAAACAATCTCTCTTATACATCTCAGTTATGACTAAAATGACTCAGAAGTTTGCTTTTCTAAGAAACTATTTTAGCTGCATTTCAAGATTTGGCATAAGCCCATAAGTACTAAAAGAGTGTGTCTCATTTCCAAAACAAAACTTGGCAACCTGGGCGTAGAACCTGCCAATGTTCTCGAATCGCCGTTGTGTACCAGGATGGAGCAGTAATTCAGGAGAAAGACCCAGACCTGCAATCTCTTTGGAGGAACATAGTAACACTTAGCTTAGTCTTCTACTTCATTAAGCCGTTTCTTTCTAATTGAGTTTCTTACTTCGCAGAACATCATATTCAGAGAGGAAAATGACCGAGATGAAAATAAAAATGTACTTTAAAGAGCCATGTGTGCTAAGGCTAAAGTAAGAATCCTGACATATACAAAGAGACTTGCACAGCAGCATACTAACTAGGTCATTAGGGGATTAATTATGGGGTTAACAGTGGGTGTCAAAGCTCGGCTGGTGGGAAATGCCCGGTCTCTGTTGCATTCACACGTACAGACATGCAAAAGTGCGTTTGAGACTGCTGGAGGGGGTTTTCCCTCTGCGAGGACCCGGAGGCTGAAAGTGATGGGTTCCTGTTTGTGAGGGTTTCTTTAACGAAATGCTTAAAACGAGCAAATGAGAGTGGTGCTTATCCAGCAAAATTGCTGCTAGATGGAGCAGAAAGTGCACAAATTTTCTATGACACTCCTGTAATGAGGTTTTATATTGACCCAACAGCAGTGTGTGGAATTGCTCGCTGCTCCTCTCCCTCCTGCTTTTTACCTGCAGTGTTCATTCTCCCGTGCCATTTATTTCACTCTCCACTCTGCGTGAACCACACCGTGCACAGACAGGTGGCAAAGCGGCACACGTCTCTCAAACATCATCACATATTCAAGTGCTCCATTATTTAGCTGGTTTGAATAAGAGCGAGGAGACGGATGGAACAAAGATGAAGGGGAGAAGAAATCATGTCAAAAATTCATGCTGGGAGATCCGTCTCCACACACGATGTAATGCAAGTATATATTATGGAAATGTGACTTTCTACAAGACCCACATCGCAACCACTAACTGACATTTGAAATTAATTCGAAATGCAATAATACTTGTCTGCTTTACATAAAATATGCCTGACGGGAATAGCCTGTGCCATGGCTAAAACAAACTACAGAACTATCCTGAACCTGAGCCAAGGAAGCCAGCAGAAAGTGATGTAACCTGCACTATAAGTGCTGTGAAAACAAAAATTACACTAGCAGTGTATTGTATTCATCAGCAGGAAGCTTTTGCATGGTATTCACAAATGCACTGCCTCAACTGGAAGGTAATATTCCACTTATAGTTCTTATTGCACACAAAATTAATGGCAGCACTACCCGTTCTTGGGACCAGACTTCTATCAAATCTTCTTAGTGGAACAAACCGTCACTCCAACTGAGGGGAATGGGTGGGGGTGGATTGTGGTGGGTGTGTGCGTGGGGGGGGTATGTTTGCTAGAGCTGCGCTCCAATCTTGTGGCATTATGTTTTGTTTCACATCCATTGCCTAGCATTCATCACATTTCATTCTGCATCCATTTACTTGCATTACATACTGATTGAATCTACTGATGGGGGGCATGGTGGCTTGGTGGTTAGCACATTTGCCTCACACCTCCAGGGTTGGGGGTTCGATTCCTGCCTCTGCCGTGTGTGTGGAGTTTGCATGTTCTCCCCGTGCCTCGGGGGTTTCCTCCCCCGGGTTTTCCAAAGACATGCATTGCAGGTTGCTTGGCATCTCTAAATTGTCTGTAGTGTGTGCCCTGTGATGGGTTGGCACTCCGTCCAGGGTGTATCCTGGCTTGATGCCCGATGATGCCTGAGATAGGCACATGCTCCCTGTGACCCGAGTATAGATCGGATAAGTGGTAGACAATGAATGAATGAATGAATGAATCTATTGATACTGATGGCTTGATTGTTAATTTGGGTTAATTTTGTGTTATAATAAATATTATGTTGACGTTATTCCACCGTGTCGTTTCCCTTTATGTTACGTCTTCGAGCCAGGTGTAACAATATACACTCAAAACTGGTTAACTGAAGGGAACTGAGCTAACTTTTGTGACTAGCTCACAGCAAAGATGAGTCACAAAGGAAGGAAGCTAGCTTTTATTTAATCTAACTGTGTTTTTAATGTACAGAATGAGACGATGTATGACTCTGAAAAGAGTCGTGATCGAACCAACAGTTAGGTCTCTCGACAGCTACCAGTCCAGAAGAATGAAGGGTTAATGCTTTTCGGTTGTGACACTTTGGATAATATCAAGAATGTATCATGTTATTTTAAACACAAATTTGAAATGAATGGTGAAATCTGGAAAAAAAAATTATTCATTTGTTTTTTGCTTGTTTGTTGTTTTCACTCCACGAGCACAAAAATACAGTTTAGATGACTCCAAACATATTTACTGCTGTTTCTATGGTAACACTGATTTTCTGATCAATCAAAGTTGGCCAAACACCAAATCTGCTCACTAGATATATGTGCTACACAGGGCAAAACATAATGGCTTCTAATAATCCTGCAGCATATACAGTGCACAATCCGGCCAACAAGAAGACATTTCGGATATTTTTAGGATTTGCAGTTTATGTAATATACAAATATTCACAAAAATGACAAATGTATATCAAAACAGTCTTGGGCCAAGCTAAAGTCGGTATTAGTATTTGTAATGTATATGCTTGAGTGCTGCCTTTAAATACGGCATGTAAAGGATTAGGGGGCTTTAGGTGTAGTCACATTGCCTGGTTTTATAGATACGACCATGCAGCTAATACACAATAAACCGTATCTTGTGTATATTAAGAGTTGAGTTCGAGATGATTGGCTAGTTATAAAGGTTGGCTGCTGATTACGGTGACATCAGTACAGTACATCCATGCATGCATTAGAGTAAGAATCTGATCTCATTGCTTTTTTTCTAGCATATATATATATATATATGTTTTTTTTTAAATGGGATCAGTACTACCCTAAATAAAATAAGACACAAACTCTAGGATCCTTTAAAAATGTCTGGCTTGTGTTTCCAGCCTTATCAAAAGACAAACATCAAACTGTTCAAAATTCCTGTCACAATAAAGGTCAGGCTTGGATGTTTAGACACACTAAGAGAACACATCTATCCTTCATCTTCGAACATTTGGTGTATTCTTTGTCCTATACGCTTCCTTTAAACTGACATTCAATTCTCCAGGATCAAGGCCCATATCTATCTCCTAGTCACTACATACACTGTGTACATCTATATCCAAGCATCCTGCCAGAAAACTCTATCGTTTTCATTTATAAGAAAAGTATATAGGTTCTCTTTCTCATGGAGGGTCATATCCCTGCAAATGTCATCAGTATATCCTATGAAAAATACATTGGCATAAGTATACACCCCCCTTCAACAATTTCCACAGTTCTTTACAGATTATTTTGATTGGGTAACTGTTCAATATGTATAACTATTTACTGATTTGCTGTAAATTAGTTCAACATAAATAGTTGAATGAAGTTTGACCTGACTGCAATTACAGTGTCACGTGACTTCAGGATAACTCAGCCTGTTCCCCAGAGTTTGTTAAAGACCATGTTAGAACAGAAAAAAACAGACAAAAGAGTCTAGGGGTTTGGTTATAACCATATCTGAAACTTTCGACATCCCCAGGAGAGGGATTAAACCCATTATTATAAAAACAGAAAGAATATGCCGGGTAAAGAGAGGGTAAATCAGAGCAGCAAATAAATCAGTTTTTCATCTAAGTTCCAGGTCTAATACAAGTGTTAGAAGTACTTTTACAGATTAAGACAAAAACGGCGAAAAATAATATGAAATTTAGCACCTTAGAAATAACACTGCTTCTCTTTAATAATAATCAAAATGTGGTACTTCAGAAATCCTTGCTGAGAAAGTCAGAGCCAAAGCAAAATCAATATTGTGCCACAGGAGAGACGGGCTTAACGCTGGTCAAGCAGATTATTCCATTTCATTTCCATCTTCTTCTGAGATGCCTCAGCAGTATTGTGTTCATGCAGATGAGGCTCAACTCCTTCACCATTCCACTGTGTATTTAAAACCTGTCTACATACTATACCTTACACTGCCAGCACATTCTACACCAGGAAATCATAAATCAGACACAGTTCTGATTAGACACAGCATGCAGTGACTGTGTTTCAGCCAGAGAGAGATCCTGAGGCCTAGGAGAGCCTGCTCTACTTCAGCAAGGCAGTGGCATCTTTCCAGTAATCCCCCATCTCTTGCCACACACACAGTTTCCCATGCAAGTTTACAAGGCCACGATGGCTTGGTCATTTATCATCTCCATTTTATCCATATAAGCGTGCATGTAGTGTGAATGTGACACTCAAAAGTGGCAGCAGAGAACGGCACGCCACGGAGCATGAGCCTGACGTCTTCACAGCCTTCTCCCCAACGATGACGTGTTCTCATATCTGCTCGAGCTCGACGCCAACCGTGACCTGAAAAGCCCACTTCTGCTCATCTGCAATGTGCCCCCTGTGCTACAGGAGATCCCAAACCATCCATCAATCCATAGGTCAATGTGCCAACAGTGTGCCATTTAGCAAAGCAGCACAAGCTATAAAAATAATACAACAACACAAGAGCAGCAGGAGAAATGCAGGAATTTCTCATCTGATATCGTATAACATATATATATATATATATTACAATTACAAATAATTACAAAGGTCAAGGTTTGTGATACAAAATGATGACTGATGATATGAATATATTACATGATGATATGAATATAATATGACTGTTTATGAATAAAGTGCATATGTGTGCAGGTTTAATGCACATATGCAGTGTGCTGAGCAAAAACATCCAGAACTAGTCCAGAAAAGCCCTTTAGGTGTTGTCCTAGATGAGAGCCTCAACTGAGGGCCCAAATAGCCTTATATTATTTAAATGTACTTTTTTATTTAAATTAAATTTTTTATTCAAATTTACTTTTCTATTTGTATTCGTATATATATATATATATATATATAATATAAAAATATAAAAAAATTAAAAAATTTTTTTAAAAAAAATATACATATATATATATATATATATATATATATCAAATATAAAAAATAAAATTAAAAGCCAATGTTATTTGTCACATACCCAATGTACCCAATGTATTTGTATATATATATATATATATATATAGTATATATATATATATATATATATATATATATATATATATACATTGGGTACATTGGGTATGTGACAAATAACATTGGCTTTTAATTTTATTTTTTATATTCTTTTTTTTTCAGAATCAACCACATTGCTGTCAGTCATTCAAAATAGATATTTTTATTAGACCTATTTTTTTCTTAAATTCTGCTCCAAGGTTTCATGTTTTCAGTGCATTATTGGAATTATTGTTGCATTGTTTTATTGTTGTATATGGGAACTTTGTTCAGCCTGTATTTTATACCTTTATGATGGAAGTTAGGATTTTGTCTTTAATAGCAGCACACTACGGTTCTTGCCTGTCTTCTTTCATTTCAGGATGTGAAGTTGCTGTATCTTCTATACACATAAGCTTGGAATTTGAATGTTCTTTAACTGATGTGCTAGTGGTAATGAAGCACCATTTCAATACCACCATTATGTTTATTCTGGAAGCCCATATGCCAACCAAATGACTCTAAACCAACTTCACCAAACGCCAGTTATTTAGAAGTCTGTAAAGTATGCCAGCCAAATGAAAATATAGTCTCAAATTAAAGTGGTAATCAAATTTGCAACATTTGCATGTTATCTGATAACATTGTTAAGAAGCACTAGGTGAACATTCTGCAACTGTCTCAAAGCGTTATGAATGTTGTGCTCGGTTATGTCTTTGTCTGCTCCTGCATCCTCACAACTAACACAGCAAACAACCACAAACTCCATATCCCAGAATTCTTAGTCAGCCCATGTAGTACAAGTCACATTACCTGAACAATCACATTCGCAAACTCCCAGACGTTCAAACCGAAGTCTTGCCCACACTCTTGCATTTAATCTCTTAGTATTATTCAAGTTTTGTCTTTTCTTGTTTAAAATAATTCTAGAAATCTTGCTTGGTCAAACCGAAATGATAATTTAGCAATTTTTCCTCTTCTGTGGCGCGTCGTTTTTGCATGTATGAGAAAATATCATGGATATATTATGCAAATATTATTATCTTGCAATTGCAATTGAGTTAATATCATATAACTGCAGCTTTCTGTCTCTCAAGAGTGAGTTAATATTTTTATCTTGCAATTATTTGATATCACACAATTGAATGCAACTTTTCAATTTTCCGAGGGTCTGAGTAATCAAACCACAACAACACAAAAACAGGAAACAGTGTGTTAAGAAGGACTATAACCTACCTGTAGAATTCTTGGGAATTGAATGGGAATTGATCACATGTCTGTGTTGGTGTGGCTCGTTCATGGGTAGGGGCTTTTACAGTAAAGCACAATTTCACACTGTGGCTTCACACAAGTCACAAATAAACAGACGTAATATTATATGTAACACAACTGATTCCATTCTGATATGAATACATGTAATATTTTTGCAGGACGTGACACAAACAAGCTTCTACACGTTCCTTGCTTTCACGAAAAGTCACAGAAATCCTCAAATGTCACCTCAGGAGTTTTGACATTAGCTTTTCATAAATTTTCCAGCATTGCTTTATAAAATATTTATGCCCTGGTCATGAAAGTGTTATAGAGGCTATACGTAGGTATCCTTTCAATAACGTGTTGCCGAGTTGTTTTTTTTTATAAACCCAAGTATATTGGTGTACACCAAAGGGTCCCGTGTAACTGGTCCTAACAAATCTGTTAAAATTATTCTCAATTTTGAGCATATTTTAATCTGTAAACTTCTTGTATATGAATTGTATCACATCACACAAATAGTTCATTAAATTAATGCAATTCTGAGGACGCCGTGGCTAAAACATTGAATTAACGAGAGAATATGTGCTTCACTGGTTCTTACCTGTTCTTTACCCAGGGAGCGCCATCTTAGTGCATATTAGGTGAGCTGGATTAATCCTTTGCTGTCTGGCTTCAAATCACACTGAGTCCTCTGTGACACCTTTCCCTCCCTTCTTAACACACGTCTTTTTAATTAATTTCATCGGAGAGGGAAGTCTGTGCCTGTCGCTAATTTGTCGTGGAACTTTCACTGGGCCCTGTGCACGGTTTTTCATTTGAGTATTATGGGTAAAGAGCGGTACGCAGCTCCAGCACAGCAACCATGGCAACCATGTATTCAAGCCATAATGTTCTTTTAATTGAGTGACATCTAATGAAACATTGAAACCTAACACTAGTGTTAACAAAACAGTCTGGGCTGGGGAAGAGAGTCTGCGCTTCGATATCAGGAAGGAGGCATTCAGAAGACAAATGGCATAAGTGATAAAGAAGGTTAAAAGAAAAATAGCTCACGTGGTTGAGGGAACTTTTGCGATATGCTTATGTGAAGCCATTGATCACGTCTATTGACCAGTTCACGTTCCATGAAAAGGATCAATGCGCAGGATGTGCGACGCGTTACAGAGGAGTCGAGATTAAACTCCACAAATTGTTAATTATCCAATTAATGGATTCTATTAAATGGAGCTAGTGCTTTTTCTCTACAGCGTTCCAGAAGAGCTGGTTTAACAAATATACCAATCCCTCACTACCGTACACCGTGCATCTTTTTTTTTAAAGCACAAAAAAGCATCATGTAAGAATTGAGTTTCGGTCTGTTCAGCTTATTTGGCCCTGAGGCAGGATGGCACAGCAGCGTGGCCAACCTGCGCCACAGACCTCTGAACCACAATCCCATCCTGCAGCGTTCATTTGTATTCCAAGCCTCTGTGGGCCTGCACATAATCTCCACTTCCATCCCCTGCTCCCTCTTCGCCGTGCACATTCTTCCACCCACATATTGTGTCAGTGCTCTTCTCAAATCAATTCAGGGACTGTTTCTCCTCTGAGTGCAAAAACAAAGCTGACGACCTTTGCATGGCAGCGTTACTTGCGCAGCAGAAATAAATGAGATTTTAAAAGGCGCTCCTCATGACGCAGATTGGATCTTATATAGGGCATTATTTTTAATGCAACTCTTCGGGAGCGGCACGTGCCCTATCTTTAGGCTTTGGAGTGGCCGCCGATTGGAGCCATCTTGTGTGGAGGAAGCCAGGAGATACACCATTGCTTGTAGCTTCAGTTCGGTGCAAAAGAAACAGATTGATTCCTTTGATTTACTTTTTTTTTTTCATTTGCTCATTAATGAATGCTCTCTGTTTGGTATTCCATGTGCAATGGACTCCATCTGAAGGCAGTCGGATTGAGAGCACTACATTAATCAAAAGGCCAACTTGTTTGTAGATTATCTCACCAAAGGGCAGAGGGCGGCGGATGACGCCTTAGGAATCCTCCTACTCCAGATGAGAATTGTCTAACCGAGACACGGTTGCACCCTCCACTACTTGTGAGATCTGTCAGGACCAATCAAATTGTGTAGATCGTGGAGATGAGAGTGACATAGACCAGACGTGTGTAAATATATGTGGATCAGAACAACAGATTGGAGCTTAGCTCAGCTCAGCTTAGCTCAGATCTGCTAAAACAGAACGAGGACACACTTGACCCCAGTCACTTATGACTAGCACGCAACAGCCAGCGAGAGCATGGTACTGGGCAGAGCTCGTCATGTTGGACAGTCATAGCAGGAGGAGAAGCAGGCCTAGGGTCAGTCAGGATGACCGAATCTTGTTATTACTCACTGGAGTGGGAGAAGCTGGTGACATACAGACCTCCTCCTGCATGTATGTTGGCAGACGAGGAATGACATTACATGCTCGGGTTGAACAAGAAAATAAAAAGTGTAATTAATAAGGCATAACTAATAAACTCATGGAACTAATAAAAGTGCCATGTACATCCTTTTATATACCACAGAATTATGCCACAGCGCACCTGAATTCTCAAATCCTATTGGTCAGAAGCTGTTGGTCAAGGTTCTTTGAAAGTAGCTCAATAGCAGCTGCAAATCAGATCACAGGTTTATATTCATGCGCTTGATCTTGTAAGTTATCGTTTCTATAGTAACAGAAATTCTCAGGGGTGTATATGGTGTCTGTTTCACATAATCAAAGATTAATAATAAAAAGATTGATATTTAACAAAACAAAAGGAAAACATAATGGCTAATAAGTGTATGGAATAAGTGTGGATAGTTAAAATAATTAAGATATAGTGACATTTTCTGTAACAAGATGATTATTGAACATTTTTGAAAGGAGTTTCCAGTGTTAGTGCTTTCTAACAAAAAGGAGTTTAGGAGAATTCTTGGTAATGAAAGAAGGAAGATTAAAAAGAGAGGTTGCTGAAGGGATGACTGTTATGACTGAACATCATAACAGGAAGTAACATGTGTTGGAGATGTTCCATATCATTAAATGAAACTATATATAGGTAAAAGGATGATGTGTCATGCTAAAATTAATTTAAAATTTCAATTTATAATTATAAATATAATTATAAATAAATAATAAAGGTAATACTTCTGTTCGGTTATTGAAAAACGACATAACAGCTTATATATTGTATATATATTGTATTGTATATATGATATATTATGACGTATTTTGACTTTGTTTTTTTGTTTGTTTTTGAGGATTTTTTTTTTTTTGAGGTTCCATCTAGATCAATGAAAAATTAACTGCATATAGAACTTATAACATTATGGTCATGATATTTAAATCCCACCACTGTCCACCAGCATAACACACCATGTCAGTGTCAGGGCTGTGCTGTGAATGATCCACCGCCAATATAATTCCTCATCCGAGGCTGGTTCCTGTGCATTAATGACCTGTGTAGATTAGGAACTGAATATCATTCTGTAATGAAATCTCTACAAAGTGACCTGTATGCTAGCTCTAGCTGATGAAAGAGACAAACACTAGAAGTTTAATCCTCTTTAAAGTGAAAATTCGTCTACATTATACACCTAGAATATGTGCGTGTCCGGGTGTCAAAACTAAACACTGCCATTACAATCAAAGGTGTCACTTCAGAGCTGCTGAAATATCTTTTCCATGACTATTTCATTTTTTTTTCTCTGCATGTGTGCAGCAATTGTATTCATAGGCACAAGCCATAAAATGACATGCCCATGCTTTTTTTGAAGGTCATATCCATTAACAAACAACTAGGCAGGCAGGTAATAAAAGTCACCTGCTGAGTCTTTCATGGATTCAGGCATGTTGTGAACTTTCCACCCTCGCTGAACCCACCACAGCGTGAAGACCAGGGCACGCGCCATTCCAGCATGAACGACCCGTGTAACCAAACCATGCAAAAGAGACAAAATATACCTAAAAGTACTTATTGATCAGTGTATTAATATTGTTTAGATCATACTATTTATTAAGTGTTGTTTTATTTAATAATGTAATATGTTATATTTATTCATAACAAAATATCTAATTAACACATCAAAGGGTGTCTTTTAGTAGACTGGAAAGTAAAATATTACTATGAAAGTGTATTTTTTTTTTCAAATTCTTAGCAGTCTACTGAAACCTTAACTACATCATAGCACGGTGAGAAATGACTCTCATACAGTATAATATGCATGTCGTTTACCTTATACTCGAACAAAGTCAATCTCATGAAATATTCACATAAAGAGCAATGTGAAAAAAAATAATAAAACAAATAACATCAGCATTCTTGATCAATTTTTTTCTACACTATATTGTCAAAGGTTTGTTTACACCATGACCATCACAACCAAATGTAATTGCCGTCAAAAATTCTCTGTATGCCTGAAAGTAAGTGTTTCTCTACCCTGTTTCAATGACAATGCCCCTGTGCACAAAGTGACTGCTGTGTAGACATGGTTTGCAGTGGAGGAACACAAGTGGTCTGCACAGAGCCCTGACCTCAACCCTGCTGAACACCTTCGTGAGCTGGAATGCCGACTATCTGTCATCAAGTCCTGACATCAATAATGCTCTTGTGGCCGAATGATCATAAATCCCTACAGTCATTCTCCAAAATCTAGTAGAAAGCCTTCCTAAAAGAGTGGAGGTTACTGTAACAGCAAAAAAGGTAATAAATATAAAATGGGATGTTCAATAAGTGCATATGGGTGTGTTGGTCAGGTGTCCACAAACTTTCAGCTATAGAGTGTATTATTACTATACAATGTTTACATTTTCAGCATTTGGCAGACGCCCTTATCCAGAACAACTTATAATTTATTTTATTTTATGCAACTGAGCAATTGAGGGTTAAGGGCCTTGCTCAGAGGGCCAGCAGTGGCAGCTTGGTGGACCTGGGAGTCGAACTCACAACCTTACGGTCATAAGCAGTCCAACATCTTTACCACTAAGACACCACATACCATACTCCCTGTTTTACTTTTCCCAGTATGGTCATGTTACAAATTTTTCTTTTTCCAAGAAATGCTATTAAAAATATTATTTACTGTAATGGAATAGCTACTGATCATGACAAAGTGTTGACATTGGACAATCCTTCCATAATTGTTCAAGAAACAACTTCAAACTTCACCATATCATTGATTATATGTTTTTCTTTGTTAAATAACCAATACGTTTAGCCCTACATTATGTAGATCGCATGCAATACTGTCAGATCTGCTGTAATATATAAAGAAAATTCACGCACACACACATTTAATACCCACACACTCAGAAAATACTTTCACGTACTGTAAAAATCTGGGCCATAAGTGAGGTTACTTTTTCTTGCAGTCTTATGAAAAGTCAAATGGTCAGCACTGGGAATGAGCAACTATATGAATATACAACAACCATTTCTCTGCAACTTTCCAAGATGAATCTTTTTTTTAATGGAAAAGAGTGTTGCACATGCATCCAACACGAGTTAATATAAAAACAAGTTCAAAAGTACAAACTTGGGAATTAAACTTAAACGGAACAAAAGAATGGGGGAGTCGAAAATTAGCATCTACGGATGTAAATGATAGATAAAGAGCTAAAACAAATAAGAAGATGATTTTAATAACAAAATGATGAAATTAATAAAAAAACAAAACTCAAATAAAAAATGAAATGGTTACCAAGAGTATGCAGGAGGTCAGGGTCAGAAGTCAAGGTCAACATAAACAGGAAAACCAATATGGCGGCTGCATAGATTTCTGTGGAAAAAAATAGAGCAATGAGGTGAGTTCAATAGACTTTAATTCACACTTTCTAAAATGAACGTCCTGTTTCCTGATTACAGACAAAGCCAAGCCCCTTAGGTTTCTAAAATGCACCGTGTGTTCTTACTTTATCCCTCTGAGGGCTTCAGGTGAGATGACAAACACCTTGTCATGTCCTTTCTCTCTCTCTTTCTCTCGCTCTACTCTGCTTTTAATAAATTTATGCTCCGGGAAGAGATAGTGACTATGTGAGTGAAGTGTTCACAAAATTAGACAGCATCTTTTTATCATCCCTCACCAGAGGCAAGGGCCATAAATTACAGGTCTGCACATTTGAAACCTCTCAAGAAGATTAGGTGAATTAAACAGCGTGCCAGGGCAAAGCTGTTACACAGATACACACACACGTACACATACACAAAACCACACATACCTGGTTGCATGTGCACTCCGATACACAATAGATACCGACCAATACACATAAATTGTAATGAAAGTGTCTCTCGTATCCATTTCATGGTCCCAGTAATTATCAGGACATAAACAGTGAGTAGCCCCTGAAGGAATGGACTTGTACCTGTTGATGAGTATGCGATGCTTCAGTGTGCTTCCACCACCTTTCTTGTGCAAACATGATGACAGGCTGATCGAGGAAAAGTGAAAAGATCAACACTGTCAAGGACATCCAGGACATTTTTGAAAAATATTTTTCCATGCTGGTTTGGAAACATTCACTGAACAGGGTCAGCAGAGAAGGCTTTGGTAACTCAAATAATCACCCTTTACAACCGTGGTGAGCAGAAAAGCATCTCAGGACACTTATCAGGTCAAAACCGGAGGCAAATGGAGTTACAACAACAACAGAAAATCATATCAAGATTCACTCCTGAAAGCCTAGAACTGGAATATGAGGCACAGATTCCCAAAACCCGAACAGGTACAGTTAAAGAAAATAAAATAAATACAGGTTTTTTTCCCAATTAGAATTATCTGAGGTTTTTTTTATGTACCACTAATGTGAAAATCCCAGCAGATCAGCAGTTTCTGAAATACTCCAACATCTGGCACCAACAAGCATGCCACGGGCAAAGACACAGAGATCACATTTTTCCTCATTCGGATGTTTGATGTGACCATTAACTGAAGTTTTCGACCTGTCTCTGCATGATTTTATGCTCTGCGCTAGTGCCACATGATTGGCTGATCAGATAATTACATGTGACCAGTGTGTAGAACAAATCCTCTTTTAATTACAACGATACAGCTCTAGAAAAGACTGTACAGGAAATCGTTTGACAAAAAAGACGCGCCGCTCTGCGTCACTATCAAATAAAACTGGATCATTCTGCATTCGATGTCCATCTTTTTGTCGTTCTGCGTATGTTCTGTCAACCGATTTAATTATCACTGAGAGATTCATTCACGCTCGGTGAGTCAGAGTCGAATCTAATTGATACTTTGGATTAAAAATTGAACAATGAGAGGAAAGCTTCTTACTGACATGCTGACACTCTTCTTAAGCAATGAGAGACCGTTTTTCAATATTAGGATACAAAAGTAGCGCAGCAGAACATGACCGTCTTACATACAGCGGGAATGGATATGGAATTTGTGAGCTACCAGTGCAGGACAAATGCAGAGTAAACAATTCCATGAATAAAGAGCTAAAAATTACCTAATAATAGAATAAAAGGATTTTGTGCAGCCTAAATGACTGTTAGTTTGTTGGGACGTTAAACTGAACAAAACCTTAAGTGTAGACAATAATGGACAATAATGAAAAACTGCTTTATAAGAAAGCAACAGATGATTAAATATGATCTTGTTTGCTTTATTGTGATAATATACACAATTATCAGAGCTTCACATCATGTTTAGTCAAAATGTTGCTATAAATATTAATATTATTTTCTGTACACTTATCCTACAGAGGGTCACAGGGAGGCTGGAGTTGTTCCCAGGGAATATAGGAACACATTGGATGGGTGTCCAGTCCATTACAGGGCACAATCACTCGCACAACACACACACACACACACACACCCCGCACACACAAATACACACACTATGAACATTTAAAGATTTTTTGTTCCCCATTCAGTCTGATGTTTTGCACCTGAGCTTTGTTATCTTTCACACCTTTCTGTTTTATCTTTTGTGTCCTTTTTGATTTTGTCATAATTTTAGTGTCACATATTTCCCCCTCACTACAGCATGCACTTCTGTGACGTTCAGTGCTTTGCCGTCTGGCGCTACCGAGCTGTTTTTGTCCCGGTTTTCACATGATATGAGGCACACATTTTTCCGTATCTGATTGGTTGCTGTAACGTTCTAATACCACTGCACATGTTTGATGCACCATGCTTCAGAGTGTGTATTACTTCTTTCCTGTACCTGGGGTTAAAAGCGGGGTTTAGTACCACACTAACCCATGGTTTAGTACAGTGTGAAATTCAGCATGTTGGTTTTTAGGACTTTAGCCATTTCTCTGAAATGTTTTTTAGATATTCAGATATCTTGTATGTGTAGTAGAAAATATATTTCTGTACCATCCCTAACAGCACCACTTCTTCTCGACATGGCAGTAGTGTAGCCAGGAAATAATCTGAAAGGGGGACGGGGGGTGAGGAAGTATACTAAAGGTGGGGGATGTGGTAGCTTAGAGCTTTTTGTGGTTAAGGTGTTGGACTACTGATCTGAAGGTTGTGAGTTTGAATCCCAGATCCACCAAGCTGCCTCTGCTGTGCCTTTGAGCAAGACCCTTAACCCTCAATTGCTCAGTTGTATAAAATGAGATAAAATGTAAGTCGCTCTGGATAAGGGCATCTGCCAAATGCTAGAAATGTAAATGTGCTAAATAAAATCACCATGTGCTCTGCACTAATTCATTAAGAAGTGTGAGGTGCTTGTGTACTCTGGGTGGAGGATACACATCAGAAGGAGCAGTGATATACTGAAAACATGACACATTAATACCATTGCCATAAAACACCTTTATGACACTTTGACTGAAAATAATTAAAATAAAATGCTTGTAATGGAAAGAAATGGCATTTATCTTAGAAAACCTGCTCTACAGTCCGCTTCATTTTCTCCTCCGACAGAAAAACCTGGACTTCTTCTCTCTCTCTGGCTTTTAAACAGAAATGAGAAAAATGCACAATTGCAACTGATTGGTTAATCTTGTTTCTCACCAGCTGCTGGAGAATAAAATGTGATTACTCAAACTAAGGCACTCGTTCATTCGGTCATTTGCAGCTTCAGAGTGGTTAAATATGGAATCGTAAATATAACGACTCTGTTGACACCGTTGACCTTTTATGAACATCATTACAGAGCACTTGCTGCACAAAACGTTATGTGACATTGAATACCGTGTGTTTGTGAAGTCACTGTGCTATAACGATGTTCATAAAATGTATCTAGGAAAACCAGCACTGTGTGTGTGTCACATTAATTATGCACAATTAGGTGGAACTGGAAAAAAAATTAAGGTGGGGTTGAAAACGCCCTCTGAGCTACGACACTGTTTAATGTATTACATATTTGTCACAACTTCACAGTCAAAAATCGTTTGTTAGTTCAAGTGTGCTATTTTTTTTGGCTAAAGTGAATTATTTCCAATATTATTTGGAAACATTTTTTCATTTATAGCTTTTGTGGATATTTTGTCATATTTCTTTTTTCCATTCTTCTTATTATGCATTAATGCACCTTTTTTTATATTTTTGGACAAATTTTGTTTCCAAAATCTCCCGGAAGAGTCTTACATCATAAAAACCATCATGCTGCCAAATTTGGTTGAAGTGAATTATTCCCAAACAACACTTTTCTCACCGTTTCACTCAAACGCTACATGATTGCTTTTGTGACAAATGAGCGATTGCTGGTCCGCCTTAAACATCTCCATCATTGTTGAAGCGAGTTGGCGAGTCATTTGGAATAAGTAAAGTCTGCCTAATTTTAACCCTGATGTACCAGACTGTAAAACAAAACTATGACTTGATGGATGGATAAGGATGGAGCTTATTGGATTTGAGGCTGATTTTACTCAGCATGGTGCTGTAGTGTTTTGCTAGCACACCATCAAACGGTGTTGGAGTCACAACAAACAGATAGAGCTTACCCTATAAACCGTAGACTTAGAATTCACAGAAGTTCCTGCTGTTAAAAACGAATGATGAATACTTTCATTGCCATTTCATGATACTTTAAAATACATTTTCCCCATGTCCAGTAGAATATTTCAGTTCACAGTGTCAGCATGGGAATATCCTTAATTTCATACTCATAACTGTGATTATTCTTGGAGCACATATTCCCATGCAGCTCTCTACTTAGCACAGTTATGGAGATTTTCTTATTGATCTTCCCCCTTTACTGACACGACACTTGGTTGAAGCTGCTTTTTTTTTTTTTTTGCCTTGCTTATATAACACCTGAAATTCATTCTATGATCAGGAAATCAGATTCGGGAGCTAAAATAGTGAGGCGTCACTAATTCGTCAAAGACAAATTACACTTCAGGGAGACATGCAAATTTTCTGATGAGACACGAGTTATCAAAACATTTACGGTTATGTATAATTATGTGGTCGACTCAAACACGGAGGCTGCTTTTAAACCCGTTTTTTCCAATAAAGCCTGGGTTACTGAATTAATGAACTCTGCACATAGGCATTCATCTGAAATCTGCCAGGACTCCTATGTGCTATTTTACCCTTCAGACAGAATGTAGTTTGTTAAAACAAGAGAATACAGAGACACAATTACCCGTTCTGTAGGGATTCGCTAAAGAGCTGATCGATACTCGCTGAAGACATTCGTCAGTTCCATTCTCGTTTGTACGCCCAAATATTTCTTCCCGAGACAGTGACATATGAGTCGCAACCATCTGACTGACCATTCAAACTCAAAATCAAAAGACTATTTGCTGCATGCCAGCCCCATGTGGAATTCTGGGCTTGGTATTCTGGGAGTAAACCACGCCTTGGGCTAGAAAGCACATCAGTTATTCCCTGTCTTCTTTGTTTTCCTGAAATATTTCCCTTGTTGTTTAATGCAGATGGTCACTAAAGTCAATCGTGTAATATCTATTGTCGGTGCCTTAACTGGAGATCCTTGAAAAGCATCTCTGATTTTCTAACCTCAGCAAGCACACTCTAATATCTGTTGCACTGGTCTCTAGACATTCACCATCGTATTTATTTATTTATTTTTTTGGGTGAGGCTGATTCTGATAAAATGAAACGCACTTCTCTGCACTCACTTTCAATCAGGGCGAAGAAAATGAGCAGCAGAGATGGGCTCTGAGGAAGTGGGCATTGCAGAACATTGTAAGTGCTGTAATAGGAGAGCAAATTGAGGAGAATGAGTTTAGTGAAGGTCAAAGCTCGAGAGGCAAACAGAAACGTTAGAGCCCCTATCTTCACAGATACCGACGGCGCAACCTTCCACTCAATGACACGAGAACCATTACGTTATTGTCCTTAAAAGCGCCATTTAGCTTACGGTATCTGCGGACGACGCCCATAGGACAGGTTTTTATCCGTGATATTTAGACCACAAAGTGGCATGGTTATTATGTGGCATTTAAGGTCAGGATGCTAAATTTAAGGTTCGAACCGAGAAGAATGTCTCACCTGAAAGCTATTTAAGAGCGCTTTTACATTCCCGACAAACGCTTATCGTAGAGGAGCAGCATGCAGATACCTGCTTTCATCTAATACTGAATAAAAAAGCAGACTCTCTTTCCCTTCTCTAAAACAAGCCATCCATCCTTCTCTCCCTTTTTAATGTCTTGGAATTGATCACTGTTCATCTATCATATCACTACAGCGAAATTGAATACACCATGCTGCTAAATCCAACACGCTGTTACTCTTCATCTCAAAAAATTCAGAAAGGTCTCTAGAGCTGTGCAATATGACCATGCAGTATCAATATTGTGATCAATAATGTCACAATATCCTTTTCTGAGATAGCCTCAGTATCGTGATATTTTGTTTGATAAAAATTACAAACTCAGATACAAAAAATACCCTCCATTTTAGCGTTAAATCGTTTATTTTCTGACATTAAAAATAAAATAATGTTTAATCCTTTAAACACTACTGTTTCCCTAGCAGTTTGTCAGCACATCTATATAAGCCCATGCATATTATGTATTCTAGAAACATAAATCTTAACTGCTTCAAACGGCTTTACAAAAATGGTTTAAAAAAAAAAAAAAAAAAAAAAAAAAAACACAATGAAATGCTGTTTGATTATCACAAGTCATGTAGCTTTTCCCTCATGTTAGTCGTCATTCCGATTGCTGACGCCATGCTGGAAATGCTTCCAACTTGCAGGCTCACACAACACGACATGACTCATGAGGATTTTAAGGTCGAATAAGTGTATGCGTTTAATTGAGCAAACTTCCCAGTGCTGATCATCACAGCTGGTCTGCTCTCTGTAGTATTGGTGGTTTGGGAATCCCAAAATTTCATGCTCGTACAAACACGGCCAAAACTGTAAACCTATTTAGAGCTAATAAGAAACATAGAAAGCTGTTTTGATGACATATAAGTTTAAACATTTAAAAAATATCTTGTAATAATAATCATCATGTTATTCCTAACATTTTATTTCTCTTCAGTGAATTTATTTACCCCATAGCAGTGTTTCTGTAACATCCGGGCCCCCCGCACCCCACGGGGCTTGAACCTGGATCTCCATGGAAACCGCGTGCGCCCACACGCCATGGATCAGACCCATACGCGGGATCAAACAAGCGCTGCTTTATTAACAGGGGGAAGACGTTTCAGAGCATGAAAACCAGGACATTACAGCGACTGGACATTTAAACAGACGAGTAAAACAACAACCGGGCAGACATACTAACAGACGAACAAACAAACAATGACTGATGCAGACAGGTACACAAGGGCTCATATATATAGGTCAAGACATCAGGGCAAATAGGGAACAGGTGACAAGGCGGAAAGGCAAAACAATAGGAGGGGCGTGGCACAAAGTGCATGGGGAATACAAACAACAAAGCAGGCTGCAATGATTCGCCCTCCAATAGTCTGTCAGGGAACTGTCCCAGTGGTTCCTGACAGTTTCATTCTCAGATCAGAAGGTGTACAGCTCTGACAGTAACTCCTACTATAACATGATAGTGTTCTATTAATGGCTCCTTCTAGTATTTTATTGCTCCCATAGGAACCGTTCATACACATGGACTCGACAGATGAAGTGAAAATGTGGGTTATGTAACATTTATAGAAGGAGTCTCCAGGATCAGAGCTTTTTTTAACAATTCTCCACTATGACACAGAGGTTTCAGGGTTCTTAGTCACACGACAAGCTGTCTTTTTTGTCTCATTAACGTCAAGAGAGAGGAAAAATAAAGGCTGGTGAGGTGTTTAGAACTGATAAAACGTCTGTAATAACAGGATGGAACTTATCTGTTGTATGTTTTTACAGTTAATGTATCAGTAAATTAAAGTTGGCATCAATCCAATACCCAGATTTGACTGTATTTTGCTTTGGTTAGGATTGCTTTGACTATATTTCTGTTCATTATTGTTGGAAGGACAGACTCTGGGAATGCAATTCAGTTTGGTAGGAACAGGTCAGAATATTAGGTACAGTTTCAGCAGATTATCCAAAAATATTTTGAGCAAAAAGCTGGGTCAGAAACGGGAAAAAAGCAAAAAGGAAGTGGAAGTGAAAATAGCATGGCTTACACAGTGAGGGGGGGGATTTGTGACAATTCTATTACAATTGAAGTTATTTTTATGTGAAAGGGATTAAGATTTTAAAGCCTAGTTCTTAAGTATTAGATATCGCTAGCAGATAATACGGAAGGTTTCGATACTGGTATTGAAAAAGAAAAAAGTGTTATCATATCATCTCTACTAAAAACAGTTAAAAAGCTCAATGTGTTGTTTGATAATAAATTAAAAAACTGGAATGGTTGGCAAACTGCTGAGGAAGAATAACACACTTCAGACTGTGCTGCTTTATGACAATAATACACTTCAGGATGATAAACTGTTATTTTTCGTATAACACCACAGACTGTCATGCGGTATTTCTTTCTTAATGGGTTTCGAAACAGGTTCTACCAGCCTTGAACAAATCAGCAGGTTATTTGGTGTGTCAGTATTTTGTGTGTTTATAAATAACCGGTCACGGACGATGGATCTGAGATGAACTCTGCCGGCCATCACAGATTCCCGGGATGAGTGGTTTCATACATGTGAGCGTAGATAGCAGGTAGGCCGGAGAAGTAAACAAACTCTTCCAGGGTTTTTGGTTTTTTCGTAAACAACTAAATCCCAAAATTCGACCCAATGTGCTGCTAATTTGTTCTGTTGGACTATAATGATGATGGTTTGACTCCATAAACCAGCCAGTTCCCATAATAAAAAATGTAATAAATACTGCAGGCAGTCTCTTATAAGGTTTTCCTTTTCAAAACAATGGTTTTATATTTCACACAGACTGGCTGTGTATTGTCAAATGAAAGCATGTTTGACTATTCTCAGATTAATACCCAGCATACTGTCTCATACAAATACTGTTTTCCTTCACTTTCAATCAAAAAAGAAGCCCAAAGGCTTTACTTAACAAGTTAAAATGTTTATAATGTTCTTTTTTTTACCTTCTCCCTGGCTTTTATCACTAAAATGGATCTTTTTTTAACAGCTTGCCAGATTGCTATGCATAAACCACACACATGCCCACAGCCAGAAGCGGCACATTTTTTTCCTCTTTGCTTTGTCTCTGTGGTCTTGCTCGCCATTTACAGCCTCATACAGGCGTGGCGCTGGAGGGGATGAGCCAGGGCGCTCGGCGCAGTCCTTAGCCTATATTGGAGCTGTCACATGTGTGTTTGGAGCTGGGAGGCAGACAGGCAATTTAGGCATTGTACTGCGAATCAATACACCATCAGAGTGTATGTGTGGAGCGAAACCATCCTTCACAGACGTCGTCATTTATAGTGTTTTTGCCCCGATGCTGAAAGCGGGCAAAAGGGAATATAAGCAGATGAGCGTCATGGAAGACCTCATAAGACCTCAAGATATATGTGCTGTCTGCTACTCTGTGGGCTTTAAATACTCAGCTTGCAACGCTTTCATCACTGGCACTGAGCTCTGTACTGTAATAACGCTGTGCAAAACAGATGCACAGGATCTCATTGACTTCCAGCGTTTTCTGCAAAAGTGTATTTACTAAAGCGGTCTTGTCAGGGCTTGTCTGATTGTGGTCATTGGAACGATTCTATTAGGTTTAGAGAGTAATTTCACAATCAGTGAGATTTCCATATCCATTATGAGGGAACATGGGGGGAAATTGAAAACAAACGCAATGAGTTGGATTGGTTTTAGATGGACAAAAGCATCAGCAAATATTGCTTTATTTTCTATCAAAGCTTGTGTTCACAGATGTTCAAATTTGACAGCTACACCATGTCCAATGTACATTCGCTAATGAAAAGGAGGGGGAAAAAATAACATTACCTTTTTGGAGCTGATTCTGCTTTTTAATGTATTTTCTTGAAAGAAAATACTAAACTAACTTCCTGTTCCTTGGATCTGTCACAAACTTTAGCGCTGTGATACTGATAATGAGCAGACGCAGGTGTTGTCTCCCAGTATGGGCTGGCAATATGGCAAAAAAAAAGTCTTATTGTAATTTTTGAATGATATTTAGGTTTGCATAAACTTTGATAATAAACTGCTGGCAAGACACGCATGTTACAAACTTCCTTTCTCAGTCTGAGTTCCCGCCACTTTTTGCTAGCTATTTGCTATTGTTTGTTTGTTTTAATCCTGTCTCTGTCCCTGTCCTCTTATTGGTGTGTTAGCTGATTGTGTACACATGTTCTGTGTCTGTTTACACCCGGTGTTGCTGTGTCATGGTTCCGTTGCGAAGTCTTACCATACTTTGCCTTTCTTGTTAATTTCTGAGCTTTATTTTTTTTTATTAGTTTCTGTGTTGCCTGGTTTCAGATTATCCTACTATCTGCCTGTGTTTTGACCTCAGACATGGCCGTTGGTTTTTCCCTGGATTCGTCCTGATCCATTTTCTCACTTCCTGTCTATCCATTCATTCATTCATTCATTGTCTACCGCTTATCCGATCTATACTCGGGTCACGGGGAGCCTGTGCCTATCTCAGGCGTCACTGGGCATCAAGGCAGGATACACCCTGGACGGAGTGCCAACCCATCGCAGGGTACACACACTCTCTCATTCACTCACACAATCCCCACAAATCACACACTACGGACAATTTAGAGATGCCAATCAACCTACAATGCATGTCTTTGGACCGGGGGAGGAAACCGGAGTACCCGGAGGCCCCCCGGGGAGGAACCCATCCCAAAAAACTCCCCTCCCCCCGTCTATCCATGTTACAGGAAAACCACCTTCTCAAAGCTTTTGTTGAGTATTTAAGGAGGGAAAATAAAATGACTAGATTAGTTACAACAAATTTGAGGAAAATTCCAAGACTGACAGTATTGCAATACTTATATATCATATTGTCATATCACCCAACTGTCTGAAAATAAACCTAAATAATGCAGAGATAAATAAAAGACCAAACCACTGCCAGCAGATCCTCTCCATTTGATGTCTAGCTTTGCTCGACAGTAGCAGCATGTTATAAAAAGAGCAGCGTGAGCCACTGCAGTACTTGTTGACCCAGACAGACAGGTGTCTCAGCGTCTCACTGAGCCTATCTCAGCATTAAGGCCAGGATCATAATGGAGGTGATAATGACAGAGCCACTCTGGCCTCCGTCACAAGGTCTCCACACCTTTGTGCATCTCTCGCCACTTATTGATCAGCTCAGACACAGAGTAGAATATAAAGCATTCTTGCACTCCTCAAAGTCAGCAGCTTTCTGCAGTTTTTGAGGAACTTTCAGAGCTTAAAGGCATTTCGGCCAGCAACGGAAGAGCGTTCCAGATGGCACAGAGTCGAGCGTGTCAGGATGAAGAGCCCAAAACGCCAGCTTAACGCTCACTGAGCCAGATCAGTGATGTAATTAAATGCTCATTTCTCAGCCATCAAGCACAATGTCAAATGGTTAAAGAAAAAATGCATTAAAAAACTGGCACAGTACTAGCGATGATTTGATGATTTGATTCCTCCTGGACTTTAACACTGCCAGCTCTTCTCCAGCCATTTTCCTGTTTCATTTTGTATACATGATGTGTTTATAATGACGTCCTGATGCTAGCGCCACATTGCAGTGAACACTGACACGTGGGACATTATACATGTATATAATTTAAGCAATATGCAAAACCGACTCTGAGGACGGGAGCACACATGTTTACATCTCCCACATATGCTTCCACGAGCTTCTGTTTGTGCCTGCCTTAACACCCCAGCCCAAAAACATCAAACTGTGAGCTCGCTCGAGCTTCCTTCACGCTCGTCTCTGCGGGTCTGAAGTCAAATAAAAATTCATAAACGAGTAATTAGCAAATATTATGAGAAAACAGCTGGGGTTAAATCTACTCGGATTCAAACCCTTGTGTTCTGGACTTAGTATGAGAAGCTTCAAAAGCAAATAAGCAGGATTTATCTGTAGTCTGCATACAGACCTAATCCTGGGCTTATAAAATAAACAAACACATTTGTCTTCCAGGCAGTGAATGACTGGATTTGATCGACAAGCCTGTATCCACTGGTTTTACATAATGTCTAAAAATATTTATTAACTATATTTTCTTGTATTAATGTAGCTAAAATGCAGGAATATTTAACACCCAAAAATATTTAATTATCAAAAAATTCTACCATTCTTTTTTTTTTTCCTCACAAAGCAGCTTTAGAGAGGTTTAGAGATTCCTAATGAGTAACCCAGAGGTGATGATTTCAAGAAAAATTCTGTTACAGAATAAAGAAATAATCTTAAAAGGACTCAAAAGAGACCACATGCTTTTCTGGGTGACACCAGAAAAAAAAAATCTGTCAGTCCCAAAACTCTGACATACCTGGACTCAATAAGTCTCTTTATTCTTCCACATCACTACATAAAAAGTTACACTGCTACAAAAGGTGTAAACACAAAACAGTATTTCATCCCCAGGCATTCAAAAAAATCTGACATCTCTTCCTGTCCTGTCCTGTCACATTATACAGAACAAAAATGACAAGCTATGACAACAAATAAATCTGATTTTTCATCTATAAAAAAAATAAATAAATGAAAAAACTTACCTATATATTCCAAGAAAGCTCTGGAGCATAGGTATGGACTCAAACATTAAACAGATTTAAGCTTTGCAAATAAACTTCACCAAGAACTAAAATCTGAAAAGTCAATGCAAATCAATGCAGCTGTAAAAACGTCTTTTTCCTCTGAACAATAACTATAGTTTTTCCATCTCTTTCTTCACGTGACCTAGAAACATCTGGGTTACTGTAACTGTACTGTATTCATCTACATTCGAAAGAATAAGGTTTTTGGATCACCTCTATTTTACCTTTCAGTCATTGGCTTCTAGCTCAGTAATTCTAACTATTTATTGTATGTTTTTAAAGCGTTATATATAGACTGATCCCCTCTTACACTGCAGACATGGTTTGTATCCTTATGGTCTTCCTCACTGTTACAGTTGACTGTTCATTAATAAAGTATTGGAGAGCAGAAACTGGTGGAAAGTCTTGTTAAATATAACAGCTTGTACAGCACTACAACTTTAAAGTTGTACCTACTCCACTTTTAATACTGATTTAATTTACTTTGTTGCACTGGTATAGGACTGTACCTATTTGCCTACTTACTTACATACTTATTATATACCTACTTATGCATTTACTTACTTTTTCTGTAATACTAATATTATTTATCTTGTAGTTCTTACACAGGATTTGCAACTGGTCTTACTTACTATCCTACTAACTTACTGACTTACTTATTTATTTATTCACGCACTTACTTACATACTTACTAATCTACTTACTTATGCATTGCATATTGCATTCATTATTTACCTACTTATGCACTTATTTTAAGTTTAATTACCTTATAGCACTGATTGTACCTACCTAATTTCTTACTAAATTACTCATTCATTCATTGTCTACCGCTTATCTGAACTATTCTCGGGTCACGGGGAGCCTGTGCCTATCTCAGGCGTCATTGGGCATCAAAGCAGGATACACCCTGGACGGAGTGCCAACCCATCGCAAAGCACACACACACTCTCATTCACTCATGCAATCACACACTACGGACAATTTTAGGGATGCCAATCAACCTACCATGCATGTCTTTGGCACGGGGAGAACATGCAAACTCCACACACACATGGTGGAGGCGGGAATCGAACCCCCAACCCTGGAGGTGTGAGGCAAACATGCTAACCACTGAAGCCACTGTGCCACTGTGCCACTTACTTCCTAACTTACTTCCTAACTTACTTCCTAACTTACTTCCTAACTTACTTCCTAACTTACTTCCTAACTTACTTCCTAACTTACTTCCTAACTTACTTACTTGCCATCTTAATGAATTAATTACTAACTTATTTGCTTATTAACTTTCTTACTTAATTACTTACTTACTATATTAACTAACTATACTATCTTACTTAATTACTTACTAACGTATTTACTTATTAACTTTCTTAATTATTTACTTACTTACTCACTATCTTACTAAATTACTTACTAACTTACTTACTTGCTTTCTTACTTAATTGCTTACTAACTTACTTACATACTTAATTAATTAATTACTTTCTTACTTGCTTGCTTATTTTTCCTAATACTAAGTTTACTTACTTTGATGTTCTGACATAGGATTGTACTTAATTCCAAACTTCCTAACTTTTTTAACTTCCGTCCGTCTGTCCATCCATCCTTCCATCCTTCCTTCCTTCCTTATGTACTTAGTTACTTTGTAAAACAAAATTTTAATATCGATGTATGACTTTACCTTAGTTACTTACTTTACTTACTTTGTAACACATATTGTACTTACTTTGTATTATGAACATAAACCTCTGGTTACTTATGTACTTATTTATTTCATTTCTTTGTAGTACTGATTTTACTTAATTTGTAATACTGACATAAGACTCTACTTACTTACATCCCTATGTACTTACTATGCTTTAATACTTGATTAACAGGATGAACTGGCATGAACTAGTGTAATGTTTTGTTTCTTGAAAAAAATGTGCAGGCATAAAGTTTTTGTGTGTGTGTGTGTGTGTGTGTGTGTGTGTGTGTGTGTGTGTGTGTGTGTGTGTGTGTGTGTGTGTGTGTGTGTGTGTGTGTGTGTGTCTGCACACATTTAGGACAGATGGATCAGGGAATAACAGCACAGTGTGAATGGCCGCTGAGTTGAACTGTCATGGATGCTGTATTCACCTGCCTCAGTACACATCAGCCAATCTTGGGCTGCAGTCTCTCCCGTTACGACCACGCTAGAGCGGTGTCCTATAGAGTCGGCTTAACTATCAGCATGTAATTATAGAATCATTACAAAATACACACTCGAGTAAGATGACCGTAGCCTGCAGCCTGGTGGGTTCTAGCCCTCGTAGATACAAGACATCTGCTGCAGGTTTGAAAAGTAGTGGCTAAAAGAAGACATTCATCAAACGATCAGATTAATGTTATTCCTGCATAGAGCACTTAAATGTTTGTTAAATGATAAAGGATCTCCAGATAATTGACACGTCAGCTCTAGGTATTATTTTCCTGACAACTTTCTTCTACAGAAAAATTAGCACATCCATCCAGGTTATGTAGATCATATCAGATGTTGATGCATTTTGCATACATAATCTAAAGAGTACTGAAGATAACGTTTAACAGTTATTTCTTCCTATCTCCGAGTCTTCAGTGAGTCAGTAACAAAAGCAGACTCTTCCGGTTTCCAGGGACTAGTTGCTCTCAAATTTTTAAATTGTTCAATAAAATTCTTCTCTACGTTGAGAATATAAATATAGCATTACACGGCTACGTTGCTTGGTGTTGTTGTAAATACATTTCTGAAAAGTTTGCAAGGTGTTATATATTTGTATTCTGCAATACAGCAAGCATTTTTATATTAGTATTCAGTATAATACTGTGCCAAAGAATACGGACTTTGTTTGACCATTACAAGTCACCATCTATTACAGAAAAGTCCCATGAATTTCATGTGTAAAATTTTGACTTTTTTCTAGATGGATTTTGTCTTCATGAGAGGAATGTCACATGAGAGAAAGCTCATTTCGAATAGTCCCAATGTTTTGTTTTGTTTTTTCTGTGATTTTATTTCATTTTCACATGTAGTTTTTTTTTTTTTACATTTTCCCTGATTTATTTATTGTCCCACATGAATTTATTTTTGCACGAGGGTTTATTTTAACATGTGATTTCTCACATTTTCACATATTTATCTTTGATATCTGGGGGGGGGGTATGGTGGCTTAGTGGCTTAGTGGTTAGCACGTTTGCCTCACACCTCCAGGGTTGGGGGTTCGATTCCCGCCTCCGCCGTGTGTGTGTGGAGTTTGCATGTTCTCCCCGTGCCTCGAGGGTTTCCTCCCCCGGTCCAAAGACATGCATGGTAGGTTGATTGGCATCTCTAAAGTGTGTGTGCGCGTGTGTGTGCGTGTGCGTGCGCGCGTGTGTGTGCCCTGCCTTGATGCCCTAAGACGCCTGAGATAGGCACAGGCTCCCCGTGACCCGAGAGTAGATCGGATAAGCGGTAGACAATGAATGAATGACTAAAGGTGAAATGCCCTTTCACATGTTTTCCTCATGATCATATTAATCACTCAATTATATGAAAAGTTATAATCGTATTTTTAATATGTTTGATCTTACACTAAAAAAGGTCATTCTGCCCCTCGTGCTGAAGTCCAAACACATCTAAGCATTCTCACTCACTTGAGCTGTGTGTAAATTTATATGTCAAACACCTCAGATTTCACTTGCACACTATGATTTATGGTGTTAGTGGATTGTAAAAACAGAATACTGTTAGATTCCGAGCAAAAGCATCACATGGTCTGTCGTTTTATCCCCCAAAAAAACAAAAGCATCACATGACACATGATCTGTCTTATTTATCAACAAAAAAAACCCCCACGAACATTCAGTGAAAAGCCCCAGCTCAAAATGTCGACTAATTTGTCTACTCGTCGGGTGACACATGTACATCTTTGTAGCATGCTCTGAAGCGTGAAGATGTGCACAGCGCAATAAATGTGTGTGTGTGTGTGTGTGTGTGTGTGTGTGTGTGTGTGTTGTACAGGTTGGGGGCAAGACAACAAGGTTTCAAAGCAACTTTTCAATCTAGGCACCCAATCGACTTACATTGTGGAGGTCTGTCGCACTAAAGTGTTCAATCACTAATCCCATCCAGAAAGCACTGGAGGAAACAGGGCCATTATGGGTCAAAATGAACGAAAAATCATTGCGCTATGATTGATGTGCCCATTCGCTACAGAGATAAGCCACTACTTCACTTTCACCAACAGCACCTAGCTCTATTCTTCTCCACATCATGGATGGTTATTATATGTAATTCTCTTCAAATGACACTTTTTTCATGATCTCTCCCCCAAAAAAATAAAAGTCAACAAGCAAGGACACATTCACTGATGGTAAGAAAACATGACAAGTGAAATTTTAAGTTACTGTCTGTTTCGACTTTAATAGTGCAACAGGGCTGCAGTAAGAATATATCATTGCAGTGACTTTTCAGTCGGATCGTACTGTCCTTGAGGGAAAAGTGGAGTTTTTATCTGGACAGGGAAAAGGGAATTATATAATAACAGGCGTACTAATTCGAGTGTAATTTCTCATCAAACTGGTGAGAGAAAAAAGAGCAATTTTAAATCCCATCTCAGAAGAAGCCCTCCTGCTGTCAGCGCTCCTCTGTTCATTTGTGTGGTGGGACTTCTATCAGGGCGGTGATCATTAGCAGAAGCTACGTCCACTCGGTGTGATATCAAAAACACCGCAGGCTGAGGATAGACCAAGTGCTCCTCAAACATAAAGCAACTTTTTATACCAGACATATGTAATGAGCAGGGGCAGCTAAAATTCCCTTTAATATAAGATTTCATTTTCCACATCAGATCACAAATGTTCTCGCTATGAACAAGAGATCGCACGTTTCAATCCCGACGCTGCCGCAGCCGCCTGTGGTGGAACCTAACAGAGGCCGTGCTGTCAGGGTGGGAGCAAAGGCCATGCTCTCTCACCCCTGCTGATCACAGCAACACTAACAATCATGACCATCTTTGAGTTTATGGGTGCACTGTATGGGACGTGGTAGCTTACTGGTTAAGGTGTTGGACTACTGCTCAGAAGGTTATGAGTTCAAACCCCAAGTACAACCAAGCTGCTGCTTTTGGGCACCTAAGCAAGGCCGATAATCTTTAATTGTTCAGTTGTATAAAAAAATGAGCTAAATTGTAAGTCGCTCTAGATAAGGTCATCTGCCAAAGGCCATAACTGTAAATGTATGTTGAAGAAGGTTGATATCAAAAAGGCTTCATGTGTTTTGAAGGTAGCGTGTGTTAGAGATAGCCCTCTCTAGCAGGTAGCTGCTCTATGACTGTGAATAGCTGGCTGGTAAATGGCAGGTCAACTAACTGTAAAAAAAAAAAAAAAAAAGGGACTTTTTTATGCTTAAGATTAACAGCACAACAAACGGTAATAAGAAACGACGGTAATAAGAAACGACGGTAATAAGAAACGACGGTAATGAGTACTGACCCCTAACTGCATATACGCAGAAAACATATACATATAAAAAATATATTTATAATTATACATAATGGTTATACAAACAATATAGGTTATATAAAATAATACAGGTACTGTCCTTCAGAGGATCTGTCCTTCAGTCACCCACTGGATTGTTGCATTATAAATGTAGCTTTAATATTCAGTCAAGGTTTATACAGTCTAACAAACAATGGCAGCATTGCTGTACTAATATCCAAAGAGTCCTTTCTCTGCTGGAAGCTCAGACAAGCTCTAATATTAATGTGAGACTGCAAAGGAATACATTTGTGAGGATTTAGAAAGCCCAGGGCTAACAAACAGAACCTTTTCCTGATAGTTTCTATCTAGTCTGGAGATTCTCTTGACCTTTAGGTATGATAATTTCATTTTTTAAGGTCCTGTGACATGTTTCCTGATAATTGGTTGGTTGGATGGTTGCCTGGTTGGATGTCTGGCTGGTTAGTTGGTTGGCTGGTTGGTTGGTTGATTGGTTGGTTATGGTCTCTGGTCATTTCAAGATTGGACTACTGCAACTCTCTTCTGGCAGGTCTACCTCTGAACGCAATTCGCCCACTGCAAATGATCCAAAATGCAGCTGCACGACTTGTTTTCAACCTGCCTAAGTTCTCCCACACCACCCCACTGCTGTGTTCCCTCCACTGACAGATTCAAAACACTAATGCTTGCCTACAAAGCCAAGAATGGACCAGCTCCATCTTACCTCAAAGCTCTAGTCACTCCTCGCACTGCACCTCACTCCCTCAGATCCGCTAGCACTGCTCGACTGGTCCCACCATCTCTCAGGGGAAAGGTAGGTATACATCTAGACTCTTCTCTGTTCTGGCACCGAGGTGGTGTAACAAACTTCCCCTAGATACGGCCGAGTCACTGGCCATCTTCAAACGGCAACTGAAAACCTACCTCTTCCTGAAGCACTTAAACTATTTTTCCCTGTTTATGTATTATGTTGTTGTATAAAAAAAAAAATTTTTTTAAAAACAACTCAGTTTTTAGGCTAATGGTATCCCAAGTTTGTGTCCTATTGAACCAGTGTTAATGTATTCATTGACTGAGAACTAAAGCACTTTTGTACGTTGCTCTGGATAAAAGCATCTGCCAAATGCCAGAAATGTAAATGTAAATGTAAATGGTTAGCAGGTTGGTTTGCTGGTTAGTTGGTTGATTGTTTGGTTGTCTGGCTGGTTAGTTGGTTGGCTGGTTGGTTGGTTGGTTAGTAGGTTGGTTTGCTGGTTGGTTGCCTAGTTGGTTGATTGTTTGGTTGTCTGGCTGGTTAGTTGTTTGGTTTTCCTGGTTGTTTGGTTGGTTGCCTAGTAGGTTTGCTGGTTGGTTGGTTGGTTGTTTGGTTGCCTGGCTGGTTAGTTGGTTGATGGTTTGTTATTCTATGAGAGTTAAGTGGTGTGTCTGCTTCTTAGATGTCACAGAGAGACATTGCTAGTTGCAATGTTTAATAGGAGAAGAAATTTCAAACATCTCAGGTACATAATGGATAACAGTCAGGTTTTGCAGTTAGCTCCTAAAAACAAAAGAGCAAGAGCTCACCATTTCTCAGCAGTGTTCAATTTGATATTAATGGGAAATCCAAAAGATAACTTTAGGAGACAGCAACTGCTAGACTCAAAAGTCCCAGAATGCAATGCAGCAGACTACACAGTGACTCAGCTCAACTAGTTAGTAATGTAGAAGATGCCAAAATGGTTTTGATGGCAGTGTTAACAGGCTAAAGGGCTAAAACTCTGCTTCACTGCTCTCTAAAACTCCCACTGGTACCACTATAGGTGCATTATAGATCAAGAGGCAGTGGAATGGCATTGTGGGTAATGTACAAAACTGTTAACATGTCAAGGAAAAAAGTTTAAAGTTAAAAAAAAGACATTTAAATACAAAATAAATCTCGACTCCACTGAAGATCGCATGTTAATTATAAAGATTAATATGCAAGTCAGTCAAGCTGGATTCTTCCTTTATCGTTATCTTAAACAGTGTTTAGTACTACTTCAAGACACAGGATATCTTCCTTAGTGATGCTCTGCCAAGCTTGTAATGCACCCATTTTCAGTTATAGCCTGTTTTGGGTGCTTTTACCTTCCATCCCGTCTTTTGTAAGTGAAATGCATGCTCAGTGGGATTCAGGTTGGGTGATTGACTGTGAAAAACACCACAGTTGCTTTCGCAAGAGGTTTCAGGTCATCGTCCCGCTGTGAAAAAAAAGTGCCGTCTACTGGGTTTTGAGGCATTTGGTTGGAGCTGAGCAGTAAAGATGCTTCTGTTCACTTTAGAAATTCACTCTGTCAGTGCTGCCTGCAGTCACACCGTCAATAAAGACGATGAAAGTGAAAGTGTTCCTTTTTCCCCTCCACACCTCGCTCAAAGCTTCTCTCAGGTTAATCTTCACCTAATCTGTCCATAAATCATTGTCTCAGAGATCTTCATAAGGTACAAAGTAGCTTCCTAAGATACCCAAACTGTATCCAGGTCATTCAGTTCTTGAGACTTAGTTCCAGCAGTCATGTTTAGTTCATTCTTTCATTTATGGTTTTTTGATATACTGAATATTTTCATCAGAGATGCATCAATATCTATACTGATATTGGGTTTCAGTCCATTCCCTCATATTCATACTTTCACAGATACCAGATGTCACTGTGTGATGCAGCCTTAATGCACGTTGTTGAGATAATCACAGCTGACACAAAATGACAGACATTTGTGATAATCAAAGCAAAACAGACTGCATACTGTGCTCTGTGAAAACATAAAAAGGAGGAACTACAGCACAATGCGAGTAACCTGATACAATATCCTAAACATAAAACTCAGATTGAGGAGTTAGCAGCTAGCAATTTATTGCTTACCCTCTTTGTTGTTCCTGACAATCAGACACTATCTGTCACTGACAGAAACTGTTCCACTTTTCCTGTGAACGTGAAAGTACTCGGGTTTGCATTTATTCAAGTAAAGTAACTTGTGCTTGTGTTTTAGCCGATAATGACATCATTACTTTCCACAACACATGAGGAGCCTTACTACACATAAAAGCACCAAAATAATAATTTTTAAAAAATATTAGTGAGTTGTGTTGTGTTTCCCATGCGCATTTGTGGTAAAAAAAAAAAAAAAATTTTTTTAAATGAACACAAATTCACCAGGGTTCAAGAGAATCGAGTGAGTCTGATATCAGACCTCCTCTGCGAGGCACTCAGATCTGAACCACAGCCCAGTGTGAAATCCAGCTAAATTAACAAGCTAAAATGATAAAGAACAAGCCTAGCAGCCTAAATGCATAAACAATTGACAGTCAGTATATTGCAAACCAAGCTTCAGGTAATAAACTGAAAATTTCCTCTGACATTAAAAGAGCTGAGTTCTCAATAAACAAAGATAACTGCTGTTTAAAAAGACCAGGTCCATGAATGACATTGTTGTTGAAACACTCGGAACAGGAAAGCCGCCCTCTCATCAAAAGCAATTGATTTACTAATGGAGAACAAATGATGATTAAAGCCTATCAGTGCCTTATTTCACTGTTTAGATCCACGTTTCTGAAATGAGTTTTCCTGCACAACACAAAGTCACCCTCAAAAACAGACAACAACGAGTAATATATTAATAAAGCTAAAACGAAGGATATTCTGTACTCAGGTAACGTCGGACTCACTTCAGAGAAGCCCTTATGGGATATTTGCATGTACACATTGGGTTTATTCAGTGTAAAGCTCTGCAGGATGGATTTATCCCTGGCCTGGAAGTAACATTTAAACTGCACTTGAACCTTTGGCTCCCCAGCTCTTCGGGCTGGATGACCTTAAGAGCCAACAGTATGTGAGAAACACTGAGCATATACCTCCCTCTCCAAGCTTCAATTATCTCAGGTCTCCCCTTTAGCCCACCTTCCTTGGTGGCTAATTACACTTCCTTTAATAAAGCTGCCTGCAGACCTTGGATTAGCCTTTTCCGCTCCTAGCTTGGGAACCACCTGTGCAGCCTTGATGTCCTTCAGAGCATGGAAGAGCTTTGTTTCAGCACAAAACCCAGACAAGGACCTCGGCCACCAAAAGTCTCCTACTCCGTCCTCCGACTCAGCAGTCCTTCAGAACGTGGCTACAAAGCCTCACAGTATTAATGCAATAAAATAAATAAATTTGCTGCACATTTGAAACACACAAGAGCAATTGTGTTGATGAATGGGGGTCACCGTGTTACCGCTGCTCGTACTAATTACTTTGTTTTATGAGTTATTACTCTCCAATTCCTCTTCCAAAGTCACGTTAATGCCGCCCTGTGTACATCTCAAATGTGGCTGAATAATGAGCACAGGAAATTTCATTCACATCATAATCATTTGTCTCCCAAAATCACTTTCCCATAGCTTCCAAATTGGCCATTTTATTCGCTCTCTTGCTTTATGGCAAAAGATAGAAGCCTAAAAAATTCTTCAAAAGCTCAAGCCTTAGGAAATATTTCTAAATATATAAACAGACTCACACACTAATTCACCAAGCCATTTAAAAAGACTTCCCATCAAACACTGGGTTTAGTGTAGGGGTCATCGAGTAGCAGACCTTAGTCCAGATTAAAAATATTGTAGTGGAACTGAAAGCTCATTAAATTTACTTCATTCAAATGCATACATCGGTTCCGTGTGATTGAACGGAAATACATCAACACAATTTCTTACATTTTTCTTTATATTTTTATGTCTATATTTTTATTGTTGTGCACCTGGGAGTATATCAGCAACTCTAGTTTTCTAAACACAAATTATCCAGGTTTCTGTAGCAGATTCTCTGTTGATCGATCGCGTGCCTTTATGAAAATGATTTCGCTTAAAGCAGTTCTTATAGTCTCACGGATTTCACAGACTTTATTCAAAGAGCAAAAGTGATGGTATGCTCTCTCTCGCCTGTCAGTCACAGCGACGTTAGCCAATCATGAGTTTCTTTGAGCTCGTGTATGCGGACGAGGACAGACAGTTTTTCCTTCCTAGTGTGTTATACTGAGCAGCAGTATAAAACGATGCAGTGGCAGGCTTTACGTGTCTCAGAGGAAGCATGTGTTAGCCTTCACCCTCCCCAGTTGGTAGCTGTGATGTGATAAAAGAGAACTGGCTTGTGGGTGGGAATTGTCAAATGGGAGAACAATGGACGTAAAAAAGCTTAAAGGCAACTGGACAAAGAAGTATGCATTTATTCGAGATCAAAACCAGTGCCGTTAGTCAAAAGTGATAATGTGAAGTGTCACTGCGAAACAAAACAATCGCTGATGGTTCTAATCTATTTATATAATCACTAAAGGTTAAGGATTAAAAAGTAACTCAGTCATGTTAATTGCTTATCCGTACTATTTTAAAGCAAAGAAATGAACATAGCTGGACCTGCACAAATTTTAGCTGAATCCACCTGGTCTGTGGTAAATGCTGACGTGTGTTGAGCAGTGCCTGCATTTCTGCATTGTGTAATCCTCCCATACACCGAGCTGTGATGTTCCTGTCAGGAGCCGATCATGCTTTCTCATTCCCACAGCAGGCAGGAGCGTAACAGAACGCTCGAGACTCCTGGTTGAGTAGCACAGCATGGAGCCAGGCTTCTGAAGGCGCCTCAGCAGCAGGATGGAAACAACATTCATTTTGGGTGCAGTGTTTTTTTTTTTGAATGGACAGATGGTTGGAGTGAAAAATAGTTCTGTTCTCTATGTGTTACCTCAGTCATGGACACTGCCATATGCTAGATTTCCACAAAGCATAGCACGTCGACAGGAAGAAAAACAGGAAGACGTATCTGGAGTTTGGGTCATTAGGAGGAAACTAGCTGAAAAGATGTATTATGTAAGCTGATCAGATAGAGGAAGGATCTATGATTGTTTCCATTTGAAATGATGCTGCTTTGTGCGATATTTAAGGCAACTATTGTGCAAAGAAATATCTTCTACAAAGGGAACCCTACAGAGAAACAAAGTTAATTGCACTGCAAATGTCAAAGAAAGCGTGATATTAATTACACAGCAAAGAATAGCATCTAAAACACAAGAATGTAATTTGCCAACAAAAATAATGCTGTTGCTCCAAGGATTGTGTAAAAAGAGAAACACGAAGTCATGCAGTCAAAATCTGTTCAGCAGACCAAAAGCTCAGAGAGAGATGAACATCACAGGGTCTTAAGTCTTTTATTTCAAGCATGCGTGCGTCTGTATCGCCCTTTCGCAATAAGAGACATCCTTATTCGTACAGGTGATGTGTATTCACTGATCGATTACAGCCTTGAAGCTTGTGAAGCTCGTGATCTTATTGAAAAGCTAAATATTCAGAATATTTACCTGGATCAGATTTTTTTTTTTTTTTTTTTTAATCATGGCCATCACAAAATCAGGTGCAAATTTAAGCTTTTTTTTTCTTCGTTTTTCCAATTAGAAACACATTGAGAAAATGGAATGAGCAAAATTTAGGAAAAAGACACTTGAGACACTTGAGATGACGACTGTTTGTGGACTCAAATTAATAACACCGATGGGCAGGTATTAATTTTGCATAAGCCATTTTCTGCTAAGAAAAATAAAACCATTATGTTATTAAAGTTTTTCAAAATTGAGCCTCAGTATCTGAAAATAATGAGAAAGTTTCTCAAAATGAATATTTAATATTATCACAGTAAAGTTGGTTTAATATTAGATATTCACTGCATATTTGCACCTCTAATACTAACAGAGTTTAAAGAGCGTTTATGAACAGGTTTGAGTTTTTTGCATGCCTGAGTGTACACACTTCATTTTTGCATTCAAATCGAATTCTGAACAATTTCAAGACCTTTTCTCTCTCTCTCTTTTTTTTTTTTTACGTGTAATTAAGCGTACGTGTCTTCATTTCGGTCTCCTCTGAGATTTTTTTTGAGCTCTCGTCACTGGATATGGAGAACACATAAACCCACATAGAAACCTCATTACCATCTTTGACGTCATTTTCGCAGTTATTCTTTGCAAATTGCTCACAAAACGCCCGCTTACTGCAAAAATGCACATTACTTCTCTTTATTTAGACTCACGATCTCAGTGTGCTAAGGCCTAATCGTAAACAAGTACAGCGCGTCTTCAGCAACCGTCCCCTGGTGAGACAGATGTTCGACAGATGCTTCCAAAAGTCATTGTTACTAATTACACTTTTTTTAATAGTCCCACAATTGTCCCAAGCATGAGCTCTCATCATTCCTGGCTCTTTTTTATTATTTTTTTAAACAAACCCCAGGACGATGGGACGCCATTAACTCTGAGCTATCGAAGGAGCCTGCAGTCTCAACAGGAGCTATGGCCTAGCTTTTTAATCCACCCAGGAACATCCACATGGCTTTCTGACTAGGACATGGTGTCTGTATGTCCATCTTTACATTGTCTTCATAAAGCTTCATAAATTTCCTTTGAATGCCCGGAATATCTCAGAGGACATTTTCTTGACGTAGTGCGGCACTTTCATGAGATTTAAATGAGATTCCGTATTAAGATTGAGAGAAATATTAAATAATAATAGAGGTCATTTTTTGATTGTGCAGCTTTCATTCAATATTTATTACAGAGTTTATATTCACAAACCCAGACTGAAAAGCTTTTATACAGCTAACTGTTCGTGTTTCACGTGGCTGAAAATGTTTCTGACTCTACTGACCTTAGCTATCAGGCAAAATAATGCTGTTCAAAACTGCCGACTACTTTATATCCGACAGGTTTATAATCGGATGTTCGGAGAATGAAACTGTTTTACATCTGTATGTGTGTGTGTGTGTGTATTGTTTTTTAATGGATAGATAAGTACAGTGGAACCTTGACCTAAGAATGCCCTCCCTTACAAATTTTCGCCTTAAGAAATTTGCATGGGCATATGAAGCATTTTCGGCACACAAAACGAACCAAACCGAATGCCCGCTAAGTTGCGCGTAGGTCCTGGAGCCGTTCAAAGCAAAAGCCAACAGAGTTTACGAATTTTATGGATTTTTTTCAGTCAGTAAAAGCTGTTTCAAGAGTCAACCCATGATACCAACGTTGCCTTCGGAATGCCTTCGAAAGCTACGTGATTTTTCAGCCGTTTTTTTTTTTGTTGACAGATTGGTAGCATGTTCTATTTTTAGCCCAAACTCGGTGGCACGACTTCCTGTGAGGACCCTTGACATGGAATGCTTGGCTTAGGTCAGTTCTTTCTAAGCAGCCATACAGTTTACATACGCTTCGTATTGGTCATATTTTTGGGTGGCTGGAACGGATTATCTGAATGTACGTTATTTCTTATGGGAAAATTTTTTATTGCGATACGAATTTTCGCCTTAAGAACTCGCCTCCAGAACGAATTAAATCCGTATGCCGAGGTTCCACTGTATCTATATTTATCACCTCTGTATTTTTCTCCTCTCACCAAATGAAACAAATAATTAAAATGATGATATGCCTACCGGCCAGGTCACTGTGTTACTCAGACTTGCATTACGCAGTTCCTGCAAAATGTCTCATTCACAAAAAGAATGACTGAAGGAGGAAAACTGTAGCAATTAAGCTGGCTTTCGAAGTGGTGAGCTCATTTGATATAAGTGTGACTGTGGTATTTATAGACGTGGGGAGTGCCGCTTCCTTTGTGAACGCGTTCCAATATTGGCAGGCCGGCTCATTCACTGGAAAAGCCAATGTGTCAGCAAACAGGCAGCTGGACAACAGGACATGTTAACAGGTTGCAGGAAACTGGAATGCAGCGTTTCACTAAAAATGTGAAGGAGACAGTGCATGTCATAGGAAGAAATGATAAATAATAGAAACAAATAAATCTCTTTGGGCTTTAATAGAGCTTTTTTTCTGTTTTTTCAATAAAACCATCTACATAAAGTATTATTACTCATGCATTTAGATATCTAAAGACGAAAGCCCGGGTTCTGTGGAGGATCACGTCTTGTTTCTATGTGTAAAAAAAGTGTAAAATACAAGGTGATGTCTATGCAAATACATACATTTGGCACCTGCAGTCTGATTAACAGCCTGAAAGTTCACTTTAGGAATGAGAAATGAATACAACTCTAGGGCAGGTATTAAATTTGTGCCTGTTTTTCACCATCTAAACAGAAACCATTAACAGGAATGTGCAACAAGACTGAACAGAATCTTTCTTTTGCTGAAGTGTCCAACATCACACTTTATGATTTGATATAACGAGCAGCAACAGATTTTAATGACAAAAGACTGGAAAATGTAACAACTGAAGCCAAAATAGTCCTTATAGTCGATATATTATCCCACTTTCAGTATTTGATTGTACTCTTCAGGCAGAACTGTTACTTTAATAAAAATTTCTCTGATTTGTGCCAGTATTATCAAGGCAAAGATCAATCTAATATTTATCACATATTTGCAGACCGAAAGTGAAAAGTTTTCTTTATTGCTAACAAATATGATAAATAACAAATAGCAAAATAACATAATTATATGTCTATGTTTTGCTATGTTTATTTTTTTTTTAATTCATATTATAGTTTGAAAAATTTTTCAATTTTAGTCTAATGACATATTTGTCAAGTCACATCAAGTTTAAGCGATTTTTCTAGAAGTCAGTTCTTTACCAACATTCACAATAAGTGCATGTGCAATTTATCACTTTCCTTCATTCTTCTTCAGTAAGCGCTCTCTATCGGTCACAGTGGATCCGGAGTCTATTATCACAGAGCACCAGGCATACACACATCCACCCACTCGTTCAAAGCTAGGAACAATCCACCTGGTGGCTTTTTTTTGAAAGCTTAGAGGAAACTGGAAAAGCTTGGCAGCTGCACGACCCTCTGCACCATTGCATTTATCTGACTGAACATCTAAATTAGCACTCTTTACTTGGGATCTTAGTAATCTTTGTAAGAGAACTGTCCAAACAACAGAGGGTCGCTGTTTACCTTCTCCTCTCTCCTCACACTGATATATCTTTAACCAGAGTTTGCTCATTTCCCATTGCAGCAAGTGAGCCAATCATCTGGCAGTCGCTCAATTTCAATATGAAACGGTTTTATTCAATTACAATCTACAAATCAGATACTCATGCAAGGGGCCAAAGATTAATAAATGAAATAAATAAATAAATGATAAACACCCCAAGCAGATGCTTACATAATTATTTACGATACACTATGCATTACAATGCTCCACCGCTCATGCAGAATCCTCCATTAGAATTCCAGGTGTTCCTTTGGAGCCGTGCGATAGCTGGCTTTGATCGGCATATCACAACAATTCTGTCTTTTATCTCCGGAAGCACGGTCTGGTTATGAGGGAATTTTGGATCAAGCTTCAACCGAAGCCTTGGCACGACCTCCACCTGTGAATTTCTTATTCAGGCCTGTAGTCAATCCTCTAATGCAGGCTTAGTGATATCTCCAGCAACAATCTCCCGTTAATTCCTTCGATGCATTCGACGCATAGGTGGAAGCATCAACTGAGCGCTGCCTGTAAATAAGGTACTGTGAGGGCTCTTCACAATTATTAATTAAATAAAAAATTTAAAAAAAAATCGAAATGAAATTTTTGGGTGGTGGTGGTGGGGGGGGGGGGTTTTAACAAGCCAAAAAAAAATCTATGAACCATTTATCAAGACGCTAAACAACTTCTAGGTTTCAGTCTGTTCCCACATTAAGGATAAACATTGATTTCCAAGCAGAGGATAAAGTTTTTTTTCCTTGTTAGTATGTCAGTCACGTCTCGCACGTTTCATGAGCTCTTCTGAAGGAGCTCTTACTGCGTGGAGGTCCAAAGGGTTCACTATCAATTATTATGCATGCCCTCCAAAAAAAAATGTAAAAAAATCTCATTCTCATGGAAAAAAATAAGAGAAATATCAAATACATTTTATTATTGTTACATTTAATTATGATAATTTAGGGGGAAAAAAGCCTTCAGGTATTAAGCATACTAAGGAGACCTGAAAAAAAAAAAATCTTCTTGTAAATTAAAGCAATTTCCATTACAGACTTTTTTGCACCCCAAGCTCCTGTGTTGATTCAAGAGGTTATGACTACAGGCTCCATGTCCACAGACGAGTAGAATTAAATACATACTTAAATACTCGCTAGCAGGCCCTGACCTATCTCAGTTATTAAAGAACGGCTCTTGCTATTCATATTCTGCTTCTACGCCTCATATCTATCAAATTCAGGTGCAGCGGGAACAACTCAGCGCATGATGCTGACTATAGGAGTGTAAGAAAAGGAAAACCAGCCTGAACCGAAAGGCTAAATTATTTAACCAGGGAGACAACTGAAAAATTGCAGCGGTGCACTTCAATAGGATAGCAAGACCTCATGACCGGTCCAGACAACAAATTTATTACACATTAGGCAAGATAAAGGACAGTGGTCGCCTCGCTTTCTCACAAACTAACAGTATTTATCTTCTAGTGTCTTTCAAACTGCAGCGAATTTGGTTACATCGTGAATCACCTGGAATGGATTCACTTACTAAGGCTGTGTTAATTAAGAATTTCGAGCCTGTTGATAAAACAAGCTGAACTTAACGCTTCCAAATGTTTGAGTCAGCTTCATCATGCTTTCCCATCTTATCAATGCGCTGTTTATAGAAATACTGTACACGCAGCACATTTTCCTACTTTTTTTTTTGCATATTCAGCAAGAGCTATCAGGATTCAAATTCACATTTTTGCATCAAACTTACAGTGATGCTTTAAATAGATTCACAAATCAAATCTCTTGGGAAAGGCCAGCACTGTATCTTTAACCAAACCTGTTTCCAGCAAAAACTCAGCAAAAACCATATATCGTGATAAATACTATGTGTCATGAAGATTCCATAAATATCGTTATATAATCTTATTTGTCGTGCCTCATTCTCCTAGAAATGGCTTGAATTTTTGTCTTCAGATGATGGAAACAGGCAAACGTAATGCCTGCCCTATGGTTGTATTCATTTCTACATGCGATCGCAGTTCGCTCAAGTGACCTTGTGTTAACTGCATGATCGAGGCACACAACAGTGAACAAAACGTGTTATTCTGCTCATATGAAAAATGAAATCCTAAATACACCTTGTTAATAAATCAGGTTGCACAGATGTTATCAGGTTTGCATGGATTTTTTGCACCTGCAAGCCATTAGCAAATCAGGGCCTTATCATCTGTGCAAAGGGAGGTACTGTATCTTTTATAGTGACCCTGAAATCAAAACTATTGCTGTAGACCTTGTTATAATCCCTTAGGGTTAAGGACACTAATGTGATAATATATTTAGAAAAAAAAAGACAAGCAATTAGATTTAGGGCTCGACAGAAAAGAGTTCGTCTAATTGATCGCGAGTTCGAATAGGAAAATTGAAAGGAATCCAAGCAAGCAAAACTGCCTCCGTCAATCACAGCGACACTTTCCAATCGTGTCCATCTGTGAGCTCATGTATGTAAAAGAGGGTGGATTGCACTTTGCTCTGAATGTGTTATGCCGCTTCACATGTTTTTCCTGGAAGCATGTGTTAAACTGCACCTAATATACCTGTGGTATGATCGAGAAGAGCTGACTGGTGGGAGGGAATTAGGAACAACAAGAATCTGTAACGTCCAGGAAAACTATCAACATTGTTTTTGTCCAATTAAGTGCCCTAGAACATACGTGCTGCCCCTGTGGGTGGGGGCTTGCGCTACAGTATCAGCTCGTTAGCAGCAAATACGGTTCATCTGTACGTAGGGCTGTACGTCTTCCCACACACTAGTCCCTTTTCCATCTATCCCTGGTTGCAGTTTCTTCATTTTGGACAGGGTGGAATTTCTGCAAGTTGGCAGTTATGTGATGGACAATTTTTTTTTGGAGTGTTTTACCAGCTTGGGGTTTGCTGGAATATGTCACTTTCTCAGATTGAGCAAGAAATGCATTTCCATATTTATACACCGTCCAGGCTCCATCAGTAAGAGTAATACCATTTTACCTACCATTCAAATGCTTCCCTTCACTGGCGGTCAACCTCAGCTCAAACATGTATGGCACAACATCTTGTTAACTAGAATTCCAAGCTTGGTATATTTACCAGGAGTGGGTGAAGGCGGTGATAAGAAATCCTCCGCGGTTGAAAAAATGCTCTCAGTAAACTCTTTGCTGTTCTCCATATCTAGCTACTTCACTAAGCCGCGGTCTAATTTGTTTAGATTCGATGCGGATGCGGTCAACGCTACTGCCTCAAGTGAATGAGTCAAGCCCTTCAACACGCTATCACTCTGACTTACTGTTACGAGAGGAAACGCGCCAACATACCGAATCAAATCACTGCTCTGAAGCACGAACTCTGGAGCGAAGTTCATCAGAGCCAGAGGTCACCCCAGAACAGTTAAATTACAGTTCACTGAGTCATGCAACATAGTACTTTTATTTAACACGGCGTTCATTTGACTCCATTTAAATCTCCATTCTTTTGATCAGTCTGACAATATCAAAGAAATAACTAAAGGACTCGCTCATATGAACTCATTTTCACACCCCGGCCTCATGCGTATCACGGAGCTCGGCACAGAATCAAAATTCAGTGTATGCAATCCGAATTCTGCAGACTGGCACTCTGTGCTCTGCTGCTGGGCGTGGACGGACACGATAAAAATGCACGCAAACGAAAGAGCGAAAGAATGGATTAATGGATTATCAAGCCACATCTAATGAAGATTTGTGTCTGGATGTGTGCTTGCCTTAGCCGATTCATCTCTTAAGACAACAGCAGAAGAGAAGGGGGGGGGGGAGATTTACAACCCTGCTCATATCTGTAATTAAAGTGTCTTATTTCTCTGCAGTGTGAAAGCTCCAGTAACACTCTGAAATACTAACTAGCAAATGCACCATTTATGACGCTTAATTAAATCCATCGTGCTAAAAATAACTGGAGGGACGTGTAGAGCACGGGAAAGTTTGGAGTAAAAATCCTTACACAATGAGTAAATAAATCCCTAATGTCAACATTTTAGTGAAAGCACATAGATTTGTACAGTCAAGTCAATCTGGGAAGAAACTGTTTGTTGCTGCTAACACTCAGATTAAATATATGTGGAGCAAAATAATGCTGACCCTGTGTTTAGCGATTAGGTTTTTCTCCAATTTAAAATGTTTAATAACTGTAATGATGCCAATAAATTAACGTAGGGGTTTTTTTTTTGGAGCCTGATAACAGTGAAGAGGAACACTGTGCAAGCTTGATAAGTAAAAATCAATTTGTGATAATTAATAATTAATGGAAATGCTGCAATCAGTTATTGTCACCCGAGTCGCTGTTTTGCTCTCCATGTATCAGAAACAAACAAACAAAAAAAAAACCACTGTTTCCAGATGAACATACAGAAAGGAACATCCTCATTTTAGTTTCATTTGAAGTCTCCTCACAGACCTCCAGTGCCAGACATGGCTTGGTTCAGAGTTTACTGCTAAGCAGCTGCTTTCATTTTTCAGACCTGCTGAGGCTCTGTGAGAGCTCACTAATTATGTAAACATGACTCAGAGAAATGTCGAGCAGCACAAGGAGCCCAGTGCTATCGCCAGTCCACATTACCTCATCTAAAGACATTTAAAAGAGAAAAAAAAAGACAAAAAAAAAAGGACAGCGCTCGGCAGAATTTCAATGACGCTTAATGGTATCACTAAACCCTTTGCTGAGGAGAAAAAAGGAATATTTTAATGAATTGCCCAAAACACGATTCAGTACTTCGGCTTTTGTGCTTTTTTTTGTAACTCTCTCACTCATGTTGTCATCTTCAGCAACTGCTTCAGCCTGGTAAGTGTTTTGTGTTTTTTAAATCAGGAGCTAATCCTGGAAATGCTTGGCACCCTGAATGTAATGCCAGTCCACGGCAAGGCACCATGCACACACACACACACACACACACACACACTAGGCAGCAATTTTGCCAATCCACCACCTTGTATGTTTTAGGGAGGTTAGAGGAAACCACAGAACCCAGAGAAAATATGGTGAGAAATCTTGAGCTCAGAAGTGATGCAACACCAGCTGCACCAATGTGCCACCTCTCCTAGAGCTTCTGAATTTAGCAGCTATATAATTTATCTTGTATTCTCAATATTTACCCTTAACTTTATCCAGAAGGATGCATTCAATGCAGTGACAAGTTGCAAATCTCCTAATATTCACACACAAAAACTTCATGTTGGTGTTTCTTGATTACACCACTAGTTACAATCTGATTGGTCAAGTAAGACATAAAAAAGCATTTGGCCTTACGTGTTCTAAGTCCGTAGTTACATGCTGCATGGTGGCTTAGTAGTTAGCATATTTGCCTCGCACCTCTGCGGTTGGATTTGATTCCTGTCTTCACTTTGTGTGTGTGAAGTTTGCATGCTCTCCCTGTGCTTCGAGGGTTTTCCTCCAGGTACTCTGGTTTCCTTAAGCTGATTAACATCTCTAAACTGTCTTTAGTGTGTGTGTCACCCATTCCAGAGTGTTCCTCACCCCAAGTCCCTTGGGATAGGCTCCAGGTTCCCCATGATAAGTACAGAAACTGGATGGATAGAAGTGACTTATTAGTTCCTCTTGGTTGCTGTTGCAGAAAGGACATTGTCAACAGTTACATTATTTACTGTCCAGTGTCACCTAAATGAGGATGGGTTCCCTTCTGAGTCTGGTTCCTCTCAAGGTTTCTTCTTCCTCATATCATCTCAGGGAGTTTTTCCTTGCCACCTTCGCCTCAGGCTTGCTCATTAGGGATAGAGTAGTAACTTAATGTATATTTCTATACTTCTGTAAAGCCGCTTTGAGAGGATGTCCATTGTTAAAAGTGCTATACAAATAAATAGAATTGAATTGAAAAAGTACTTAGTTATCCTATTATGAGCTATCCTAGCTGTAAAACCTGTGTTGAGAGTTAGTTTAAAAGCTTTATTAACAGTATCTTGATAAAACATGATCATAATAGCAACAATACTCAGTTATTCAACATAAATCTTCTATTATTAGGCCTCACATTGCAACAAGCCACATGTGTTGGCAAAAGTGTTGGTTTTTAGTTTTGCACCTGTGTTCAACCGCTTCATCCTGTCATTGCTTTGTTGCCCAATTTTGTCCACCTGTTCCGTGTTACTAACTGATTAGTTGTCCTTCCCTGCTGTTCCATTGTTTTGTCACAAAGTCATATTTTCGTAGCCTTATTTTCATGCTCCTGTTTCATTTGACCTTTCCCTCTGTGTTTATAGATTATCCTTGTGTGGTGTCGCTCTTCCTGTATATTGACCCCTGCAATGGATTTTGACAATGATTCCAGGAAAGCCTACGATAAAATACACACTGAGCACTTGCTTCCTGCCTCATTTGTCCACCTGCCCATAATTATGAGCTACACACCTATCTCCTGCTGACATAAAAAAAAAAAAAAACACAGAACAGCCTCAAACTTAGAAGTCAGCATTTACAAATGAGAGCGATTTGCTGGTCGACTGGGTGACTTTCAAATTCATTTAGCATGAAGAGGATCCTGCGCTTACAGCTATTACACAGACAAAAACAATGTGTCCGTTTAACAACTGCACACCGTTGGTTAAGACGATAGCTTTAGCGGAATAGCGTCGTTAAAGCATCTAATCTGAGAATCTAATTGCTTTTAAGATTGCAGATTAAGGATGTGTGTGAATATGCTCAGCAAAATAATTGATTGGGTGTTTTACATTACGCTTTACGCTCCTTAAAAAAGAAATAAACAAAGCAAAAACACAAGAACAGTTGCCAACAGAAGCATTCATGCAATTTTGATGGCTTTTTAAAGAGACAGTGCTTCGCATCTTAACTTGGAGGTGATTTATAGGGCTTTTTCTGGAGCTGCATGTGACTGTGGCTCACCATCAACAAGAAATATGCTTACCCTTGAGCGGATTATCTCTAATCATTACACAATAAGAGGATGGAGTCCAGACACATGTGGGTAAGTAGATCTCTTCTGTGCAATCGCATACTGATCGCATATAACTTACATAGCAAGACATGCAGGAAGCAGCGGAGAGCAGAGGGATAAATGATTATGGCCGTGTCAGCCTTTTTAGCCTGGCAGTCTCAGATGTGTTCGTGTCTATAAGGGTTACGTGTCACAGTTCCTCAAGGACACCTTCACTGGATTTTAATATTCTTACTGAGGAGAAGGATAAATACAATGGAGTCACATTTTCGAAACCCGTGCACAATAGTACCATAAGTAAACTCTGATTATATCTAAGGTTATCGATTGATTTATATTTCAAGCATGTTGCTTTCCCTTAACAATAATATAATCTTTCGAGGAATTCACTAAGACTGACAGTTGGCTTAAAGGGCAAAAAAAAAAACTCAAGTATGACTACCTGCACATTTATTTAAAAGTGTGATCTGGCAAAAAAATCTTGTTAGCAGAGGTTAGACCATTCTCTTTCTGACAGCAGCACCAGGTTTAACTTCGACTATAATGACAGCCAAGTTAGCTCAGTCCAGGGAGCCTTGTCATTTTGCTTAAGACTTGGTTCTTTTTCTGCGAGTCTTATAAACGCTTATACCCGACATCTCCATCTCAAAAACTCAACTGGCAAGAATTGCATCCTCGAGGAGGTAAAGATGCTTCCTGAAAAAAACAAATATCACACGCAAAAAAGGAGCAGATAAATGCCGATAAACGTATCAGACTCAAAAACAAGCAAAGAAATAACATCACATACAGAAAGACAGAAAGAGCACAATAAAGATGGACAGTTGAAGACGTAAAAAATGAAAGGGAGAGAATGAGTAGTCTGCTTAGTCTTGGTGCTGTCTATCACACGATCTACACACAGAGCCAGAGAGAATCTCAGCCTGCTGGCTCCTCATTCTCAAGGACCTTTAAAGATCAAAGGCGTGAACACAACAAGAAAGCGTGGCTGAGGAGCAGTGCTGTGAAGCAGAAGAGCCTGCGTGCCCTTGCACTGATTAGGCGAGAACATCCCACCCACCGATCCAAAGGCGAAGCGTCAGGCCAGGGGTTTCAGAAGAAGCCTCTGTGACTCACTTCCATCGACTCAGTGCGATCCCCCTCCTCCTTCTGAATCTCTTTCCAGATGCAACACCCAGCTTTTTTCACATTACAGCTTATGCGCAAATAAAGTGAGCTTTGGGTAAGATGAGGAAAAGGCACGGGTTCGGTAGAATAGACTGTAGCTTCCCAGCGGTGCTAACAAAAGTGTTCAGCTTTATGCAATACCAAAAAAAAAGAAGCAACAGGATACAACCAGCTTGAAACTAAGAGTCCTGAGTGAAGTCCTGAGCATTATCTACAAGCATTACTCAGAAGAAGACTGACCGGGTGATTTGCTGCGTATTAATAAAGACTCCTTTTCACAACATGTTCATACTGAAGATCTTTTCAACACACTTAGTACTCTGTGACTACACAGAGTAATAATTTATAATCCCACACCCTGGTGTCACCTTTTTGAGTCTGGTTCCTCTCAAGGTTTCTTTCTTATGTTGTCTGAGAGACTTTGCCACTGTCATCTCTTGCTTGCTCATTAGGAATCTAAATCCATGTACGTTCATAGTTCATATAATGGTGCTTTGTGACAATGTCAAAGCTGCTTTGAGACAATGTTAAAAGTGCTTTTAACAATAAACTTGAGAAAAGCCAGATAAGGTAAAGAATCAGGCTGTCAATCTTGCATTAAAACAAGGATGAAAAGAGATGGCAGAGGAGCTGATGTGCATATGAACAACTCCAACATTTCACTCATGCCTCGGAAATCTCCTACGACACGTAATTGGGGTGGATAGAATACCCAAAGCTAGAACTAAAAACTAGCATAAAAGAACAAACAGTTGTTGACACAAGCACTTATTTTAGGATGTGTCCGATCTTATCCGCAAAGGGTTGCTGTGGGTGCAGGTTTTTATGCCAGGATTCCACCTGTTTAATCAACTGATCTTGGCTTTCATTAGACTCAGGTGTGGCTTCTGCTAAGTTGGAATGAAAACCTGCACCCACACCGGCCCTTTCCTGAAAAAACTGGACACTCCTGACTTATAATGATCCATTTAAATGGGCATGAGTTCCTTCCAAAGCTTAATTACATGGATTCTATACTTATGCTTTTTTCTTCAATTCAAAACAATTCAATTCAACTCCATTTGTATGTCACCTCCCATCCGAAGGTAAAAACGCCTCGTAATCTGATGCACGTCGTCAAGCATTTCTGTAACTTCTGAGACCTGACTTTGTGAAGTAATTGAGATAAATAGACAAGCTAAGAAATTCATTGATGTGGGTATCTGACACCTCCAGTCCTGTCACAGCATTGCTGATTCCACATTGTTCCAGTGTCTTTATACCAATGCTATTGGCTGGTGGATGACACTGATGTCTACTTTATTCAGTGAAGCACTTGTTGTGTCTATATCTTCTGAGACCTTTTCCATCCTTGTCCACTTGCTGGATCAACTTTCCATTTGAGGCCTCTGGCTCCACAAGGGACATATCCTTGGCGGAAGATCTTTCAGGCGTTTTGGGTATGGTGTATGAGAAATCTTCAGCTAAATATTGCTCAGATATATTGTAAACAACTACATTTGTATTACGTGCACAGATTTTACACGTTTAGGACTTTGCATCTTTTTCCTGTTCTCTGTACAAAGTTTGTCTCCGTTGTGGTTGCTGCTGTTTTTGTTAATTCTGTCCATTTATTTTACATATGGCACATCCTTTGTTTATGTTAGCAGATGCTTCTGAACATAATGCCTGAACATGAGGCTCATCCTTGAAAAGAAAAGTAAAGAGAGAAAAAAAGACAAAGGAAAATTAATCTAGACTTTTTTTTAGAAATTTGTGCCAAAAAACAATGTGAACTACAACCTGCAAAGTACAGCAAATCTATCATTAATCAGCAACATCTTGTCGGGTTCTTCCAGGCAACCGTATCCATAAACAATGAGTCATTTTATTGGCAAGACCTCATCTTCTGGGCTAGCCTTGGCTGAGTTGTGTAGTCTCCTTTGCCTGTGAGAGGCGAAACAACTAGCTTCAATAATTAATCCAGCCCAAGATGCATCAATCACTTCATCTCGGAGACGCAGGGAGACAGATACCAATCCTATTTATTTCAAGAAGAGGCAGAGGAAGAGGGGTGTCGATTACACAGAGCAGTGCAGGCACACCAGGCTGCCAGCCCGTATGAAATAGAATAATACATAAGCCTTCAGCTTGTGTGGCTTAGCTCCCCTGCCATTTGATCCATAGAGCTGAGAACACAATGGCATTTACTCGCACAATCATGTAAATATTAGGGCCAAAACAATTCACTGAAACCGCCATTGCTCACGTGTGGCAGTAAAGCATGCAATCATGACCTCCCACTTTTTTTTTCTTTACTTTTTTTTTAAACTGTTAAATAAACTAAAAGTCTATTTACAATACTGGAACACAAAAGCCTGACCAAGCAGTTCAATACCAAAGGTAGAAATCTATTTCTCCATTCCCTGAATAACTTCTCACCTCAATGAACACGAGGGAGAGCGAAAGAAGAAAGACGAAAGATAAGAGAACGGGGGGGGGGACGCGGGAGGTGGGACGCGGGAGGTGGGAGTGGGATAAGAATCGAAAGAACAAACTAGGTTCAATTTAAGAAGTACCCACAGGAGGTGGGGTGAACTGTATAGGCTACAATAGAGGTCAGGTGGATTTTGAGCAGCCCCACCTGTCAACACAGGGAACATAAGGGGGACCCCTGCCTTACAGACGGACATCCAGAAGAAAACTGAAAGGTCCTTGTAGCATTCATGGCCTCAGACTGACCTGTGGGTAGGTTCTCATTACAAACAATAGCATATGGACCAGTGGGATCGAATGACACCCTGCATCTACCAACACCCCATAACCCTCTGACTGTGAGCCACAGTCACTGCTATGAATAACACAACACAAAAGCCCCCTGGTCACTTCACTCAAAAGGGTGCTTTGGTTAGTTTACTAAAAAGCCGAGGTCTGTTCACTCACTAGGTCTGTAACCTACACAGAAATCCAGGCTAAGATCATAATTATTGGTATGCCGTGTAAAAGCTGTTTTGTTTTTTGTTTGTTTGTTAACAAGGCTTTTAAGGATGCATTTACAGGGCCTGGCTCTACAGTCTCATTTATATATAATTTACTGCGAAAATATCATCATGATTCAAAGAAGTAAGCAATTCCGTACAAATACATGGGTACTCGCTGTTATATTTACAATTTCAAGTGAGGCAAACAAATGGTATGCAAATGTTATGGCATGTAAATGAAAGCAGGACTATTTATGTAAATGCAGCTTCTCCCAGCAGAAGATGATATTCAAAGCCCTAATCTCAGACATGACATTTGAGGAGAAATCGACAGCTCAAGCCGAGACTTCTGCTCGACGCATTAGACATTCCAGTCATGCTCCGGACAGCTGCTCGTAAAAAACGTTAAGGCATTTCCTCATAGAAAACAAACATGACCTTTAATTTCTACTGATTGCCCCAGAGAAGCTAATGAACGTCTCGACAAACACTTGTGATTCAGGCAGGGTAATTGTAATTGTGCACAGTCTAGAGAGAAAGAGAGAGAGAGAGAGAGAGAGAGAGAGAGAGAGAGAGAGAGAGAGAGAGAGAGAGAGAGAGAGAGAGAGAGAGAGAGAGAGAGAGAGAGAAGGAGAGAGAGAGAGAGAGGTTTCATTCGCATGTTCAAGGGATGACAAACATTTAATCATGAACAGTATTGGCATCAATTAATTCAAAAAGAAAGTGGCAAGGGATAAGAAAAAACAGAATTGACAGCTGCCAAAATCATCTAATTTGTTTGTTTAATCAGCAAAATGTATCAAAATGGGTCATTAAAAAGTTAAATGCCTGTCTTTGTGACGGAAACAATTAAAACGCTTTAATAAGAATTGTTCTAATCCATACAAGCGAGCCTTAATCCAGACGAATCCTGTAATGAGGTCAGGCTATTCTGCTGGGGATTGAGCAGAGTCCTCAGCAGCACAAACACACAAGCAGGGGAAGGAATGAGGAAGGGAGGTGGAGAGAGGTTGCCACCCACAAGAACAAGAATGTTTTGGCTTAAAAAGTCATGGAGGGAGCAATATATCAGCATTCTGGACAGGCAAATGTCTGCCAAGCTAAATTTTAGTCAGGGATCATGGACTCTGGTGTCTGCAACAAGTGCAATATAAGGCAGCCTGTGCTGTGCTGACATAAAGAAAATCTAAACTTATTAAAGAAAAAAAAATTGCTCGTGGATGGGAACGGAGCATTCTAGGTGTGTTTTTCATCTGGCATTACAGACAGCAAATGCATCTGGAGGCCAAACGTTGCATTGTGGTGCAAAACCTTGCCTTGCGCACCTACACTGTGTGTTAAATGCATGCCGCTTACTTCTTTTTTTGTATTTCTGACTTGTGTTCTCTACGATACTTACAACAGTTTAGCATGAAAGAGAACTTCAAGGTGAATTTCTCTGCTTCATGAGAAAAGTTTCACTACGGAAATGCAGATTATGCAACAGTCAGATACGCAAATACATTTTTGTTCAATGAAAATCAGTTAAATATTGCGAATGAAATTGACCTGAAGGAGAGAGGTTTCCAATTTCCAGTTATTTTCATATTTAATTTATTGTACATTAAATCAAAATCGAGTGACGTCAGTTTCTTTTCGACAATCAGGTGTTTAAACTAGGTGTATACAAGGTGTATTAAAACTAGTCTGTTTTAATAGGAACACCTGAACACCTATACAGTAACAAATATCCAATCAGCCAATCATGTGGCAGCGGGTCAAAAGCTTCAGTCAATGTTCACATCAGACATTTAAATGGAGAAAAATGGGATTGTGGTCACTTTAATGGGCCAGAAACTACTGATCTCTTGAGATTTTCACACATAACAGTCTCTAGGATTTTAACAGCATGGTGCAGAAAACAAAAATATCCAGTAAGCAGCAGGAAGAAATGAAAAGGGAAGAGAGAAGTTAAAGGAAAAGGAGAAGGAGAGGAGAAAGGCTGGACTAGTTTGAGCTGATAGGAAAGACACGACTCAAACAAAAGCACAAAAGCATCTCAGAATCCACAACATGCCAAACCGTGCAGCAGACAGGTCACAGCAACGAGAGCTCGTTTCCAAACCTGCTACACATACGAGTGATTTTCTCCATCATATGAAACTAAAGACTGGAGGTACGGTACAAATTATACTCTAACGCCTTTGCCATGCTGAGAGTTTTAATAAAAGCATGCTGATATAAAGGTTTACTTTATGAATGCCATCGATTTGGAGATTTCCTTCAAACACTCTCTAAGATTTTTGCACTTCAGCAAAAAAAAAAAAAAGAAACCGTAAGCTTAAAATCATTAGTCTAATAGCAGCTCAGATGAAAATACATTACAAATACACATCTTCTGTAATAATATGATACATGTTTTAAGCATTAGTGTACAGATTTCCTTGCTGGTATGAGTACTCTGAGTCTGACAGCAAGATGCAGGTTTATAAGCAAAATTCAAAGTGGCTGAAAAACCCCACGTTTATGTAGCGCCCACTCAGGTCTAATCTGAATCGAAATGACGAACGTCCAATCAGCAGGTTGGTTAAATCTTTTGAGGTGTGTTTCTTCTGAGTATAAAATAGCCGAACTTTACCATCCAACAAACCCATGAGGCTGTATGTGAGGCAATGTAGACAGTTAAATTTATTTATCCTGTATGTTGCTTATAACACGCATGCCCGTTTGGCTTTGTGGAACACATTACATCTATTTTATCAGTTGTTTTAATTCACAGTGTTTTATTTTAGAACCCAGACTACAAATGTAAGCTTCCGCTGTGTAAGCGATGAGCCGTTCTGCATAAAAAGCCACAATGCTAGATTATAACTGAAAAAAAAAAACGACTCAAAAAGCAACTCCTGTACATAGCTGTTATGCCTCCTGCCATTCCTCCTCCTGTCCCAGGCTCTCAGCATTTGGAATCGTTGTCCTACTAGCCACCGGCACCTGCATCTCATTATATCATTCACCTGGGACTCATTTAGTGGACTTATTTATACCCTGTTCCTTCTCCCCTACTGTTTGCAAAGTCTTGCCATTTTCTCAGCATCTCAGCTGCTGTACTCCTACTGAAGCATAATGGAATTTCAGGCCTGAAGAACTTCAAGAAACTCATAAACTATACAAAACAATGGCAAGCAATCTAAGATTATCTATAGTCAGTGGCGCTTGCACAAGAAATGGCTGATCTGGGAGTTTTTGATATTTGCGTGAACTTGGAAACAGAAAGTTTAGACTAAAATAAAATCTAAAATAATACTGGGAATGCATTTAATTAGCGTGCAGGCTGACAAAAATTACGGTGATCTACTACTACTTTCAACTGCTTTACAAGATGAATGGCACAGGTTATGTGGTTATTATACTTTTTTAAGCATGGCTAGTCTGAAAAGGACGTAAATACTGGAGTGTCAGGACAGTATTTATGAGAATATTAAAATTAATAAGGACTATCTTGACATCGTTCCCCAGGAAAGTCGAGGAAGAAGGTTGAGAATGTCAGGATTTTCTTAGTGATGATACATTTTAGGATTCTCAGTTTTATTCAGACATGTTATAGGTGCATAAGCGTAACTCATGATTTGACCCCTGGGACATGAAAGCTGCTTCTGTCCTTGGCTTCAACGCTGAGCGTGTACAGGAAAACACGGAACATTCCATGACGCCCCGTGCTGGTTTTCAGAAAGAATACACCTCTCTACCACATATAAATGTCATTCTCGTTTTTATTACAAAATCTCTCTCAGAGTTTGTTTTAATAGATGCTTAGAAACCAGTCATTATCTCTCCAAGGACAGAGGACGAAATGTATGCAGATGACTGCTGCGTAACAGCAGGAAGACAAAAAATGCTGAAAAAGAACGAACAGAGATATGAAAGAGAAAACTCTTTCCTGTTAGAGCTTAGACCTCAAGTTGAGAAGTAGAATTTCCTTACGGTTTGCAAATTTTCCCATAGCTCTGATCAATGGCATGATGCTCATAGGGATGCTCAAGATGCACTCATTTTCTTAATACAGACACAGATGAATGTTCTTCTCAATAATCCAAGTAAATGGGTTTCACTGGCAGGTACGTCCTCTCTCCTGAGAGGGATCGTGTTGTCTGTGATTTGGTAAGGGGAATGTAGTAATTTCTGCCCTGGTGTGCCAATCCTCTCTCTTTTCCTTCCTTTCTGCCTTCTCCGTAACCAGAACCCTCTCTCCGGATGGGAGCAACCGGACAAGTGTGTAACCGGAAGATTGCGGTCCTCTCAGCTCACCTCTCTCCATGGGCCACTCCAGTGCCACGTTGGTCCATAGCATGGCAGTGTACGGTGAAGAGAATTATTCCTAATGACAAGGTATTAAATGTAAAACAGGTCAACATGGAGCTCTTGAGCTCTCTAGCTCAGCTTGGTTGACTCTGATGGCTCGTGTAGCCCAAGGAGTCGTATTATTGAATGGCCAATACTTATTAAAGTCCTGGATGTCAAGCCAGCTCAGTACTGGACATCTGAGCTTTACATCACTATAACTACAGCATGGCACTTCGTACCACAGCAGATATTCTAAACCCTTAACTCAAGTCATATGAAAGGACACTATGTCAGTATTTTTATACAGCTCTGCTTCCACTCTGACATATTTGGCACTTCAATACAAAAGTGGGCAGTTAAAACATAATAGGTCCTTCTCATAATAGCACTGATGTGATCATTTTGAGAGACTCTTCTAGGACTCCAGCTTTCCTAAACTGTTTTTCTAATCTTTTAACATAGTTGATAAATGCCCTTGCTGTGTCACCTAAATTTTTGGAAAACATTTTTTTCTCATAAGAAACTTTACTAGAATAAAGGTTCTAGTAAATGATCTAAGAAAAAGTCAGAATGTTCAGGAAAGGGGAGCCTGTGCCTATCTCAGGCGTCATAGGGCATCAAGGCAGGATACACCCTGGACGGAGTGCCAACCCATCGCAGGGCACACACACTTTCATTCACTCACGCAATCACACACACTACGGACAATTTAGAGATGCCAATCAACCTACCATGCATGTCTTTGGACTGGGGGAGGAAACCGGAGTACCCGGAGGAAACCCCCAAGGCACGGGGAGAACATGCAAACTCCACACACACATATGGCGGAGGCGGGAATCAAACCCCCAACCCTGGAGGTGTGAGGCAAACATGCTAACCACTAAGCCACCGTGCCCCCATGTTCTGGAAAGGTTTATTCATAAATTATTACATTCACAAACCAGGTTTAGGATGCAATGAGACAGTCAAGAACATGCTACCATCTATAAAATGGATCGTACCCACGGCCCAAAGCTGCACGCTATTGAAGTGATGCTAAAAATTAGGTTTGGGCCCTAAGAGGTCCGAATAGAGCTCTGAATTTCTTCATCATTAGCTCTGTTAGGTTGCCTCTATAATTAGCCACCATAATATCTCTCAGACTGTGATAATAATGCTGTAACAATACTGATTTTGTTATAAAAGAGTGCAGTGCTTTTGGTTTTTCTTGCTAAATAAATTGCTAGGCTCTGGCCTAGATTTCCTCCTAATCTCCTAATGACAATTTAAAAGCAAAGTTCCTAACCACCTCCCTACTTACCCCATTTCACTACTTCTGCTTTCTCTTCTATTTTGATATGGATTTAGTATCTCATTTTCTGCTCGAGTATTCTTGCACATTTTCTCCCTGTGTATGTACACAAGCAGAATTAGGAAAAATGAGAACAACATGGATGAATCATCAATGACTCATATTCAAACATCTCCAAGAAAAATCGAGTGAATGGTGAAAGGTTGCCAGGTACACACAGTTTCTGCACCAGACTGGCTTTTTGACCATTCTGGTCTGTTGGTGGAGTATGATATTAATTTTTTGCCTGTTAGTTGTGAGTTACCATCTAAAAAAGTCAGAACTGGGTAAAAAAACAGGAAAATGAGCATTTCTAACATTTCAGGAACATATAACAGTGCTGTGCAGTCAGGTACTGCTTGCTGGCAGTGGCAATCACAAACACTCAGGTATAGTACCGAAACGTAGCTAACAAACTTATAGAAGTGTCATTTTTGATAAAAATCCTTTTACAAATCAGTTGACTCATGTCTACATGGCAGAGAAACTCACTTTTGCTCTGCTGCTCAAACTGTCCGAAGCTTGGTGAGAAAAACAAAAAGAAATCCGAACAGAGCTTTTAATCACTTTATAATTGTTATTGTCATTAAAATTATTTGTAAAGTGGTAGATCTGACACTTCGGTGCAGGCCTATATAGTCTTTATTTAGACTTTAATCTTTTATTGGGTATCTTTTGGACCAAAAGTTCCAACAAAAAGAGCCCCCTGCGAGAGATCCTCGTGAATCCTGAGCAGAGGATATGTGACCAGGGGAAACGTGACAAGGCTTTCAGGTACAGTCAGTTTATATCAGAGATTTCAAAACATAGTGCAAATCATTCCAGGTTTATATGCCAGTTGGCCCAGCTCTTGATTTTTTTGTGGTTTTGGCACGTGGTAACTCAGTGGTTAAGGTACTGGGCTACAGAACAGATGGTTCAGAGGAGTTTAAATCTCAGCATCACCAAGCTACCACCGTTGGGCAAAACCCTTACCCCTCAGTTATATTCTGTCTTAATTGTAAGACAGTCTGTGCCAGGCCAATGAGGTAAAAGTAAAAGCATATGTCAATCAGGAATTGTGAAGCTTTTACACTAAATGCGCAATGGTTAGCAGGTCTAAGTATATGATATAATTGCGTAATAATTTTTTTTGCACAGTGGCTTAGTGGTTAGCACATTCGCCTCAAACCTCCAGGGTTGGGGGTTCGATTCCCGACTCCGCCATGTGTGTGTGGAGTTTGCATGTTCTCCCCGTGCCTCGGGGGTTTCCTCCGGGTACTCCAGTTTCCTCACCCGGTCCAAAGACATGCGTGGTAGGTTGATTTGCATCTCTAAATTGTCCATAGTGTGTGATTGCGTGAGTGAATGAGAGTGTGTGTGTGCCCTGCGATGGGTTGGCACTCCGTCCAGGGTGTATCCTGCCTTGATGCCCAATGACACCTGAGATAGGCACAGGCTCCCCGTGACCCGAGAATAGTTCGGATAAGCGGTAGACGATTAAACCGGTATAACTGTAGACACCTTGTTTGGAGTGGTGAACTGATCTTGTTTAGATTCCAAAGAAAGTTGGAGCACATCGCTGTACTGTACACTATACAAACACAATGAAACTATGAGAGAACTACAATGCACGACTTTCAGGCATCAACGAGCAAAAAAGGCACAAAGCAACCATTTTATCATTATAAGTTTAAAATAAAACAATGGCTCCCTCCTGCATATTAAGACACTTTAAATTTCAAGCAAGGAGAAAAACAAGGAGGCATTAGGGATGCAGGACAGGCAGGAGGAATATGCAGAGAATAAATGAGTTGTCACTTTAGGTAAGAGTCACACCATCAGCAGCAACAAGAGACTCCTTAATCCTTCTCAGCCTGCCATCAGTGAGTCACTCCAGCCCTTGTGTGTGTGTCTGGCGCACATGAAAGAGAAATGCCCTTGGTTTTGGGGAAGGTTGACTCCCCGCTTTCCCATGCTACCGCCTCTCTTGATGTGCGCCACATAAGAATTAGGTTGCCTCCGTGGCTGAGTCGCAGCCCGCTCTGAGCATCCGCACACTGATAAGTTGACATTAATCTAAAGGGCACCTGACAACATATTAAATGCTCTTTAATGTGATGCTGAAAACACTACTAGTTTTCTCCTTCCTTATGAGGCATCTGTCATGATTTAATTTCCGTTATAAATGGCTTGACGGACTGTATGAAGATGTGTCCGCCAGCTATTCGCTTCTGCGGGGATGCAGACGTTCTGTAATCAATTAAAAAATAAATAAATAAATAAATTTTGACTGGGAGCGCAACACTGCCGGTCAAATATGTTACATAATCAGCTTCAATTAGGAACGTGTTAACTGATTGTCTGGAATGTCGTTGCAAGAACTGGATGATGTATATATATCCAAAGTCCTGTTTGTGGTGTTATTTGACATGGCAATGAACCCCAATTTGCATTAAACAAAATGCAAGCGATGTAGAGAAAACATTTACAGTTACTCCAGACAAGATACAGAAAATACTCTGAGACTTGAGCTTTCACTCTCTATTCCAGCTCTGTCATTCATTTCCTTTTGCTCACCCCCCCCCTGGAAAAAACACGGTTGTCACTCCATAAAGAATACACCACGGGATGAAGTAGTGTATTCAATTCATAAATATCCCTTTAAGAGGGCCGCGGCAGTGATTTGTCACCGGGGGCTTTTGGCAGAGCTGAAATTGATGCGAGAGTGACATTTGAGTTATGTACAAGCCGGTGGCAGGCTTTATGATTTCCAGGGAGGTAGGCTTACCCACCACGACACTATCCACCCCCCCCACACCACCCACCCCCTTTAACAACCTTCTCAGGAGAACAGCGTTCATTAAAAAGTAGAGGAGAGCCATTTAAAAACTTCATGAATTATGACAAAAAAAAAAAAAAAACACCAAGGGTTGTATACTTTGACGATATCGCTGCAGGTCGTTTAATGTGCTAAAGCGACATGGATCAAATGCATTGTATTAAAAATGCCACACCTTCTATAAGCATGGAGTTTATGAATTCCTGCTGAGAAATTGTGCAATAGCAATCATTTAAAATCCCACCAGATTTAAGCAGCTGAATAATGCTTAGTTTCAATCTCCTGGTCGACCGGGGTGTGGGGGAAAAGCAAAACCACAAAGGCAGACAGAACATGAGCGACGAATAAAATGTGAAAATCAAGCAAAACACTGTCTCATTTCCATTAAACGATAAAGTAGCCCGACGGAGAGAAATGAACTAATTTAAAATGGCTGGCCTACGGGTCAAGGACTAGCGGCAAACTGCTTCTGCGTCTTTTTTCTACACAAGGTCCCAAACAAACAGTGAGCATTTTCATGTTCAATGCCAAAAAATCTGAAAGCGCTCTTATCTTTTTCCTATTTTGTTTGATACATTGTGTGTGAAATACCTTACAACTTTGATAAAATGCACTTAAAGTGCATTTTCATATGCAGATTTTTAGGGCTTTGCACTTTTAAGATAGCCCGGCTGCTCTGCAGGGGCACGGATGTGTGTAAAATAGCATGCTGACTACAATATTAGGGAGATAAACCATAAGACTGAGCTTTATGTCCAAATCCTCTACAAGGCGTATTTCACAGCAAATCATCTTTTATATGTTTTAAAGTTGAGATTTCAGATACGCTGAGTCTGCCATTTAAAAAATACGTGTGAAAGAACTTTCTATAGATTTGCAAGGCTCAAAAAGAGATTCGACGTTACACAGTGAGGGAAATCCACTTTGAGGAAAAGACAAGCTGTGCTCGTATTCCAGCCCAAATACGAGGTGGTACCAAGAGAACTGACAGTGTGTACTAATGCAACCAAAACCATATGTTATTGGATTCTATAAATAATTCCACACTCTATTTATAGTGGTAACGTTAATAAAAATGGTGGAAGCAGATGGTTGAGAAAGTTATATGATGTAGTTCTAACTTGCAAACTGCTGTGCAGGGGATCAGAAAAACCTTCACCTGAGCAGATTTACTGAAATTTCACACCCTTGCATACTACTGTATAGTGTTCACAGTACGTAAAATGTACATTACTTTACATGATTAATGAGTGTTCTGCTCTATGCTGAATGAAGCACTGAATCATGTTTCATAAAGCAGGGAAGGCAAAATGATATCTATGTTAATACACCGATAATGAATGCAGCTGTGCTCATTAGCAACATGTCAATAGTAGGCTTTTATATATAATATTGTAATAATAGGGATGATCCTATAACCTACTACAATCGGGTATCTGTCATATGCTGTGCTTGTGTACTCTTACAAAAAAATGTTTACTTTATTGCAAAAAAAAAAAAAAAAAAAAAAACTTACTTTATTACGATACCTGATAAATCATCTTAAACATAAAAGTCACAGAAAAAGAACGAGAAGTTCATGGCTGACGCTGTAGAGGGCTAGATGAGAAAAAATGGCTACAGACAATGCTAGTCGAGTGAAAATAGCAGCTCTGAGCCAGTAAGACGTCCTTGATGATCAGCGAGGAATTCTGACGTGACGAAGACGATGAAATTTTATCTACAGCTGTACAAAGGCACTTTTCTGACGTTAAACAAAGCTGCATGCAGCCATACTCAAAAACCAGCTAAAGCATTGCATTTAAAATGAACTCACTAACATTTTTAAGGAACAAGTCTAGCAACATACGTGCATGGATACATGTGTGCATTCTTTAAGAGCATTATTTAAAATGACAGAAAAATAAACAAACCATGACTTATTAACTAGGTCACGCAGGTTAAGTAGGTCATTATGAGCATCACGATCATCGAGTACATACAAATAGCATGTACTCATAATGGACTAAAGAACTAAAAGAACGGTATTGATGCATGCCTACGTAACAACGCATCAAAGCCATAATAAAGGTTTATACGATTGTTGTGACATAGAAATCAGCAGCTGCTTTGGCTCAATATGTGTGCAGAGCCTCGGTAACACTTCCTGCTAAAACCTGGTGTCAGATGCATAGCTTAAAATAAAGAGGTGTGATTTCTATAAGGTCAGCAGCAGTAAAAAAAAAAAAAAAAGACAGCAGCAGATGGTAGGGAGAGGTGACCTTACCTCATTCGTGTTCCACCGGTGTCTCTCTTTTGGCAATGAGGGGCATTTTGGTAGACATTCAAGCAGCTTTTTGGGCAGGTATATTTTCAAATGTCCATGTTCATCTGAGGACACAGAGAAGAGCACAGAAAGTGTGTCAGCAAGTCTTGAGCATATACATTTTTACACCCTGGCAAATAAAGGAGGTCACTGGCAGTGAAAGGTTTGTGTTCAAACCTAAATAAACAGCCGACATCTAAAATATGATATCTTGGTTAAACTCAGCCTATGGGTCGGGGCTGTCAATCCTACCGCCCACAGGCCAGGATCTGCTCAGGAACGGTTTTAATCTGTGTTCTAAATAATAAATCGTCTTATGGATATCCAAGTTAACTGAAAAATAATAAGAAAAAAACATCTTTGTTATTCCGAATATAAGGTCAAATATAAGCTCAGACCCATAAACTCTGCTACTGCTAGCATGCGCCATAATATGATGTAATTTCTCATTCGCCTGCTCTCGTCTCTTTCAGACTCTTACAGCAGTGGGGGTAAATAGTTATTATTTATATTTGCAAAGAAAGACTATCTTAATTTTTTCTCAACTTTACTATTATGGGTTACTTTATGAATCCTGACATACACCAATCAGGCATAGCATTATGAGCAGTGACAGATGAAGTGAATAAGACTGATTATCTCCTCATCATGGCACCTGTTAGTGGGTGGGATATATTAGGCAGCAAGTGAACATTTTGTCCTCAAAGTCGATATGTTAGAAGCAGGAAAAATGGGCAAGCGTAAGGATTTGAGCGAGTTTGACAAGGGCCAAATTGTGATGGCTAGACGACTGGATCAGAGCATCTCCAAAACTGCAGCTCTTGTGGGGTGTTCCCGGTCTGCAGTGGTCAGTATCTATCAAAAGTGGTCCAAGAAAGGAACAGTGACAAACCGGCGACAGGGTCATGGGCGGCCAAGGCTCATTGATTGGGGAGAGAAGGCTGGCCCGTGTGGTCTGATCCAACAGACAAGCTACTGTTGCTCAAATTGCTGAAGAAGTTAATGCTGGTTCTGATAGAAAGGTGTCAGAATACACAGTGCATGACGGGTCAGGGCTATTTTGGCAGCAAAAGGGGGACCAACACCAATATTAGGTGCAATATTACCAATATGATGTTATGCCTGATCGGTGTACTTAAATCCATTTAAGTTCCAGGTTGTTAAACTGACTTGCAAAATACCCCAAACCTAAACCTTAATCCCAACCTCGAAATTACCGCTGCCCCATACACATGCACCCCTTCCCCAAGACAATCATAACAAAATGGCACAAAATAGTCCATAATATTATATTTTGCAACATCTAAATTGTGAAAGTTGAAAAAATGTAAAGTTTTCTTCTCTGGGACTGTTTTATCTTTAAACTTTTTTTTCTGTAGTGTTCTGTGCAGACTTTATAGACTTACAAATCCAAAAATAAAATTCAGTGAGCAGCAGTTTTGAGAGAGGTCATTGAACAATGACCAGAGAGGATCGAGCTATAATAACTGAAATAGCCACTCTTTACAACGGTGGTGAGCAGAAAAGCATCTCAAAATGCACAACACGTCAAACCTGGAGGTAAAAGACCACATCGGTTTCCACTCCTGTCAGCCAAAACAAGCAGCAATTTAGTCAACAAACTGTAAATCTCATACAATATGAAAATCATGATACTGACATACCGTCAACTCGTTTTGCTCTCACTTAAAAAATTTATTTCTTACACTTTAAGAGGAGTGAAAAGCTAGAGAGAGAGATGACTTGAATGCAGGACGCTAATAAGAAAATAACCAGTAACACCTTAGACATCTGAGAGTGCATGGTTAGCAGAAGGCTTTGGAACAAAGCTGAATTTCAAAGGCTTATAAGAAATGATGGTAAGCTTCATTAAGACTTTAACTACGCAATAAAGTCCACAGCCATGCTGATCCTCTCTCCAAGGCAGAATGGATAAAATGCCAGGGAGGGATAAAAGAAAAGGCGAATACAGTTTGTTCAGAGGGCAGTTAAGGCAAGGCTATAAATCAGCCTTTCTACTCTATCGCCACGTCTCACTGACGGCAAAAGGGCTTAACGGACTCGTCCAATCACTGCTATTTGCCTTCGTTGTTTGGGAGCAGAATGTCTAAATTATAATGATATTGTCTCCAACTGCGAACGGAGCGCAATAATAATCACCTTGTTACTATTGTGTGACGATTCCGCTTTCGTCTTTCACCAGCACCCACTCACATAACACTCACTTCCAATTGCAATAAAAAAACTCACTGGAATAGAGAATGGGACACACACACACACACACACACACACACACACACACACACACACACACACACTAGTTATCTTTATAGGATATGAAAGGATTCTTTCCAGCATAATACAACATTAGCCATAATATACATGTAAATTTAACCAAAATGAAGGATGCTATCTTACAAAGCTTACAAGATTCAACCTGGATTAAGATTAGCAAGATGAAAAAAGCCAGTATCCTTCATTACTGAAAATAAACTTCCATGGGGAATGAGGAAAATATGCTAAGTACTAAAAAATTGATTCAAATAAGATGTTACTAATGATGGAAATGGATATCTTAGGTTATAAAAACCAACATCTTTCTCTCCACCAGTATCCTGTACTGTATTATTATAGCTAGCTGACTAGCATCTGAAATGGAAGATTCTGATTGGTTAATCCTGTTTCTCACAATAGCAGGTGCTAGACATTCATTCATTGTCTACCGCTTATCCGATCTATTCTCGGGTCATGGGGAGCCTGTGCCTATCTCAAGGCGTCTTCAGGCATCAAGGCAGGATACACCCTGGAGTGCCAACCCATCGCAGGGCGCACACACACACACTCATACTACGAACAATTTAAAGATGCCAATCAACCTACAACGCATCTTTGGACCAGGGGAGGAAACCAGAGTAAACCCCCGAGGCACGGAGAGAACATGCAAACTCCACACACATGGCGGAGGCGGGAATCGAACCCCCAACCCTGGAGGTGTGAGGCAAACGTGCTAACCACCATGCCAGGTGCCAGACAATAAAATGTAATTAAACACACTAAGGGACTGGTTTGTCATGTTTGACATGGACATTTGAGCAGTTAAGTATGAATGATGCATAATGGTGAATTTGTGACTTTTACTGAGCATCACTTTATCAAAATGACTACAAAAAGAATTGTATTTATCATGGATACAATCCACTAGACTGTACATGTGTTCTGTTAAACTCTCACAAATAAACCTTTGAAACTGTCAAAAAAATATTTCAACGTGGTTCAAACTAGGCTTGTGTAATATTGAGTTTTCCTTTCTCGCAATTTTCCATTTTATAAAATAATCCATCGTCTGAAAAAGAAAATGAGGATTTCTAAGAAAAATACAGAAGGGTGTAATAATCAGCTGTGCAGTCGGAGACTGCGTGCTGGCAGTGGCAATGAAAATTCAGCTGGATTTTTTGGTGATTGTTTAGTGATGCATATTAAACAGTAAAAAAAAAAAAACAATACAATTTCAGAAAACTCCTTTTACAAATCTATTGTCTAATCTATTGTCTACATAACCAACATTTTTCATTGCATACAGTGCATCAACTGTTCAAAGTGTTTAAATGTGCAGGAGAGCTGAAAAAACCTTCTAAATAATACTTTTTAACATGAACATTTTTTGTAAGCAGTCATGGTGGCTTGGTGGATAGTATGTTTGCCTCACACCTTCAGGGTTGGGGGTTTGATTCCCATTTTCTTGCGCCCCAGGTTCCCAGTGACCCAGCAGAATAAGCAGTGTAGAGAATGGATTATTTGTAAAGTGTTAGATTTAGACCAAAAATCTTGTCCTTTTTTTCCATCTACAAAATGAAATTGTGGTGGTATACCTAATAAAATAAATTTAGCTTGATCATATGTACAGTGGGGCAAAAAAGTATTTAGTCAGCCACCAATTGTGCATGTTCTCCCACTTAAAAAGATGAGAGCGACCTGTAATTTTCATCATAGGTACACTTCAACTATGAGAGACAGAATGAGAAAAAAAAAATCCAGAAAATCACATTGTCTGATTTTTAAAGAATTTATTTGCAAGTTATGGTGGAAAATAAGTATTTGGTCAATAACAAAAGTTCATCTCAATACTTTGTTATATACCCTTTGTTGGCAATGACAGAGGTCAAACGTTTTCTGTAAGTCGCCACAAGGTTTTTACACACTGTTGCTGGTAGTTTGGCCCATTCCTCCATGCAGATCTCCTCTAGAGCAGTGATGTTTTGGGGCTGTCGCTGGGCAACACGGATTTTCAACTCCCTCCAAAGATTTTCTATGTGGTTGAGATCTGGAGACTGGCTAGGCCACTCCAGGACCTTGAAATGGTTCTTACAAAGCCACTCCTTCGTTGCCCGGGCGGTGTGTTTGGGATCATTGTCATGCTGAAAGACCCAGCCACGTTTCATCTTCAATGCCCTTGCTGATGGAAGGAGGTTTTTACTCAAAATCTCACGATACATGGCCCCATTCATTCTTTCCTTTACACAGATCAGTCGTCCTGGTCCCTTTGCAGAAAAACAGCCCCAAAGCATGATGTTTCCACCCCCATGCTTCACAGTAGGTATGGTGTTCTTTGGATGCAACTCAGCATTCTTTCTCCTCCAAACACGACAAGTTGAGTTTTTACCAAAAAGTTCTATTTTGGTTTCATCTGACCATATGACATTCTCCCAATCCTCTTCTGGATCATCCAAATGCTCTCTAGCAAACTTCAGACGGGCCCGGACATGTACTGGCTTAAGCAGGGGGACACGTCTGGCACTGCAGGATTTGAGTCCCTGGCGGCGTAGTGTGTTACTGATGGTAGCCTTTGTTACTTTGGTCCCAGCTCTCTGCAGGTCATTCACTAGGTCCCCCCGTGTGGTTCTGGGATTTTTGCTCACCGTTCTTGTGATCATTTTGACCCCACGGGGTGAGATCTTGCGTGGAGCCCCAGATCGAGGGAGATTATCAGTGGTCTTGTATGTCTTCCATTTTCTAATAATTGCTCCCACAGTTGATTTCTTCACACCAAGCTGCTTACCTATTGCAGATTCAGTCTTCCCAGCCTGGTGCAGGTCTACAATTTTGTTTCTGGTGTCCTTTGACAGCTCTTTGGTCTTGGCCATAGTGGAGTTTGGAGACTGACTGTTTGAGGTTGTGGACAGGTGTCTTTTATACTGATAACGAGTTCAAACAGGTGCCATTAATACAGGTAACGAGTGGAGGACAGAGGAGCCTCTTAAAGAAGAAGTTACAGGTCTGTGAGAGCCAGAAATCTTGCTTTTTTGTAGGTGACCAAATACTTATTTTCCACCATAACTTGCAAATAAATTCTTTAAAAATCAGACAATGTGATTTTCTGGATTTTTTTTTCTCATTCTGTCTCTCATAGTTGAAGTGTACCTATGATGAAAATTACAGGCCTCTCTCATCTTTTTAAGTGGGAGAACTTGCACAATTGGTGGCTGACTAAATACTTTTTTGCCCCACTGTATACTATGTCAAAAATGCATTGATATATTTTATTTAAAATTAACAGACTCCAAAATTTCTGTGACAGAAAGAAGTCCAGTGGAAAGGAAGTGAGATGGGGAAAGGGGGTGGGGCTTCCAGGTGGAATCAGTGTAAATCATTCCAGACTCGTATGCGATTAACTCATGTTTCATTTAATTGAGGAGAAAGAGACTGCTCTTTGACGTATTCTTGAATGATTGAATGAAGTCATACTAGCATACTACAGCGTTAAACTGCAGCGCTCCTACCCAAAATGGATGGCAGGTCTGGTACTATAATATAAACGGAGTGAACGTCACTGGATATTGTGTTTAATATCATGCAAGGATGATTAAACTGTTAGATCGCACATGCCTACATCAAACCCGACAGGAACTTGTCTGGATCATGCATACAGGGGCCTCGACAAAGCCAGAAAGCGACTCAGGTGACGGCTTTAACGTTAATCTCTGTATGTTTGCCCTTTAAGATTTAAAATTAATAAAACAAAAAAAGGAATTTGAAAGATAATCCGTTTCTAAATCCTGCTCGAGTTGAAATGTACATGACTCAATTATGAATCATTTGCCTAAGAATGACTCAAGTGGTTTTTTTTTTTTTTAATCTAATTAGCTGCTATCTTAGTTATAACTACATGATCCCACTGTTTTAGCAAGAGGCTAAGCTTTTAGAGAGAACAACAAAACACAAAGCGCTGATGAGTCAACTGTGTCATATAGCACTTCTGAGTCATCGTCAGAAACACCAGCACGACTCTGATGTTGCTACAATAGTGTAATAACAATTCACATGTCATTTTCAAGCAAGCCTGCAATTGGAGTAAAGTAAAAGCTTGCAAATTGAGATTACAGTTAATGGGCTTACTCTTCGCACCGTATTGTAATGCCACTCACGTCACCGATGACATATCTGGGTACACCTAGTGAAGCCAATTACATGATTCCCAGCTCTGGCTGCGTGCGCAACGCAGTGGGCAATTTGTGCAAAATTGAAATTACCATAGTATGAGGGCGCCTTTCTTTAAATCAATTTCCCTTCAATCCAATCCACACAATGAAAAATAACACAATAAGAGGGAGATGACAACCACAATGAAGTAATATCAGTTCTTCTGAGAAATCCTCAGAGGCCGTGTTTGCTTTGTGAAATGACAGAAGCCGCATGTAAAGCGCGGCGGCGGCGTCCCTGTTGCATATCCCTCATGCTCTCCCTAGTTGTCAGGCAATCGACTCTTGATATTGCAGACATTTGTCAAAGAGCACATTGTCATCTGTTTAGACTCAGAAAAATATGGCTTTAAATGAATTTTTTTCTTATTATTCTTTTCCTGTTATCTTCTCGGCCACGGCCCGACCAAAATATGCGCTTTTATCCGTAGTACAAATACAAACGTGTGATTTGTTTTAATGACGGCAGGCTAATTCAAGTCATAATCCCAAGGCTTTATGCAATACTGAGCTGTTCCATCTGCCTCAGCATTTATTAAGCCTTATCATCTTTTTAATGCATAATTTTAAATATGTAATTAATGCATGTAATCCACTAGCATGACATTTTCCCAGTGGTCTTAAAACAATAGTTTCCAACTACGGCTTTGACTTTTACTCGCCCTCCTGTCCCCTTATGCCAGCACTGCCAATGGAATAGCAGTAGCACTTATTCAAAGTGTGTGAGCAACCGTTTTACTGCTTGCGTCGATTCAGTGGATTTGGAATAAAATGTTTGTTACTTTGGTTTGAGTCATTCTTTCATTAATGATCTGCTCGAGTCATAAAACTGTCGGATATTGAAAAGCCATAGTTTTCAAAGTCAGACTCAGTGACCCCCAGGGGGTAAAAACCACAAAACACCTTCATCAAAGTATTTATTACTGAGGTCTTATATTTATTCATCTATTTGTATCGTGAATGCCTTTTTTACTGCGAATCGTAGTTCACAGTACCACTAGTACTGTTTGATTTGATTATTTTGCTTTCCACATGCAATGTTATTAGTTATTCCCTCCTTATTGCAAAGTCTTGTCATTTATTTTGTGCATTTCTGAGCAGCGTTTTTTATGTTTAACGTATTTCTGGTTTTCTGAATAGTGCCTGTGATTCCATTTTTTCTCCGAGTGTGGATTATCCTACTTTCACACTGGCTGCATTTGTATTGACTCCCTATGACTGGGCATGTTTTGAACTGACTGGGTTTAAGTAAAACCTACATAAAAGTCAGAAACAAATCAGTCTATAAGTAATGAAAGCTTCAATCTTGCCAAAGGTTTTGGGACACCCCTCCAAATCATTGAATTCACGTGTTGTTTTCCTGGGGTTGGGCTTGGCCCCTTAGTTCCAGTGAAAGGAACTCTTAATGCTTCAGCATACCAAGACATTTTGGACAATTTCATGCTCCCAACCTTGTGGGAACCGTTTGGGGATGACCCCTTCCTGTTCCAACATGACTGCACACCAGTGCACAAAGCAACGTCCATAAAGACATGGGTGAGCGAGTTTGATGTGGAGGAAATTGACTGGCCAGCACAGTCATGACCTCAACCCAATATAACACCTTTGGGATGAATTAGAGTGGAGACTGCAAGCCAGTTCAAAACTGGGACGTCTGCCTTTACATGCACATGAATTTAATATGGAGTTGTCCCACCCTTTGCAGCTACAGAAGCTTCAGTTCTTCTGGGAAGGCTTTCCACAAGGTTTAGTAGTAGGTTTATGGGAATTTTTGACCATTTCTCTAGAAGCACATTTGTGAGGTCTGACACTGATGTTGGACGAGAAGGCCTGGCTTCGTCCCAAGATTTGGGACACCCCTCCAATTCATCCCAAAGGTGTTGAGGTGCTGAAGCATTAAGAGTTCCTTTCACTGGAGCTAAGGGGCCAAGCCCAACCCCTTAAAAAACAGCACCTGAATTGGAGGGGTGTCCAATTCTAATAGTTGTTTAAATTGTATAAATAATTATGTTCATAAAAGTCCATACTGAAGCAAAAAGTAAATTTCTAAAAGTTAAAGCATTCCACGGCTGCAAAAAGTTTTCTTTCTTAAAGGGTGATGAGGACTTACATCATCTTTACAATGACTACAGAATGACTGCACAGTGGACAAGAGAGGTAAAAAGTAGCAGACTCCTAGGGACTAATGAAGGATTCCTATCTACCACAGCAGAATGTGAACCAGGAGCAGTACTCCCAGGCTTTCTTCTATTTCCTCTGAGGTGACTCAGTCCTGGCATTTGGTGCATGCCGTGTGCTGAAAATGGGCTTTGCAGATCTAAATTGCTCTTACAGTAGGGAGAAGATACTGTATCTGGGATGATTTGCCTTGCTCAATTAACACTGCAACAGAGCAGCTGCTCACAAATAACAAGGTGCTTTAGCATCACTCCAGGTGAGCAGAAGAAAGCACAATAAATACACAACTTATACAAGCAGTGTGATTTGAAACACAGGAAAAGATCATCTGTCTCTAGGCTTGGGGCTTGGCAGTTCACATACCCTCGAAATAAATACTAGTACAAGGAAGAGCATGAAAGTTACAGAATTTTAATCATTGTTGGGTACAAATTCCATCTTCTCGAAAGTTTAAACATACATCACATTTTAACAATACCTGCACCTTTATCTAAAGAGGAATCCACTCTTAAAATGTCTATCAAGTATCTGACCAGGTCAGTAGTTACCTTAAAAGCAGTGATTCCTATGCTGACATCTGTGGATTTTTTTTTTCCCAGTTCCTCTGAGATTCGTTGGATTGTTAAGCAATCTGATCTTCCTGGATTCTACTTGAAACCCTATTTTTACCTTTAATGGTTTCCCCAGAGAGAGACAGAAACTTCTTATTTTCCAGCCCTTATGTAAAAGGTTCATTCATTTTTTTTTCATCCCACTATTCCTGGTAGGGGTCGTAGTGGCAACAGGCTGAGAAGATCATTGCAGACTTCTCTGCCCAGCTTCTCCTGGGAGACGCCTAATATTTCCCTGGTCAAGCGTGAGATATAATCTCTCTAGCAGGTCCTGGGTCTGCCCTGCAGGTAGTACCTGATACATCTCTAGCAGGATGCCTAAACCACCTGAACATGTTCTCTCAATTTAGAGCAATGGCTCTGCGCCAAGGCTCTCTCAAATTGCCTAGCATTCTAAGGTGATTTATTTAATGAAATTGTGAATAAACTCTAATGGCCTTCATTTGTCAAAGTTGTATGGGAATGTTTCTATAGACCAAACCAAACTAAAAATTGTCTGCCAGGTTTACAAAAGTTTTGTTTACAATTTTCTTTGATTATCTTTGTACTAACATATATATATATATATATGGATAAATGACAACCAAATGGCACAATCTTCCAATAAAGCAGCTCATCCACTGCACCACATCAGCAGCCATAGACACAACTTTCCTCCTTTTACAGTGGGCCATTTCTTTGTCCTATATATTCATTCATATAAAACACTAAATTTCACAACATTTTCATTCAGAATGGGTCTATAATTGAGATAAATCAGCGACTTAAACTTGACAACATAATCTGTAAAGTTGCTGAAATTTTTTTGCACTTTTTGTTCCATCTGTAAAATTATTTTTTCCATCCGTTAAATAATTTGCAGCTGATCAAGTCGAGGTTCATATTATTGGGTCTTTTTATACAGAAAATCCTTCTGAATTATTTTGAATTTCATGAAACATTTGTTGTGTAACTGTAAAATTCATTCATCTTGACAAAAGAGGCTTTTTTTTTAAGTTAGTTATAATTAGATAATGATTTATATTATATTATATTATATTATATTATATTATATTATATTATATTATATTATATTATATTATAAAAAAAAAAAACATTTAGGAAAAATTGTAATTTGATCTACATTTCTCATTAAATTTGCATGATGAGTGCCAGGGCAAAAGGGCATATATCCATAATATCAAACCGATCAAATATCAACTATAAAAAAGAAGTAGAAAATACATAAAGTCTAACATGACGAGTTTTGTCAATGTACACTGCTCACTCTAAGAAATATTTGCA
>JAUCMX010000017.1:14995881-15273381 GCA_033459395.1 Hemibagrus guttatus | reverse complement strand
TGTCTTTGGACCGGGGGAGGAAAACAGAGTACCCGGAGGAAACCCCTGAGGCACGGGGAGAACATGCAAACTCCACACACACATGGCGGAGGCAGGACTCGAACCCCCAACCCTGGAGGTGTGAGGCAAACGTGCTAACCACCAAGCCACCGTGCCCCCCCTCTTTATGTAATAAAAAACAAACAAATATAAAAACAAAAAAACATTTCAATCTCTGTATTAAATTAAGCAAATTAGTCCACATTCAAACAATGATAAATACATACGTTTTATCCATTTGTACTTATATTTAATGGCGGAAAAATAAGCTAGGTCCTGTTATCACTCCAGTTATCACTCCAGTTATTAGCCTAGGATTAGATAGGGTCCATCTTTTGAAGTTAATAAGACAAAAAGCAGCTTGATAAACCATAAGAAAAAAACCTACAGTTACAGATTGAACTGTAGCCAAGTGCCAGCAGACATCTGACAGAAAACTTCACCATGTCAACTGTTACATAATATTTATAATCTGCTTATGTGGAGCATCTGCCATGTAAGTCACTGAATAAGTCACTATAGAAATGAAAATGTATTGGAATGATTGCAATCACAGAGATATGTCTTAGTTTGTAGACTTGTCAGAGTCATGGTTTTATCAACAGCAATGTGGAACGATGATAAGTAACAGATTACGATGTAAAGCACTCATGAGGCATTAAACCCATTTTATTAGTAGTAGTAGTAGCAGTAGTAACAGTAGTAGTACTACTTGCATGTACTATATTCCTAAACCGTAAAGAATGTACCATATTATGGAATAGTACACGACTTATCTCTACAACACCACCAACAGTTGATTCATCTTACTTCTTATTTGATTCATTTGATTCAGCACTCACGTCTATGTGCAGGCCTTACTGCTTTCTGAAAGCGCAAAATCCGTCTCGCACTGCAGATGTTTTTACTAAATGTAGACGAAGTGTGTGGACACAAAGCTGGTTTGTCCTTCGGAGAGTGTGTTACTGTCCCCATGCTACTGTCCTACTATTTACTCAAGACCAAGGCAGAACACCTGTCCAAACACACACTGCCCCTGGGACTCCAGCAGCCTGTGGACCTGTTTATCTGGGTGTATTTACCATCAACCAAACACCATTAATATGCTCTCATGTCCAAAAAATCCAAACAGTTACAAATAATAACCAACCCTTTTTTTGTTTGTTTTTTTGTTGAGGAAAGCAGCCCGACAGAAATGTCAAATCGTAGAACACCAGGCTTTGCTTCAATAAAAGACACCACCAAACTGTACATTTCCTTGTCTTTTGGATGAGCTGTATCTTTCGTATCTTTGCTATGCATGTATGGTCTTTCAGAGTAAAGCTTTATACATGTCAATGGTCCTTAAGCTCAAACATAGCTTTAATTCCTTTTAAGTAACAGCTACACACTAAAGCTACAAAAGATGTTTTTCTTGATGGAAATGTATTTAAGAGTTGATCATATAAACGCCTCAATACACACCCACGTTCTGTTATTTCTAACTCACGATATGTGACCCATTTATCTTCCACTTATATCGTGATACAACTTTTAGCAATAGAAATATATTGATCTTCACGATATATCAACTCACCTTTACACAAACTGTCATTCAGGGAAACAGAGGCCTATAGTTTAGTATTCTTTTTTTTAACGTTTCAGGACAACCTATATATATTTACTACACTGAACAAGCTTCACACATGCATTATTTCTGGGAATAAATCAACAAAATAACAGCACATTAGCGACGATTCAATTCCGCCATTGCTCCCGCTACCGATACAATATTCATACACGGTTAACAACTTAACACCGACAAAGTCCTGGCTTCTGATCGCATTACAGCACCCGACAGCGCTGATCCGAAACCCGCACTCCGGGCCGGAGGAAAGGAAACACACAGCGCAGTGACAGGAAGAAGCCGAGCGCCGGCTGTATCCGCGCGTACTGTGCGTTAGCTTACCTCCGGGAAGTCATGGCGGAGCCTGGCTGCTGAAGGCCGGTGTGGAGGAACGGGAGCGCGAGCTGCTGCAGCGAGTCTTCCCGCGCGCGTCTCTCTGTGTGCTGCACCGAGAGCGAGCGCAAGCGCGTGACAACCGGCACTCTCCGCCTCTGGCGCGCGATGCGCTGTGACACGGAGGCTGCGTCCCAATCCGCACACTACCTAACTACATAGACTAGTGAGTCACATTCGTACACTACTTCAGGTGACGTACATGTAATGCACCTAATGTAGATATTCTTTATTATCTGAAGTAAGACACGCGTAGAACTGCATACTAACGGACTAAATATTAGGGTTAGATAAGGGTTAGGTCATGATTAGGGTTATACAGTAGGGTTAAGGTTAGGTCATGGTTGGGGTTAGGGTTAGTTTCGGATTAAAGTAGGCTAAAGTCGTGTTTGTAGTTGGGTTTAGGGTTTGCTTAGAGGTTACTTAGGTCAGAGTTTGGATATATGAGGGGAAGGTTAGGTCAGGGGTAAGGTTATTTTAGGGTTAAAACTGGTGTTAGTTTGGCGGGTGGGTGAAATTATGATTAAATTTGGGTTAGGTTAGGATTAGTATTAGGTAAGGTTTAGGAAATTTTTTTTGGGCTTGGTGGTTAGCACGTTTGCCGCAAACCTCCAGGGTTGGGGGTTCGATTCCCGCCTCCGCCAGGAGTTTGCATGTTCTCCCCGTGCCTCGGGGGTTTCCTCCCCCGGTCCAAAGACATGCATTGTAGGTTGATTGGCATCTCTAAATTGTCTGTGGTGTGTGACTGGTCAGTCACTCTCACTCAACTTCAAACTTCTGTGTACATATTTATTATCATTCTCATTTGTGTACATATGTTATCTGTATACATATTTGGACAGTCTCCTTCAACTTCACTTACACTTACATTGTAAATCGCAACTTTATTTAATTTATTCTAGTTTATTTTATTATTTTAAAATTTTATCTGTTTATATGTTTTGCAGCTGACACCAAGACAAATTCCTAGTACTGTAAAGTGCTCTTCGCGAACCCTTTGCTGTACCTGGCAATAAAAACTTTTCTGATCCTGATTCTGAATATATGTGTGTGTGTGTGTGTGTGTGTGTGTGTGTGTGTGTGTGTGTGCCCTGCGACGGGTTGGCACTCCATCCAGGGTGTATCCTACCTTGATGCCCAGTGACACCTGAGATTAGATCGGATAAGCAGTAGACAATGAATAAATGTTTTTTATACAAAGAATATCCAAAATGGATTTTTTTGGTGCACAGGTTCATCCAGGAGACCCTTTCCTCCCTATTAGAATGTTTATGAATATTAATAAGATTCTCTTATTGGGAAATAATCTAACCTTGTTTCTTTTTTCTTTAGATTAGGGTGAAGTCATTTCAGGGTTAATTTGGGGGTAGCTTATGGTTAGGTCAGGGATAGCTTTAGCGTTAGGGTTACTTTAGTGGGCAATTAGTTTAAAGCCATTTTAAACGTTTAAGTTAGATTTAGGTCAGATTTAGGTTTTGGGGGGGGCAGGTCTGTAATTTTTTCAAATGCTTTTATGTAAAATTTTAAGGAATTAAGACGTTTAAATGCAGAATACCAATGAAAACGTGCGAGAATAGATAGATATTTGTGTTACAGCAGTTTAGACAGTTACAAGACACAACACACACAAACATATAAAATGTAAAATTGAGGCAAATATTACATCTTATTGATACAAATTTTGCATCTTATATGTAAATATATGCATGTCAATTTTGTAACTTATATGTTTTATTATATTTATGATATGGTCACAGAGAGATTTTACCTTTTGGGTTTTACTTATTTTACTTACATGACAGGGAAACGTAAAACGTCCTGTTATAGCAGTGCATATTCGATCACTGCTATGAGTCATGCACAAATTGGTGTCAAAGGCACAGTGCTGAAATTATATACTTCTTTTGAAATGGCTCTTCGCTTACACAAGCCATGACACACACATTCAACCATATTCCATATAATTACTGCCATCCATATAGACCTGTAATGCTAACAGTCTTGCTGGATGTTAATAAAAGCCTACAGCTATGCTGCTCAGCACAGTATGTCAGTTAGTGAAAAAGAATAGGATATGCAGCACAGATCCATCATCAGTGCAATTTGGAGGTGACAGCTGTGGGCACAGACTGCATTCTGTGAGCTTTGCACTGATGCCCTGGCTGTGCTGACGTCACCAAACATTAATCTGCCCAGGGGACACCGTTATGCAATTGTCTTGGACACCAGGCGCTCATCTACAGATTGTTCTCTCTCCGTCTGTGTGTAACTGATAGGATCTGACCTGCTGCTCTGTGCACTGGGTGAGAGTGCCAATGCAAATATATTATCAGTTACTATTCCACAGTTGTGTCTACATCACGTCTTATGCAACACATGCCAGAGTTAACATGACAAACCCACAGACTTTGATGGAGGAAAAACAAGTACAATTTAGAAGCTACATGTAGGATAAAAATGTTAGCGAGACCCATGTCATGGAAAATCTATGATTTTTTAGTTTGCGTTTGGATGGTGCGATAAAAGATAAGTATGAACAAATGTGTCTCAGTGAATAAATCAGCGTCATTGTGTACTAATGTGCACTATGCGTAATGTTGCTAATTTTTCATCTCTATTACATTATCCTTGAATTCTTCAATTAGACCGTACAGCTGTTGAATTATTTGGAGATTAAATCTAATCCTCCATTCAGTTAGACTGGAAGAGAGTTGAATTATTTGGTTTACCAGACACTGTTGATTTCAGCCTCCTCAAACTATAGCTCATTTCTCAACAGCTAAGGACTTTTTCTGAAGTTTGTGTTCATAATTTTTAGAAATATGACAGTGACTTGACTTCATAATAAAGGAGCCTACAGTATAAGAGATTCCTTTGCAAGATAATTCCTCCATTTTGTCCGCTTATTGAAACTTATGCTGCGTCCCAATTCTCCTACTTATACTGTGCACTAAAAATATGTACTCAAAGAAAGAGTACACAAGTACTGGGAAATACTAACATGTCATGTCACAGAACAGACTATAAAGTCACTATAATGAAGTCGATATAAAATCCATATATAAAGCATTTCAGCTTTTCTTTACTCATTATTCCTTATCAAATTTATTCTATATCATTTAATTTAGCAGTCTCTCCAGGATTTGTGATGCTTGATTGTGCTTTTTCGATTTTTTTCTGAAAAACTACTTGAATTTGTGAAATTATAAGCATGATTCTTCTTTTATACCAGTGAAGACATACATCTAATTACTTTCTGTGATAGCTGTACTCATGTTTCACACACGTGAATAGAAGTGGCATTAGCTGAATGTGTGTTAAAGTGTGACGATGTCACACAACATGTCTTGACCCAAATCTGTGGCAATTTTGAAAAATTGCAAGTTGATTTCGCATTAATTTCTGCGATCGCAAAATCATGAAATCCTGAAAGGACTGATCTACTGTTCCCTTGATTTATTTGTTCACGTTTCATTTACACCGCTCTAAAAGGCACCTAAAATTCACAGCAAAGCAAACCATCACGAAACTGTTCCTCCCTCATGCAAGGATTTCTGAGCTATATTATACACTGACCAGGCATAACATTATAACCACCTAATATTGTGTTGGTGCCAATTTTGATGCCAAAACAGCCCTGACCCCTCATGCACTGTGTATTGTGACACCTTTCTATCAGAACCAGCATTAACTTCTTCAGCAATTTGAGCAACAGTGGCTCGTCTGTTGGATCGGACCACACGGGCCAGCCTTCACTCCCCACGTGCATCAATGAGACTTGGCCGCCCATGACCCTGTCGCCGGTTCACCACTATTCCTTCCTTGGACCATTTTTGATAGATACTGACCACTGCAGACCGGGAACACCCCACAAGAGCTGCAGTTTTGGAGATGCTCTGATCCAGTCGTCTAGCCATCACAATTTGGCCCTTCATCAAACTCGCTCAAATCCTTACACGTGCCCATTTTTCCAGCTTCTAACACATCAACTTTGTGGACAAAATGTTCACTTGCTGCCTAATATATCCCACCCACTAACAGGTGCCATGATGAGGAGATAATCAGTGTTAGTCACTTCACCTGTCACTGCTCAGAATGCTATACCTGATCAGTGTATTATTATACAAGGATTTCTGACTGAAACAGTGTGCACACACTCACTGAGACAGTAGACCATCCAGGTATTTTTGAGGTTATCATTTCAATGATTTGGGACACATTTATTCTGATCTTGCATAATATTTAGTATAGATGGGAAGTGAATTGGAACGCAACGTTAGATTTGTACTGACCTCCTAACTGAAGTCATATCATTATTTTGTGTCAAGTATCACAAAATACTTGTGATGCAGACAGAAAAAACTCCACAAACCTTCTGAAACTAGTAAAGTCCAGACCTCAGTGTCCTCCTAGCTAGTTACAGCCTTGTGTATAAAACTGCTTTGCACGTTATTTGCTGCATTGTGTTTAGTGTGAAACACTGTAATAACTGTATCCTGAACACACTATGTTTAATGTCCAGAATCCCTTCATCAGTGAGCTTTATGGAGACAGTGAGGAATGCTTTGGCATGGCAGGAGAGAGGCCAGACCCCATCCAGGATGTGTCTGTGACTTCACCGCCTAAGGAGTCTAAACTAAAAAAAACCCTTTTGGACAGAAACAATGGGAGCCACAGAGGCGTTGACATGCCCAGACAGCTGTAGCCTTGTTACGAGGTCTAAAAGGCCCCTTTATTACACCAGTGGGAGCCCAAAAAACACACAGAGGGTCTCTACTCATCCAGGGATGGATCATTTCAGCCCTATTTCTCATCCAGCAGAATCAAATGGATTTTTCCATCAGCTGTCACATGACTCGGCTCTTTGATAGGATTTGGTGGTTGAGCGTGTTCAGGCAACCCCGAGCTAGCCATGTTGGATTACATTTTGTTTAGAGGGATGGAAGGTGGTGCATTATTCAGAAATGGATTTAGGATTTTACAGTAGGGAATGAAAAACTGAAGAACCGGAGCTTACATAAAGCATGCAGAGGTGATTTGTTTTCAAAATATACACTTTGTGCTCATTACACTGCAAAACCACAGTAAAATCTGCACCTTTTTCAAAAAAAAGAGAAAAAAATGAAAGAAAAAAGTACAAGATGTGACACTGATACTTTTAGCATTAGAAGCTGTAGATCCTTAAAGGAAAAATCCAGCATGAATCATTTTAAAAAGAATTTATCATTTGTTATTTTCATTCATTCATTCATTCATTCATTCATTGTCTACCGCTTATCCGATCTATTCTCGGGTCACGGGGAGCCTGTGCCTATCTCAGGCATCATTGGGCATCAAGGCAGGATACACCCTGGACGGAGTGCCAACCCATCGCAGGGCACACACACTCTTATTCACTCACGCAATCACACACTACGGACAATTTAGAGATGCCAATCAACCTACAATGCATGTCTTTGGACTGGGGGAGGAAACCGGAGCACCCGGAGGAAACCCCCGAGGAGAACATGCAAACTCCACACACACGGCGGTGGTGGGAATCGAACCCCCAACCCTGGAGGTGTGAGGCAAACGTGCTAACCACTAAGCCACCGTGCCCCCCCTTGTTATTTTCAATTGTGCAAAAAAAATTTCATTCATTGAACCTACATGTTTCCTACATTTCCCACAATACCGCTCGACTGCCCCCTGATAGTGGCACCAGAGGGAATTCATTTCTACATTAAGATCAATGCGGCAGCACTTTAGTCCTTCATCCTGTCCGGCTCTCTTTCCTCCTCATCTGAACTCTGCTTCCACTTTCATGTTAATTATGCTAACATCACTGTCATGCTAGTCGTCTCGCAGATTACTAGAATCTCGTTGATTACTATTGTAGAACTAGCTAAGCCTCTTTAAGTCAGCGTGACCGCGTTTTGCTTTGTTCACTCTTTCTACAGTACGCCGGTCTCCTTACTTAATTTTGACATGAACGTGGATGGAAATGTTGAGTAAGAAAAGAACCGCTTGCTCTTTTGTACTTCAGCGCTAACAGTAAACCCTGACCGTTATCTCTTATGTTTGATCTATTTATGTTTTCTCCTATAAAACATCATTTCACTGCACTAATAATCTCCCTCTGTGGCATCAGTGCAACACAAATGCTATCTCAAAGGAGAATAATGAAAATACATCACTAACCAGCAAATCTGCACCATCAACCCTGAACACAGCAAAGATTTTCAGATACAGTTTATGTGTTTTAGGGTGGAAATTTCCTTGAAATGTTTAGTATTGAAAAAAGCAGTTTACTTAGGCAGATGGATTTGTTTTACACTTTATTTCATGGTGGTGGGAACACAAGACACAAGTAATAAAGTTAGTAATGGGAATGTCATGCCACTCTCATTCTGAGCACTGCCCTTCAGGAATATCTGAATCAAAACAGTAGTTTACAAAGGCCAGTAATGGAATCCACTCAAAGACATAAATAGATATTGAAAATAGCATTTAAACAGTAAATATTCTATCTGTAGAGTCCAGAACATCTATTATTTTTTTTGAGGCATTCTGGGATATTCTCATAAACAGTATTAATACAAATATTAATATCTATGAATTCATTTACACCATGTGGCGATGTGGCTAATATAGTGGCTAAACAGAGAGCATGGAGTAGATTATTAATGACGTCGACTCTGTCACCGGTGAGTGAAGATGGGTTTAAGGCAATTCTCAGACAGTTCCCATCCAGACAGTGGATGTTCATGCGTGCGCCCCATCTTCATGAGCCCAGCACTCTGTCCTTTCAGCGTCCTCCAAGCATGCAGGAGGTCCCTTCTGTTACACAGCTTTTTTTTTTTTTTTTTTTTTTTTTAAAAAACCCCAAAAAGAACTAACCATGGAGGAAAAGATAACGATAAACCAATGTGGACACTATGTAACAGAGGATAGATGTTCAGCTAATGCAGAAATACTGGGCTGTTGGGTTTTGGCTTGTAACACTAGAAAACCCCTTACTGGAAATCAATATACATAATAATATATGATTGTTTTTCTCCCCTGAACACACAGGAACAGAATATGTGGAATTGACAGACAAGTTAGAATTGCTTCCAGTGTATAATACTAAAAAAAATAAAAAAATAAAAATAAAATAATTCCACAGATGCACATTATTCATTTACATAGAGATAGGGCTATATAAAACGATTTCAGGTGTCTCACTGCATTAAAAAAAGACGAAAAAAAAAAAGCAAAAAAAAAAAAAAGCAAAAGAAAGAAATTTTTTTTTCTCCACAAAATAACAACAGGATACTTTATTGTGAACAGGCATATTTTTTTTTTGTAGTTTTGGACTGTAGTATTGAAACTAAAATATTTCTTACAATGTTCAGGTCAGCAGTACAAACAATTGCATCACATTTGTTTTCAAACATGTTACAAAAATCATTTTCATATAACAAACCCCATGCATTATTATAATTATAATTCTTCTTATTAATAATAATATTATTACTACTATTATTTTATTTGTTATTGTTTTCGATACGTTTGCTTATCCTAACGGCTGATCCAGGACCACAGTCAAGCATCTAGACATCAAACGCCAGGGTCTATTGTCTAGACATCCATTTTTTTAATGCAAGTGCTGACAGTAATCGTATAATAGTGGCGCTTGAAGGAAAACCCTGATGGGTTCAGGAACGACTGAAAATTCCATGGATCAGCGTTCTTGCAACCGCCCTGTTGTCATCTGTTTTCTGCCGCTCCCCTTTCGTCTCCTTGTGCTACGGTGCCTCCTCATGGCAGAGACTAGTGTAGCAACCATTCTTACTTTTAGAGTGTGACAGACTGAGGCATGGAAAACAATGTCCATCGTTTCATTCACCAAAACTAAAAAAAAAAAAAGAAAAAAGGAAAAAAAAAAAAAGTCTGGAAAAAACAACCAACCAAGCAAGCAACCAAGCAGACAGCTCAAATCAGAAGATACATAAACATTGCAATGCAACATAACTAACTCTATTTTTGCCCTGAAAGGAATAAGAAAGCCAAGATAAACCAAGACAAACTGAACTTGACGTGTAAAAAGTTGCATGCAGCAAGTGGTCATTCTTAAGGATTAGATACGGCGCACGACACACGAGACGGATGCTTGTGACGGACTTTTTTTTTTCTCATTGTTCACAGTCTCATGTATTATTGTTCTATTACTAACCTCTCGCGTGTCTGTCACTGAGAGTTCAGCTTGATATTTCAGACACTTCTGAAGAGCTATGCAAATATTTTGTTGACAAGCTCTGAAACTCTGTGTTAGCAAGGAGCTTAAAAACATGAATGGAAATGGGGCTGGACCCCGGTTACTGTCTAATGGGACTCGTACACTTGTTCAGCTAAGTTAACAGTGACGGTCCGTTAGTAAAGCTACTCACAGCAGCGGCTCAGTGGAATGTACATGGTGTACTACAACGTGGAAATTATGGCACCAAGAGAAGGCAGTCGAGAGTAGACGAACAGCACCTACCTTATTCACCATTTCAAGTAATGAGCAAGATAATGATTTTTGTTTTCTGGTGTTTTAAAAATAACACCGCAAATATAATACATATTTTCTTGTCTTATGACACCATGTAACTGCAATTTGGGGGATAGATGAAAATATGTAGATGAATGGAGGCGCCGATCCAATTAATATATATATATATATATATATATATATATATATATATATATATATATATATATATATATATATATATAATTATACATATATATATAATTGAAACAAACCAAAATTAAAACAATGCCATATTTTTTCCAATATAAAAAGCAATGAAAAGTATACAAAAATAGAAAATAATTACAGCAGTAGACATGGTGTTGGGAGGGAAGTGGTGCCAGGTTATTTGGCTGAACAGTGTAATATTTTGGGGCTGTTTAAGGCGTCCTCCACCAGATGCAAATCCACGCCGTCTACGATCACGCCGACGACAGCCACACAGAAAAGCCTGTGCTGTAGGCCTTGGGAAGGCGACGGGCCACAGCCATATCTTCCAGCCCACCTATTGAGAGAGAGAAAGAGAGAAGAGAGAGAGAGAGAGAGAGAGAGAGAGAGAGAGAGAGAGAGAGAGAGAGAGAGAGAGAGGGAGAGGGAGGAGAGAGAGAGAGAGAGTGAGAAAGTGAGTGAGTGAGTGAGTGAGTGAGTGAGAGTGAGAGACAGACAGAGAGAGAGAGAGAGAGAGAGAGAGAGAGAGAGAGAGAGAGAGAGTGAGTGAGAGAGAGAGAGAGAGAGAGAGAGAGAGAGAGAGAGTGAGTGAGAGAGAGAAAGAGACAGACAGAGAGAGAGAGAGAGAGAGTGAGAGTGAAAGTGAGAGTGAAAGTCAGAGTGAGACAGACAGAGAGAGAGTGAGAGTGAGAGAGAGAAAGAGAGAGAGAGAGAGAGAGAGAGAGAGAGAGTGTGAGTGAGAGACAGAGAGAGAGAGAGAGAGAGAGAGAGAGAGAGAGAGAGAAAGGAAGAGAAAAAGAGAAGAAAAAAGAGATTATGCAAAGAGAAGAAAATCAAGGAAATTTACAGAAAACACACACAATAAATATGTGATTTTAAAGGTTATAGGCTCAAGATGAAGAAGAAACACCAGTTATAGTTAAAGCCAGCTAGAACCAGTTTAGAAATTATCAAGTAGTTATTTTAAAGCTGCTGGGATTTTGTTCTTTCTGGGAGAAAAATACAATTGCAAGCTACTTGTGGGAAAAGAAACAGATTGTGCTCATCACACAGAGAAAATACTAAGCACATACTTTTCGACACATTATATAGGCTACTAAGCAAAAGGTTGTAAGCATTTATAAAAGACATATGGCATTCATAAAAATCCTGTAAAACTTCTCATGCTCATGACAATAGGAATGTGTGAGTAAACTTACGCATAGGAAGACTAATGTAAACCTTCATCAACTTGATCAAGTTCGATTTATATCATTTGCATGTATTGCTGAAGTTTTATATATGAAATATACTGCTGAGGTTAAACTGCTTATTTTCCTTGACAGCTGAGACATCTTGAGAGAATATGCACACAGAGCGTGAGCAGATGCTGCAAACCATTTACTCTTTCTTGATATAACTAATTCTGGTATTACAGAGATTCACATAGCTGGTTATTTACAACTGGGTAATGCTACAAATGACAAAACAAGGACTGTTTCACACAGCCTAGCTAGCACTTAAGGTGACAAATAAATACTTGTTCAGCAAACCAAAAGCTATCCGCCCATCCCTCCTGACCCTATATTGGACACTTTCACTTCCTGTTTTTTTCCCATCTTAGGATCACTAACATGTGTATTACCAAAGCTACCAGGCAGTAAGGTTGGTCAGTACATTCTGTAAGATATATATATATATATATATATATATATATATATATATATATATATATATATATATATATAAAAGAAGCAACAAATGCTGAGGGTATGCTTTTGTGGGAAAGCTGGTATGAAGTGTCGGAAAGAGGGATGATAAAAATAGAGTGTAACCCTCAAACAGGTGAGCAGATCAAAAAGCGCCGGGCTCGGCTGTGGGGATGCACTCGAGAGTGAGAGCCCTATTCTTCTTGCCTCAATACATTGCACAAAACTCTTGACTCACATTTTCTCGGATTCTAGCAGTGGCAGCATGCCTAAAGATGAGCTGCTTCACTCTGTGCATCCTGCAGTTCATCTTCTCTGCCTATTTTTCTCACTGCCTTCCTCTTTAATCTGTTGTGAGCTGTGGAACAGGAGGATCTACCGGGCTAATTTCATGCGACGTACAGCTGAATAATACAATAAATAAATAATCAGGTACGAAAGAGGGGATTTTTAAAAGGAGGCTCTTGATGTGTGGGTTGCTGGGGGATAATGTATTCTAGCTGCGGGGTGACTGTGGCACCTGCTCCATTGCTCTGGAACAGAGGGGTTTTTTTGGGGGGAGGGGGGGCTTTGCTACTCAATGCACAAACACACTCGAACTTCTGAAAAAAATTGAAACAAGTGACTTCAATATTTCAGTTCTATCAGTCCTTTCAACTTTTCTGTGCTCTCTCCCAGTTCTGTCAATCTTTGACTCTCAGTTAAAATGGGTCACACAGCCTGCAGGAGAGACTTTAACCCATGCAGGTCAGTGTCTCTGAGTTTGAGTACCAACTATAGGATAAACCTGCATTACATTACAGCGCTGTTAAATTCTAACATCTTTTTTTTTTTTTTTTTTTTTTTTGCAACTCTAGCAACTTCAAGAGAAAAAGGAGGGAGGCTGGTGAAGGATTGAATGTTTATAATAGCTATAACATTAGTGATAAGCTGTTTTCCAAAGGTTCTACGACATTAAATGGAACTACAATATAAATGGATAAAAAATTATAGTTGCATGTTTTTTACTGCGATATATGAGGCACAAACCCCTTGGGCATGTGCAGTTATTCTAAAATACTCAACTGGCTGGTAACAGACTACATAACACCACCCTTTCATTGATTATTTTTTTTATAACGGCACACCCGAATTTATCTTTTATTCCTTACATCTGCAATAGTCATTTCTTCTGAGCACCCAGAGTCATTCACTTAAAATTTCATAAATCCTCCCTATGATAGCGTTCTTCCCAGATTAAATGCAAACACAGAGGCAGTAGTGAAACTCTGAGATAACACACTCATAGTCCTATTCTATAAATGACCAGTGAATGATATTTCAAAACAAACAGTACCTAGACTCACTGTATAAATATAAAAAATTTCTCTAAGGCTGATTTTTAGATGGGTTTCTCTCAGAAACCTGTAGTCTTATGAAACCAGAGTCTTATGGTATTTTTCTTGAACTTGGTTTCTGACCTGAGGCTCTTATGCACTGAGAATTCTCTTTGGCTCATTCCAGAAAAATAGCCCACAGACAAGGATTCACTTCAAACTTTCTTTCTCACCCATTAATCTGTTTGTTGAAGACAAATCAGAGCTAAATAGATAGATTTGGATTGTTTGCCATATTTTATGAAACCATAAGGCAAAAAAAAACAACAACATTTGTTTTGAGGTGTGTGGGAAGAGGCGAGAGTAAGGCAGCTGTGATCACAGAAACACTCGAGGGCGATTCCTGCCTCAACGAATAGCATTAAGGAAAATGGCCTGTGTGAACTCGGGTGCAGTCTGCTTCATGCGTGAAGATTGTTTATCTGTGTGTTTGGGTGTCACTTCCTGTATTCAGTTTTCATTGTAGTGGAAAAGCAATTTTTTTTTTTAAGATGTACTATAGTTTTTAATATAGAAGGTACAGTTTTTTTTTTAAAAAAAAGAAAAAAACCTGAAGGCTTTAGTTCATCTGCAAAAACAATCAGTTAAATTCAATACTTAAATAAACATCAATAGGATTATGGTTAGATTAATCAATTGTATTCTATTTTGAAAAACACACACACACACACACACACACACACACACACACACACACATGCAACACTAGTATGTATTCAATTATGGATCATTTCACAATTCATCTGTGATGAAAACTCTCTGTATAATACTCAGTGCTCAAAAGCTCTAAATGCTAAATGATTGTGGTGTATTCTGGGTGAGAGTGATTACCAAATATTGCATTACATAAGGTGCACACATGACTAAGGATGTAGAGGTGTCTTACCCAGCCAAAGGGCACCATCTGTATCCAGCTGAGTGGCAGCCAGAGGTGAGGAGCCTGTCACTGCTGCCTCATTGCCGACTTGCAGAGATCCGTCCCTCAGAGCCCTAGTCAGAGAGCGAGAGCGAGAGTCACGTACTGTACAATATCAACTTAACTTACTTAAACTTATCCTATTGCTGAAGTTACAACATACCTGCTGGCCTTAATGCGGATCCAGTGATTTGTATTGACCCGCACTGATGATCGCAAGACTACTGGTTTGGAACCAAGGTCGTAGGTCATCTGGACACGTCCATCCACGATGGCCAGTGCGATGTAGTCAGAACGCTCCACACCTTTCCCGCTCCACAAGAGAAGGCCTTGAGTGGCCTCAGTTTTGATGCTCAGCTCAAACTTGTTAACCAGCAAGGCCTTCTCACTACACCAGGGAGAAAAAAAAGAGATGAATGCGTGTAACTGATGTGCCATGTTCAAAAGATTCAGCAATCTTGCTTCTGTGCTGCAGTCATCCTTCTGAGGATGTCTGTAAGGCTCTTAACATGAAACAGTATATGATATTATTTTTTTACGCATGGTGATATAATGAAAATAATGAAAAGATGTTTAGAGATAGTTGGTGAGTTTGATAGAGAATAACACAAAAACTCAAATTTGGGTTTTTACCTTACTGATACTGATGAATATGTACACAATTTGATTAGGCGCAAGAATTAACAAGGTAAAGAAGGGTAGATTTTAGGTTGAGGTTCAGGTTGATGTATAATTAACCAATATTGTGTAAGTAAGTAGCAGACTGGAATGCATTCAATGCGTTCACTTGCTGTTTCTTTAGTGCTGCCTTGTCTATCCATGTCAATAAACCTTTAATGGTTTGATAATCAGGTTTTAGATTTGTTTTGCAGTGATAGTGCTTCCTATTGTTAAAGCTATGAGGGAAACATTGGGGCGGTGGTAGCTCAAGTGATTGAGGCTCTGGGTCGTTGACCAGAAGATCGGGGTTCACCATTGGGCCCTTAAGCAAGGCCCCCAACCCAACTGCAAGGCCCCCAACCTACCCTGCCTCATGGCTGACCTTGCGCTCTGACCTCAACCCCCAAAAATGGGATATGTGAAATAAGAATTTCACTGTGCAGTAATGTGTATGTGACAAATAAAGAAAACTTAACATTAAAGACTTTTTATTGTTATTGCATCAGTCCATTTCAAAAATTAAGGCAAGTCACCGTTGGAGGTCTCTGCTCTAAGGCTGTGTTGTTAATTTAGCAACAAACTGCATCAATTCAACTAACCTAAGGGAAGTCAGGTAATGATTATGTGAATTGGATACATCTTCTTATGAAACGTTTAAATTATGACTCATGGCTGGCCAATGATAAGGCCCTCATAAGGTCTACAAGACAGCAAGGTAAGACCTGATAAGGTCTGCCTGCTGTTTCCATATGGGAAGGCAAGCTAATGAAGTAATGTAGTCAAATCCCGTGGGGTCTTTATGGTTCATCAGTAAACTAGGGCACAGTGCGGGAGGGGGACCTTGGAGCGTGAACACCGGAATGAGAGATAGAGCTGGTGACACACTTTAGGTTAGAGACAACTTAAGATATTTTACTTCATCCTGTGCTGTTCCCCAGAGTGACTCCCTTCCTGCAGAGCTGGGAGGAAGGATGTTCATATTAGCTGCTCTCTGATCTGTGGTTTTGATCTGTTCAATCGTTGCAGACTTCAGTAGGGAGGTGGAAGGGATGAGCCACCTCCTCCTGTCACCCACTGGGGCAAACGCTTTAACCTCATAGGCGTAGGTGGGAGGTACAGAGGACTGTTGCTCTGGTCAGCAGGGACGTGTTCATCACAACGCCACATGCATACGCCTCCCACTCCCACTCCACACTTGCTCTGTATCACACACACCTCTCACTCCCTCAGCTCACATACAACACTGATTTTTTTTTTTTTAAATAACAGCTCTTTTGTTTAGTACTAAGACAATCCTTATGTGTATTATTATTATATATCATTATTGTGCATCTTAGTGCAATGGTGTGTGGGTTTGATCACACAAGAAGATATTTAACAGTTGAGGAGAAACACTGAAAAAGAAACAGAATTAACAAAGCACGAGACAAAACGTGACACAACACGAGACAACACAAATGTAGCAAAACAAAACAGTGGACACAAAGACAACTGAGGAACACAAACAAAAGCAGACAGAGCAGGTGGCAAGAGGACAAGAATATTCACACCACACAGGAGAGCAGAGCGCACACTGGCACGTTCTAGCAAACTGTGGGATCATTGCTTGTTTGCTGATGCGTCATGGCTACTGTTCCTCACAGATGGAAGGTTATGCTCAAGTTTTTAGATTAATGATCTGAGATAACAATACAGCTTATAGTTTTAGCCGTGTTTAACCTGGCGCAGGTGAACAGAGTCCAGAGTCAACCAATGTATGCAGTCTCCAATGTAGGGAGGTACTGTATGTGTGCATGTGTGTGTGTGTGTGTGTGTGCGTTACTGCTTACGGCAAGCTTAAATTAATCAAACTCATGAAGCAGAGGTGTGGAAAGCAACCAGGCTGTGCTGCTATTTTTTTCTTCTCACCCCAACACATCTATAGTTCCTCATCTATTGCACCATTGCCTATGTGTATCACTATGTGAAAGTTCCCATCTTGAGGAGCGCTCCTACAATTGGAAATAATGGCAAAGTTGCATTTCGTTAATTAAAAGACAAAATTTCATTATGCAAATCGTGTTCGACGAGGCCATGATGGAGGAAAGATGCATAATTATTTGGTGTAATTGAATTCCTCCCTAATGAGACACATATAATGTGCTGACTTGACTCTTTCCACCAAATTTACCCACCAAAAGGCCTGCCAGCCAAAGCTTTCCATCCCTTGGACCTCTCCAAACTGTGCCTTATATGGTCAAAGTATCATTAGGAATCAATCTCGAGCTTCTAGACAGTGCTCTGGTGATGAAATCAAAACCTGAACCCACCATGTACAGACACTGCAATAAATATGCACAGATGATTTCATTAACATTTTAGAGATGCTTTGTGCAATGGAGTGGTGCTTCATGTTCATTACACTATATATTGTAGGCTGAATCAGCTTAATGGTCAGAAGATGGTTATTTTATTTGGGTTGTGTGCCGGTAGGGGGCAGGTCCTCCGTATGGCCATTAAACTGTACTGATTAGAAATCTCCAGAAGAAAATTTGAGGCATGTCATTTCTCAATAAAGGTTTTAAGCTGTGGCAATTAGCCCATATGGAGAGGGGAGAGGGAAAAGGGCAGCATGCCAGGACATGCAGTTCGGTCAGGGGGACTCACCTCTGATCTGATGGGGTCTCCAGAGACTCGGGGCTTAGAGGAGCAGGGGAGAAAATAAAGGGCATGCAATAAGCTTAAGAGGGTGATGGGGACAACCTTTGATTGTGCCCTCACTGGGGTAAAGAAGCCCAAAGACCAAAGGGGGCCTTTGTCATAGAGCTAGAAGTTCTTCAGGACATGTTATTAAGCCTTTATAAACAAAGTTATAATGTCAGAAAAAGATCAACACTGGGTTGTTACTGTAGGAAGACTGGAATAGCAAATAGCAACAAGTGTCCCTGTGCCATATCAGTGATGGTTTCATATTCATCCACCCAATTCAAGTGGATGAGATGTCAGAGTGCCAGAAACTGAGTGACAGTTGGACACTTGACAAAGAAAGTGGAAGAGATGCATGTAAGAATCCGGAAAGGATAAAAATACACACCTGCAAAATAAACTGGAGAAAATAAACTTCCAAATAAACTGCAGAGAGTGAATGTGTGAAGTGAGCGAGTGAGTGAGTGAGTGAGTGAGCAGGAGAGCTCATTGAAAGTGAGTGAATGATTTATATAACCAATATCAAGCTTTCTCAAGCAGAGCCAATCAAAAACAAGGCACTCCATCAAGAAAGCAATGGGGTCAAACATCTAATTATGAAAAGGCAGCGGTAGAAAACTGGTCACTGAAATTATAGGGAATTGGGAAATTGATCCAGGGTTGCAGAGAAAACAAGTGAGAATGAAGACAGATAGGGCTTCCAGTAAACAGTAAAAGCAATATTATGATATTCCAGCCAGCAACAGTCCCAGTGTATTAAAGTCCTCTGAAGAGATCATTAATGTTTTGGCATTTATACTGGAAGTGATGCGAATTAAACATTAGACTAGTGGAAAAGCCACTTTAGAGGGCCTTGCCCTTAAATTGTATTGATGTTCGAGGCAGCCCACTCACATTATTGGACTTTTAGCGCGTCTCCGTTAAGGGCATTTGATTGCCCTTAAAAAAAAAAAAAAAAAAAGACAAATCTTTGATTAATATGTTACTTCCTCTCTCGGCTGGGGACAAATTTGCCAGATAGCACGGTTAATGATTTGACAAAGAAAACTGACATTGCTTAAATGTTAGAGAAATTCTCCACAAGAGCTATTTAGCATAATTTAAATTAAATTAAAAAGCCGCCAAAGTTAAGACCAGAGATCAGTTTAGCCATTACCCAGTTAATTACATTCTGAAAAAAAAAACAAATAATATAAAGTAAGTGCTACTAAAAGGGAGACCATTACAGATTGGACATGTCACTAATGGAGCAGTTAAAAGGCCATTCTACACTAGCCCGGAAAAAATGAGAGTTCAAAAATGATATAAACTTGTTTGAAGGGTTCACACAGGGTGAAAAACACAAAGCAATCATCAAAGTAGCAGTTAAATGGGGCCTCATTCAGATTCACATAACAGTTAATCACATTCACTGCAGGTATACGGATATATTTGCTCTAATTGAGTTCTGCATGCTTTCCGTGGTGGTACACTGCAGTGTCTTTGCCGAACACAATGCTCATCATGCATGCCGAGCATGCGGCCCTATAACTAATGCACCTGATGACAAAGTAAACACCTGATTAACAGAATTTTCCAGCATATAAAAAAAGCATACAAAGCACGGCTTTCAAACAGATAAGCCCTGCTATTTCATGAATATTCATTTACATGATGCTTAATGGAAAAAAAAAAATTAAATGTTTACGTTTATTCTGGGCAAAATATCAGGTTAATTACTGAAATGTGTACACAACAGGGTTAGTTGGGCTTGTATCTATCTCAGAATACACCGTGGTTACTTACTCAGGGATCTCATTGGTCAGTTGGCTTGGGTGCAGAGAGAAGACAACAAGGAACACTCATATAAGACACAGACGAGTCAGACAGACAAACAGACAAGAAGACAGGCAGGAGGGCAGACGAAAGAGTGCACAGACAGACAAAGAGGTCAACTCTAAATATTAATCATTTGAGGGGTTTCAGAAATCACTGATCCATACCTGCTGATGTTAATAAAATGTTGTAGTACAATGTGTGTGTGAGTACAGGTGTACACAAGTGACTAGTCTAGGCAAGCGTGTCTGGTGATCAGTATCTTATACCTTTGTTGCCCCATGGACATAGGTTTAGTAAGCAGTCACAAATATTTTTTTTTTTTACTTTTGCTTGAATTTTTTTTTACACTTTTAATTACTAAACATGAAACAAAGTCATTTCAAGTATTTTTGGATGGTACAACACACATCACCTGTTGCATCTGAGACCATGGTAAGAACTATTTTTACTAGATGGATTAATTAGTTTGCATGGAAACAAGATCTTTTTACAATTCTAAACACACAGTGAGACAGAAATGCTGAAAAAACTTTCAAAAGTCAGCGCACAGTGGTTAAGATGTTGAGCTGTGGAAAGTGAGGTCAAATCCCATGATTATCAAGCTGCCACTTCTGGGCCGTGAGCAAGGCCCTTTACCTTCAATTACTCAGTTGTATACAGGAGATAAGGTGTCTGCCAAATGCCATAAATGTAAAATATAGCACAGTGAGCAACATGTAGTAATTTAGCTTGATTTGTATAACGTAATTTGTGTTCACTGATACTACGGAACGATACTATAGATTACCTTCCTAGAAAAAAACATCAGCGTCATTATCAGGAGAGGATAAGGAATAAAGCAACACCAAAAGGGGAAATTCCGTTCCTTATAGATCCCTAGTCTGTATTACCTTGCTTACTAGGTTGGCAAACATTCAGCGAAATTACATTATGCCACAGGTTTTAATTCACAATTCAAGTTTTAAGTCAGCCAGTGTTGAATTTTCTATAATAATGCCAGCTGCAAAGCAAATCACAAGTTTGCAGTCGTTAAAATGTCGATGCTTTCTGCAAGGAGGAGGTTTATTATTGAGTAAGGAGATTCCACGGTGAACATTTTATAAAAGTCTGTGGTAAAACTTTTCTTTTAAGTTAAGCAGGGAAAGTCTTCAGAGGAGTGAACTTTGCACTTTGCGTTTTATCAGTAACAAGAAGAACGGCATTTAAAAGAGAATGAGGAAGAAAGGACGAGGCTCGAGAGGGAAAGCCTTTGTGCTGGGCTGCATCACATCACCCTTTCACTAATTACTTTCCTATAACAGTATGACCACGTTTAGCCTAAATTAAATTTACAAACACAAATACACTGAAGCTTGTGCAGTGGGCTTGTGCATTTATTTTCTACCCTGAACTTCTGTTTACTAGAGTAGAATATAATGACCACTGGCTATTAGGACACTAATAGGACGCTTCACTATACACTTAGCGATATCAGTTCTACTTATTACATGCAAATTAATAACATTTTGACATGCCTATTGACCCAACCTCTGAAGGCTAACCCAGGATTCCTGGAATAAGGAACGGATGCTCATGATTGAGGCTCATGATTGAAGAAGAAGTAGGCAATCAGAGGGAGAGAGACACAGAGAGGGAGGGGGAGAGAGAGAGAGAGAGAGAGAGAGAGAGAGAGAGAGAGAGAGAGAGAGAGGTGCTTTTCCAATATGCACTCTAATAGAGACGTGAGGTTTTAGTAATGGCGAGGGGTTTCAGTGCAATACATCAGCGCTCCACAGGACAGTACTGAGAGGATGTTGCTCCAGGCAGTATAGTAATTGGAAGCAGCCAACTAATTAGCAAGACTCCCTGAAAACCAGAGACAGGGTGCTAAAGAACGGGCCATTAGCTCAAACCAGGAGGGGCCTAAACGATTTAACTTATAATCAGGCTCATACAGAGAGAGGGTGCCATAACTTATTCAGAGTGCACAGGAAAACGTTTCAACACTGATGAGAACACCTCCTTACCTCTTGGTGACTCCGTTGTGATATTCGATGAACGTTCGGCCGTCAAAAGCAATGGCCTCGGACTCCCCGGCTGCCTTCTCGTAGGTAGCTGGAAAAGATAAAAGGATGGTAAGGAATTTATCGCTTCCTAATAATTATAAGTGGAAGTGTGATGTATCGTAATTTACATGCCTGTGTGGTCTAATTAATGTTACAGAAACAGCAAGGAGGCAGCAAGGTTAATGAGGTTAGTTTTAAAGTTTTTGAGGTTGTTTTAATGCAGTGTGTGTGCATGTGTTGAGAATACAAATGAAATTGGATGGTGTAAAGTCTCTCAAATGTATAGTGCTGAAAAAATAAACACACACCCAGTGTCTTGGGTGATTATAATATGTGATAAACACTTAACAGCACATATGCCGGGAGAATACCACTTTAGCAACTTTGTGTGTATGTGGGAGTGTGTGTAGTGTAGATATACTGTATATCTTGATCCAGATGTTTCCTAATGGTCATGGTTGTAGTTAAGGTATTAATTTATGTGAACTAGGCTCACATTCATGGTGTTTGTGAAACTGAAAACATACACCATCTGTCTAAGCACAGTCACATAAAATAAGTCAGACATCAGCTTTAATGTGTTTGTCAGTGCATGCAATGATAAAGGAAAAGTGTTACTATTCTTTATAGCACAATGCACCCTGAATCCACTGTCACGGGTCTCGAATCATTTCCTTTAACAGCATAGCTCTGACAGGGTATATTATTGTACTTGTTCTAATACATCGTTGTTTAAAAAATGAACATGCTGTTATTTTAGTGTAATTAAAGTGTAATTGTTTTAGTGAACCTTCCTGTGAGATGTTAACATTCAATGGAAGGAGTCTCCAGTGTCAGCGTTTTTCACAGTCAGATCTAAGGCTTTCCTCAAGCAAAGCTTTGTGGTTTCTCAGTAACAAACTGCATTTTTATAACCACCATACCGTAAGTAATAGCAGGAAATGGCCTCCACAACATTAAATGTAATTATTAATGGGTAGAAAGTATGATGCGTCATTCTTAAATAAAAACAGCGATCATTACCATATAGCTGTGGGGTAAGAGATGGTAAGAAACGTGTGGCTAAAGGAAAAGAATCAAATTTGGGGTGGTGTGATGTGTTACCACCCTGAAGTTAGGAAAACAGCATGCCCTGTCATGTTTTATTCTTTATGTAATCAAGCAAAAAGATGAGAGGACTTGAGAAGAAAGAAGCACAGATTTCAAAGGCCACCAGTGTGAGTCATGTCTAGCTCAAGCCTCTCAAATCAGATAAAAATGTTCACAATAATTCCAGTCTTAAGATTAGCATCATGATTTACAGATATAACCTCAAGTCCCTAATGGATTTTCCATGGTTAATTTACAATTCAATTTAATTGAAAGTTGACATTTAGCTGTTGGGAGGCAGATGAGCAATTTTCTTGCATCACTCAGTCATCAATTTGCTATCTGCGCATTTAAAACTAGTAATAGCAATTTGTATCACTTATAGGGATTCACACCTTTTATATTTATTATTATTGACTTGATCTCAGAGCTATGATATTTTAATTTGGGCTTCAACACTCCTCTCTCTCCAGCTCTAACTGCTCAGAAAGCTAATTGACAGCCCTGCTTAAGGAAAGCTTATCTCTAGAAAAGCGGCGTGGATTCTGTATTAGAAAGCGGATTTGCAGAATCGCAGGATTAGGAGCAAGGTTAAAATAGAGAGTTGTACTTACTGTGCTGGCACTGTGGGCCCGTGAAGCCGAACGTACAGACACACTCGTAGCTATCGAGCAGCGGGTTGCACTCGCCACCATTCTCGCACACATCCCGGGAACAAGGGTGGTGTGTGTACATGGACACGTCACTGGAGTGAAGAGCGTTATCGGCCTTTAGGATTGACGTACCCATCAAAGTAATCTGAAGCCAAACAACACAGATCGATGAACCAGAGCACGGTTACAAAAAGCAGTGTTACTGCACCAAAGCTGGACACGCTGAAATCAATAATAATAATAGTGGTGATATTCGTAAACAGGAAGTAAGACTGACAGAACGGCCCTTTACCTTCTGGATGGCTCCCTTAAATCCAGCTTTAATTGACGCTGCTCTGGCCAGTGTACTAAAATCTGGTGCTCCACCCACATAAAGTGATTCCTTCAGGTTGAGATCTGTGTGCTGGTTCTGTAGACGGAATGCAGCATGATGAAAACATACAGCACTGACGCTATTGCTAAAGCACCTTTCATCTAAATGTATCTATTTCCAATATGTCATATCATGTTTTATTAGATTTTATTTTACATTTATACTAACTGTGCCGATCACAGCGTCAATAGAACATGATGGATTATTGTAAACAATTTATTTATTCAGCTCATAGCTGATCCTTAGATCTATGAGAAGCATAACTGATTTTAGTGCAGCTCAGTAGCAAATTACTCAGACTCTACATACAAGAAGAAGGAGAAAAAAAAGAGAAGAAGAGACACAAAGAGAATCGTTGTGACTGAAATGGAAACGGCAGATATGGATGGTGTTTTAATGAGTAGAATGGATGCATGATTATTTCTTTGAAATTGAATACTGTCAACCTTAATGAGGGCCCCGTTCACGCCATGAATAACCATGAAATCATTCTTCAACTAGCATGAACATTGCTCCGGTTACAGTGGGATTTTTTTTTTTGTTCCAAGAGACTACATATGTACAGTATTTTAAATTTTATGTAGGGCAATTATTGCTTCAGGATAAAACCCAAGTTAATTGCTGTGAAAAAAAATGAAGGCAGGTCCAAATGAACTGCCAGTTTGCTGTGCCCAGTCCAGCATTTATCTGAGCATAAGAATGAGCCGAGGCTTGAAAAGGCTTGGCAGCAGACCCGAAGACCCGGCCAAACCAGAGAATGGACCCGTTAGCATAGCCAGTGCTGTTGGAGTGCAGCTGAGTTCGATGTGGACTAAGCTGTGTTTTACTGAGTAACCCTGGCACAAATTCTGCCACGCACTCGTTCCTAGAGTAAGAGTATTCAAGTAACACTGGTAGCAATCCAGTTACATTAAATTCCTTGCAGATTATCAAGAATGATGAACACAGTTCCCATTAGTTATCACTAACAGCACAAGTAACTAATGAGTGATCAGTTCATGGCTATAAATAAGAAAATTCAAAGTATGATTTGTTTTGTAGTTGCGCTATGAATGTTAATATCAGCTTTGAACAGATGAGATATTTGATGCATGGATAATAAACGCAGACTTCTTGGTTCAATCATCTTGAAATATTCTTTTGTAGTGTCCTTTTTTGGCATGTTGTCAGTTCACTGTTATCAGTTCAATGTTATCAGACCAGAGAAGGTATAAATAAATAGAATTTAAAAAAACTCTCTTCAAGTTCTCAAATAATGTCTTTAGCCTGGTAGATTCTGGCCTAATGAGATGCCTTCAGCTAATAAATGCATGTGATTGGATAATGTTGTTGGTCCTGTTTATAAATCTTTTTATTAACCAAAAAGGATTTTCATGTATGTGCTATAGATTGCCTAATTACAAGGTGTCCCAAAAGTCTCCATACATAGAGAAAATTAACACTTTTTTGTCTTCTGAAATATCTCCCAATATTTTTCATACTTAGCTTATATTATATATATATACAGTGGGGCAAAAAAGTATTTAGTCAGCCACCAATTGTGCAAGTTCTCCCACTTAAAAAGATGAGAGAGGCCTGTAATTTTCATCATAGGTACACTTCAACTATGAGAGACAAAAAAATCCAGAAAATTTTCTTTCAGCATGACAATGATCCCAAACACACCGCCCGGGCAACGAAGGAGTGGCTTCGTAAGAAGCATTTCAAGGTCCTGGAGTGGCCTAGCCAGTCTCCAGATCTCAACCCCATAGAAAATCTTTGGAGGGAGTTGAAAATCTGTGTTGCCCAGTGACAGTCCCAAAACATCACTGCTCTAGAGGAGATCTGCATGGAGGAATGGGCCAAACTACCAGCAACAGTGTGTAAAAACCTTGTGGCGACTTACAGAAAACGTTTGACCTCTGTCATTGCCAACAAAGGGTATATAACAAAGTATTGAGATGAACTTTTGTTATTGACCAAATACTTATTTTCCACCATAACTTGCAAATAAATTCTTTAAAAATCAGACAATGTGATTTTCCGGATTTTTTTTTTTCTCATTCTGTCTCTCATAGTTGAAGTGTACCTATGATGAAAATTACAGGCCTCTCTCATCTTTTTAAGTGGGAGAACTTGCACAATTGGTGGCTGACTAAATACTTTTTTGCCCCACTGTATATATATATATATATATATATATATATATAAATGTATATATATATATATATATATATATATACTGTATATATATATATATATATATATATATATATATATTATATATATATATAAATATATATATATATATATATATATATATATATATATATATATATATATATATATATATATATTATATATATTTATTTATTTATTTTTTCAGATAGCTTTTACGAATGCCTTTGGCAAAAGAAGAATGCACTGAAATAATTCTCATGGCTGGATGAGGAAGCTGATGCAAGGTTGCAATAAGAGTTTAACAGGAAAAATAGCAAGCACATCACAGCACACATGACACAGGGAGTGAAAACTGAGTGAGACGACTGTGTGTGTACAAAGAAATGGTAATCATGTAGAGGACATTTTGTAAATAAAGTTACATTTTGCTTAAAAAAAAAAGTGTTAATTCTCCCTAGGCATGGAGACTTTTGGAACACCATGTACGTTGCCCCTACAGGACCACGTCAAGAGGATGGTCCAGCAGTTGACGACCCCTGATCTAGAGACTGGAGAAGATGCATTCACTTTCTCCATGAATCCCTCTCTCTTTCTCTGTGTGTGTCTCTCTGCTGGAATGTGTTGACTGCCTGACTGAGGCTGTTACAGGGAAATTTCTCTGAGGGGGGAAAAAACACAGAACAAAGAACAAACTTTGTCTTTCAACTACATAGCCTCTCTCAGTCTCTCTTCCTAGCTTCCTCTCTCATCCTTCCTCCCCCCGACCTCTCCTCCTCCTCTGCTATTTAACTGTCTCCCTGCACTGTGCGACTATTTAATGGCCCTCCCACGCAGAACTAATGAAGACGTTTCATTGTTGTAGGAAGGCTTGAAATAATGGTGGTCAAATGATAACTCTCTTTCTCACCGCCCCCATACCAGCTGTCTTGAGCCGAGAGCCAAATCAAGTTTTCAACTGCCCTCTCGCTTTCTCTCTCTCTCTCTTGTTCTCATTCTCTCTAGCATATGGAATGGTGTGAAAGCAGAGCTCTCTCATCACTTAGCTCCTCGGTCTGCTATTGTCGAATGGAGAATGGACCTGAGATGAGCAACGAGCTACTTGATGGGGCTGCCGGAGAGCATGAGGATGTTCGAGTGGGTGACCAGGCTTTAGTCATTACCTTGCGTGATTTCTGATATCCAGACAGCGTACGAAAACAACAACACAAGGGGAGGGAAGGAAGAAAACATAATGTTACCAGAGAAGAAGAAACAGAATGTCAGTACTAATAGAACTCCATGCAAACATCAGACATCAGGCATGGGAAGCAAACAAACGGGCTTCAAAAGGAGCATTAAGTTAAAAAAAAAATCTGGGAGAATATAAAAAATTCAGAGTGTTTTGCACCAGTGCACCCACACACTGTTTATATTTGCTTCGTGACACGATGGTGTAGTTAGAGCTCTTTCAGCTGAGCTGGCGAAGCAAAATATTTCTCCTGGGGTCTGCCTTTCATAACAAGCCCCTTCTGCTCTCTTTGCCCCATTTTTTTCCCCATCATCCTCTTCCTTTAATAAGATTTTCTGCCTCCACTGCAGTAAGCGAGCACCATTACAGAAATGTAGGACACGCAATAAAAAAGACACATATCGCTCTAAACATGAGGATATGGATCTAATCACAAGTTGTCCAGTTCTCCAAATGTTGTTTCACTGGAGAAATGGACACATTCTTAAAAAATGATGTTGTATTTTATTTTTTACATGGCTGTCTGATGTTTTTGTTTTTAAACCCCTAAAAGAGAAAACAAAAACCTACAAAAACTCAGGATGTGGTTTGTGTAGACGAACATGAGTGGGTGCGCAATTGCATGCAGAAGGTGCAGCAAAGCAGTCACAATATCTGTACGATTTTTACACGTACAAAAAACACAACGGCCGCATCGGGAACACTTGCAATGCTTCACACACATGCGCCGCATGGCTTACAAGTCCAACAAGATGCACTCAAATTTTCTATTAGTAATAACAGAGCCAGGAGAGCAAATTGGCCCCAGATTTACCCACATTAATGTTAAAGCTTGGGAAGGTGTGCTGGATAAGTGCAGCCCGGTGGTAATTTGGGGCCAAGGCTGCCCTCGTTTGGCTCAGCTGAATCAAACCAGGCAAAGCTTAGCATAGGGTTAGCATGGGGTTATTAGCATGGTGTCATGGTCTTACCGGAGCCTCTCCTCTAACTGGGTCTTTGCCATTGATAGTGATTTCTCCCTTACGGTTTGCTCGCTCCAGGTTCACTGTGTTCCACACGTTCAGCTTGAGCTTCTCTTTGCTCCTGTTGTCACACATACATAAATGCATCAGTTAGTGCACTAATTGCGCTCACGCCACAGCGCTCCTCAATTCTCAAATCAGATTGGTCAGAAGGTGTTGATTCATTTTCTATAAAAGCTGTACTGACAGGAATTCCGGCTTGTATTTCAGACCATGGGTTTATATTAACGCCTTTGTTCAAATACATTATTGTTGCTATAGTAACGACTCATTCAGAGGGAATTGTGGATTGTATGATGGACATTCTATAAAATCTAAGGCTAATTATAAATGGATTAACAAATGTGTTGTTATTTAACAAAATAATAATTGTATAATTGCAGATAAGGTGAAGCTTTCTGGAAGAAGATTTTGAGGTCTTTGTAAGAAGAGGATTATTTAAGACTTCATTGTCAGCACTTTGTAATTGTTGCGTTTCCACATCAGGAATCTCTGAAGGACAGAGGACTTGTAACAGTCGAAAAACCTGTCGGACTTTCTGTTTGTCCTGTAGGCTCTTATATATTTGTCCTGTAGGCTCTTATATGTTTGTCCTGTAGGCTCTTATATGTTTGTCCTGTAGGCTCTTATATGTTTGTCCTGTAGGATATTATATGTTTGTCCTGTAGGCTCTTATATGTTTGTCCTGTAGACTCTTATATGTTTGTCCTGTAGGATATTATATGTTTGTCCTGTAGGCTCTTATATGTTTGTCCTGTAGGCTCTTATATGTTTGTCCTGTAGGATATTATATGTTTGTCCTGTAGGCTCTTATATGTTTGTCCTGTAGACTCTTATATGTTTGTCCTGTAGGATATTATATGTTTGTCCTGTAGGCTCTTATATGTTTGTCCTGTAGGATATTATATGTTTGTCCTGTAGGATATTATATGTTTGTCCTGTAGGCTCTTATATGTTTGTCCTGTAGGATATTATATGTTTGTCCTGTAGGATCTTATATGTTTAGAATGTTATTGGAAATAATGTTTTGCTCTTGGGCAGTTTTTGGAAATTACAGAGGGTGCTTTGGGAGTTTTAAATAAATAAATAAAATTAGATTATTTAATTTGTTTTTTATGTTGGAGTACTATATCCTATTACTAAGATATCATTATATTATATCCTATCCTCTTACTAATAACCATTAACCTTTTATCAACAATACAGTCCAGTACAGTCCATTTCTTTTTATTTAAAGCTTACTGCACTGACAATTAAGTATAAGCAAAAGATGTGCTGTTTTTCCAGGTGATTACAATAAACTATTGCAAGCCTATTTATACAACAACTTCACGCTATTTCACACTATTTATATTAAGTACTATTAGACACCGATCAGGCATAACATTATGAGCACTGTCTAGTCAGTATCTATCAAAAAGTGGTCCAAGGAAGGAACAGTGGTGAACCGGAGACAGGGTCATGGGCGGCCAAGGCTCATTGATGCACGTGGGGAGCGAAGGCTGGCCCGTGTGATCCGATCCAACAGACAAGCTACTGTTGCTCGAATTGCTGAAGAAGTTAATGCTGGTTCTGATAGAAAGGTGTCACAATACACAGTGCATGACGGGTCAGGGCTGTTTTGGCATCAAAAGGGGGACCAACACAATATTAGGCAGGTAGTCATAATGTTATGCCTGATCGGTGTATTTCTACAGCAACTTCACACTACCAAGTACTATTACTACTAAGTACTGACTGTGGAAAACTGTACCTTTGTGGTTCTTAAAAAAAATCTAATTTAGTTGCCATATAGACTTGAACAGAAACCCAAATAGATCCCATTAAAAAATATTTATGCCTATATTTATGGATATTTATACCTCATCGAATAAGACATTTCCTACAGGAATTTTATAAGAATGGTAGACATTCTTACTGGGATCTTGCTTTTTTTTTTTTTGCTGAGACCAAGCTGTTTTTATTTGTCTTACTAGAAACATATGAGACAGAGAGCAAAAAAAAAAGTCTTTGGTAAAGGAATGATGATTAATAGCTCCTAATATATGTGATAAGAATTTAATCGGTCTCATGGACAATCCACTACATGAAACGTACCTCTAAATGCATAAAAAACATAACGTGTCATTCATTAATACGTTCATAATTGTATTCTTTGGCAGATTCTTATGGTATCATGGAATTCAGACACTGTAAAATAAATATCACCTTCTACAAGGAGGAACGCAAGAATTTGCTGCTGGTTATATTTCCTATGACAGCACCCACTGTCACGTTTTATTCCTTACATGGCTCTAAGTAATGTTATGTCACAAATACAAAAAGAGGAATCACTCACTGCATATAAAACGCACTACAGATGAAACGCACTGAAAGCTCCTGAGTGAGAAAGCTGGCTCTGCTTACCTAATGACAGCTGGCCCTTTGCCCAGATCATATCGAAACTCTAGGATGCCATCATTCAATGCAAGAGAGATGAAATCACCCTTTCTATCTGTCTTCTGGCCGTTGTAGAAGATCATGCCGTTTGAGTCATTAGCCAGCAGGACCACAGTCATGCTGACCTTTTGCCTGTCAATAAATCATACAATTATCCCATTAGAGATTCCATTAGGCTAATGTACATCATGACTAATCATATTGCTGTAATCCTGAAGTGACAGACGGCTGTTAGTCTAAATCGTGTGTAAATATGCAGTGATGGTACACAACAATTACCTTAGATCGTGACCGTATAAATGGAGACCCTTCAGCTCAAGGTAGGAGTCACCACTGAAGTAGGGAATGTAGGCCCCCTTCTTGTCTGATACTGTAAAGTAAGTAACGTTTACAATGCAGTGTTTTAGCGGCAGGTAGTACATCATGTTAACATGGTTTTAGCAATCCTGCATTTACACACACACACACACACACACACACACACACACACACACACACACACACACACACAAAAAGGCATGAGCTTAGTGTTCCAAATTAGAGCAGACTCAATATGCATTCAGCACCTTAAAGCCTTTCACTGCTAATTGTATTGGATTACAACAAGAATTGTTTTAGGATGGAATGCAAAGATTAAAAACCCCAATTAGGTATTGTTTAAAACAGTTGCTGACTCTTGTACATGGAAGCACAAAAGCCCCACGGAACTTGCAAGCAATGGTAAAGTTAAAGCCTTTTATACAGGAATCAGCAACAGGAGTTCAGGGAAAGGTGAACGAGCATGGAGCTGATCGCACTGAGGCGCCCTCTGCTGGGCCGAGCCCCATATAGCTTATCGGCTTATCTGTTTCTGAGATCTAGGTTTAAAAGTCATTAAGGTGGTTTTCACATTGGGCACGTTTGCTGTGGTCCGAATCCGAAGAGTGATTGTACCCAATGGCCTGCTGTGTTGTTCTTGTGTCGAACCCTGGTGCATTTGCGCTCATCTTACCTATTCACAATTGCGCATGGAAAACACAACTATTATGATCACAAAGGTGTCTCGCCTCTTCAGGTGTCCCACAACGTTTCCCTGCCACTCAGGCTACACATGTTTTGTATAAACTAATGATCGTCATCGGCTCAAACACATGTTCTGGTTACTTTACCCGAGTGCGAGATGCATTCTCATTCAGGGGAATCATGTGACTGGGTTCGATACCGCTGTGTGTGTCCACATGTCAGCTTTCACATTACCAATTTTTCATGCAAACTGTACTCTGTATTTCAGACTAAACTGCCAGTGAGAAAACCCCATAAATAGTACTGTTTCAGATAGACACAGTATGTGTTCTTTTATATTCGTATTTATATTGGTTTGCAACACACACAAACCCATTGCTGAATAACCAGCAACTTCTAGGACTCTAGAAAAAAAGACTCCGCAAGCGCTGGTTCATAAAACAAACAAACAAAACTGTGAAGCTATGAATGGATTTGCAAACTTGATTTTTTCCCCACTAAGTCACGTATCTTATGAAAGCTCATTTCTGCCACATTGGAGAGAAAATATTACACAGACTTTTTAATCTCACAATTTATGAATTTGTAGCTCATTCTGCTGACTTTGTGCTTCTGCCTAACACAGCAAGCATGTTATCCTGTTCAGCCTAACACCTTCTCCCAGAATGGACAGTTCTTGCTGATAAAAATACTTCAGGGAGATTATATTCCTTCCTTACGCACCGCTGGAGCTTGTTGTACTTGTTGTACTTTTTTGAAAGAGAAGCACTAAGTTACAACTGAGTGATATTAACTTAGAATTGCGAGATAGAAAGCCACAATTGTGTGTGAGTAATTTGAAACCGAAGGTTTTAACTTGCAAGTAGTGTAAAAAAAAAATTGCAATTGATTTGAAAAATTGCAAATAAATTGACTCACAACTGTCATAACAAAAGCTGCATTTGAGTATAAACCTGCGCAATATTTTCTCATATGTGGCGCAATTCATGGCAGCAAAATGTATGACGTGATTTTTCATGCCTCACAGGCACTATCACAGACTTTTAAGGGTTAAGGTAAACAACCCCAGGCACCATTGTTAACTAATGCATGTGTAAAAAGCTCCAAAAACCGCCTGAGACATGCCGGACTGGTGTTTACGGCAAACTACCGTGAGTATGAACTCAGAATACTGGCTTATGTTGCATCAAATCTCATCATCATCATTCTGCAGAAGGCGTTCACACAGGGGATACATGCTTGCTTACTATAGACAGTCTACAGAGACTGTCACACAACCCCAAGCATTCTGCCTCTCTGTCTGTCCAACCTATAGTACTTACTCACTCACTCCTGCACTCAACAGTCCCTTATGCTACTGTGCCTTTTTCTCCCCAGACACATTGCATGACTGAGTCGCCATTAATCACGATGCACGTCTGACTGATACAATTACTCATCTTATTGATTTAAGTGATAAAAATGAGTGCACTTTATGTGATGGGTGCGCTCAACTCATTGATTTTGGTTCACCTCAATTTATTTTAATCACTTGCTAATGAAGACTTGCTTGGTCAAAGGGATACTCTGTGTTAAATGACTAGTGTGTGTGTGTGTGTGTGTGTGTGTGGAGGGGGAGGGTGTATACATGCAGACATCCTCCATTTATCTCTGAAATTGCATTTGAGCACCCTGATCAGGACAAACTACTAAAACTATTGTCTGAGAAATGCATGGCATGAGTGTGTGTGTGTTTATGTATGTGGCCTACACAGCGACTACATAAAGCCTTGCCTTCACTCAGGTATCCATCAGAGAGGCAGCTTTAAACTGTAGCCGCATTTTCCCCCAAACAAACGATGGTGTGCACCTGAAGTTTTGTCAATAATGAAATCAATGTGAAGGTTTCGTGAAGAAAAAAAGCTCAGTACGTTTTCTGCAGTGCTTGCCCTCACGGCCCATGGGGCACTCGCATTTGTAGCCTCCCTCCGGAAGCACGTGGCACTGAGCAGAAGGGTGGCATGGATACGGCTCACACGGGTTGTGCGAATCAGCACAAGTTGGACCTGTGGAGAAAAATCCATAAAAGAAAAAGAGAGAGAGAGAGAGAGAGAGAGAGAGAGAGAGAGAGGGAGGGAGAGAGAGAGAGAAAAATGGTTACTTTCTCATCTAGCCTTGTGCTCCTGACAAAATCCTATTGCTGACTTTTTGGAGCGGGGACGAGGATTTACACTGTAATAGAGGTCATTTTCTAATAGGATTTAGAAATATTACAATTCCAGATTAAGCTCTGCATCACCAAAACCCACTCGTTCACTTTTCTTGGCTGGAGAAATGAAAATGGCTCATGGTTGGTGGATCTGGCCCATGTCGGCGACTCATCAGCCTATTTCTACCAACAATTTTTTTTGGAGGTGGGAGAAGAGCACGCTGTGGGCAGCAGTCATGCTGGAACGAAAACTCCTTCTGGCAGCAAGCTCCATCATGAGCAAAAATCCCTTCATCTCACGCCCCTGCTCTTTAAAACATGAAAGTTTAGCCGCCATATTTATCCCCCTGGCCACTTTCTTTTCTATATCCCCTTACTTCAAAAGGGCTTTTATTTCTCTTCACCTCAGCCTTACCTCCGCATCGTACGCCACAGAAACCAAGTGTACGATATTGATCTGAATTACTGACGTTCGCTCAATAAATTCGGTGAGCAGAACAACAGAACAATTTACTGCAGCCAATATGTCTTGAGACTAGAGAAGCTGTGAGGTGAAAGGGGGAGGGGGGTAAAAACACCCCCGATGTTAACAAAGAGAATAATGTAGCGTGTGCTTGGTGGCTGTTATCACAGTTAAGGCCTCTGTTTTATCACTCAGGTCGTAGATCATGGTATGTGTGTGTGCTTTGCTATCTGCTATTTTTCTCTGCTGCATTTTCTTCATGGCTCTTATTAGCGGTGAACTAGTGGACCGTAACCATTCTGAGAACACACAAGGGCAAAGTCCAGGGAATGGCAGTAACAGCGCTGTAAGCTTTCAAACGCCAAAGAAGCAATACTCACCAACAGCCCAATTACCTACTCTGGGTAACTGTAAAGCAAAGGCAAAGAGAAACCCAAAAAGCAAACACACATTAAACACTCTAATAATCACAGCGGAATTGCTTCAGGGACATATAATTGAGATGTCATTTTACCCTCGGATTTAGCTTATTAATGCTAATGCTTGGACTATAAACTCATCTAAGACTATAAGGACCACTGTGAGCAGCCTGTCATCTTTTCCCTTAGGATTCTTCTTCCTACGTGTGCCCTTTAAAGAAGAAAAGTAAACAAACATCAATCTTAAATCATCCTGGCTGATTCCACATGTGCCTCCATGCTTCATCCTTCATCCACGTGAATCCGCGCTTCTGGATTCACATTCAAGATCACAATCCAGATGTAAACCCGAAACAGACTCAGTTACTCATCACAGAGAGCTTACACTGAAAGATGACGGAGTCAGAGCTATGCGCTGATGGAAAACGGGATAACAATGAAAAATAGCAGGTCAGTGATGCGAAACTCACCTGAGAAGCCATTAACACACTTGCAGTGGAACATCTCAGCCCCTTTGACCTGACATGAGGCTCCGTTTTTGCAGGGGTTGGGCAGGCACGGGTTGTTACCGCATTCGCCAACAGCGGTGCCGTACAGAACGTTGCCCCCGTTCTCCTGAAGGTTGTACACCATGTTGTTGACATCTAAAAGGCGGACACAGCCGATCAAACCAGTAGAGACTGAGGTCCTCTCTTTCACGCTAAAAGAAAAAGAATAGAAAAAAACCCTTATACTTCGCACAATTAATCTTTAGCTCATAAATTATTTGGCATGAATATACTTCTATACACACAGAAAAGACTACAGAGCACTACAGTGTAATTAAACACTGATGGTAACGTAGTTCCAGCACAAGTCAGCTTTAATTGAAGGTGGGTGAACATTCTCGAAAAACGTTTTTTTTTTTACAAAAGTAATTCCACAACCGCTGCAAAGACTGAGACTCATTTCTTTTCACTATTTTACCTTTTTTAGTTAAAGGCAGGTGAGTCTTGACCAGTCAACACATTACTCTGCACTTCAACTCCTTCATTTTTCCCCCATTCGTTCATTTCCTAATCGATTCCAACTGCAGTGTTGCATTTTAATATGTGGGAGATAAATAAAACAAAACGTCTTACTCTACGATCATCTCTTCAAGCACCCCGCCGATGAAAAGATGAGTGTCCAGGTTGAGTCCGTCAGTGCCTGCTGGGCTCTGGCCCTCGACTGGCGTCTCATTATCCACACTGAGTGAACCATTACGTCTGTTACGGATTACCACTAAGTGATGCCAGTGACCAGGTTTCACTGTGACACTGCTGACCACCGAGCAGGTTCCAGAGCCTGTGTTAAACCTGAGAGAGGAGACACAGATGTTAATTGTTTTTGAGAGAATCTCATTATTTACATGCCCTGTTACATACAGTCCAAAATGTCAGTGTAACGAATGTACAGATTCAGAGGACCTCATTAATAACAGACTGCAACAACCAAGTCTAATAATGTATTACATTCTGATTTCTGCTTTCTTCAGTCCCTCCAGGATTTTATTATTTTGCAATTGCAGAAATTAACACAAAATCGAGCAAATTCTGCAATATTCAGAGGAACTTATAATTTTTCAAAATTACCGCAGATTTGGGTCAAGATCATGTCATGTGATGTCATCACAACACACATTCAGTCAAAGCCTCTTCTATTCACATGCACAAAATGAGTACAACTATCACACGCAGAAACTGCATGTGTCTTTACTGGTTTAAGTTTAGAAGAAAATGCATGCACTTGCTTGTAATTAAAAAAAAAACTGCAGCAAAAGCAGATCTTTGCATCTTCATTAGTATTCTTATTAGTTTGTCGGTGGGAGAAAACAGGAGTACCTGGAGGAACTGGCCTGCCCCCCTCTCCCCCATTCCACATAAAGACATTATTCATTCATTGTCTACCGCTTATCCGATCTACTCTCTGGTCACGGGGAGCCTGTGCCTATCTCAGGCGTCATTGGGCATCAAGGCAGGATACACCCTGGACGGAGTGCCAACCCATCGCAGGGCACACACACACTCTCATTCACTCACACAATACGGACAATTTAGAGATGCCAATCAACCTACAATATGTGTCTTTGGACTGGGGGAGGAAACCGGAGTACCCGGAGGAAACCCCCGAGGCACGGGGAGAACATGCAAACTCCACACACACATGGCGGAGGCAGGAATCGAACCCCCAACCCTGGAGTTGTGAGGCAAACGTGCTAACCACTAAGGCACCGTGCCCCCTAAAGACATTATTGACTTGATGAATTGGCTCAATGTGAGATGACTAGCATTAGGGTTATATAACTGTTTTTTGGTTTTTTTTGTGCAGCACTACACTGTACTCAGATTAGTCAAAATGTCATTTATCCAATTCCAGGGTCTGTCATCTGATCAAGCTAATTCATGCAACTAGTAAAAGTAGTTCCTTCCAAGAGCCAGACAGCATCCATGGTGCATGTGTGTAGTGCAGCATGTGTTGGGATTTGAGGTAGAATATTACGAATATTACGCAGCACTGAGATGCTGTGCTCCACTGAGAAATATATGAAGCAATTGGAGTGTGTGGGTTTAAACAAACATATCAAACGAAACAGTTTCTTCTGCAAAAGTCAATACAGTGTAGACTTTATTTTTCTCGCTTTGTTCGATGAACTGCCTACTGAACTTGCTTGTCCGCCAGGCTACTGGAAATGAGAAGGTAATACATAATAAGCTTCTGGTAGGCGCCATTTCTCCACCCTGATAGCGATTATTTTCCCATTTAGTACCTAAGCTAAGCAGAATAGGATTGTTCCTATTCCTTATACGTATTCAGTCCTCAATTGCTATGCTCTATTCTAATACAGGTTTATATATTTTTATTCAGACTGATCCGTCAGATAGTGAGTTTTTATGTGATGTACCTGAGCGTCACCTTTCCTTCCACCAAAGCCAAAGAGAGGAAGTCCTTCTTGCCTCCCTGGCCGTTGTAGAGGAGTATACCTGTCGTGTCGGAGGCTCTGAACTCCATGGCAATACGCACGGTGTGGTAGGCTTTCATGGTTGGGAAGGCCAGGTACGATTTGCCACTGAAGGATGGGATGTAATATTTTATCACTGAGGAAGAGAGAGAGTAGAGGTTAGATAAACCAGGTTATCAGTGTCTCAAGCAGGACTCCTGGACTTCACTGGCCTGCTCGCTGCTGATAAAGTAAGAGAGAAAAAAATTCTTGGTCACCTTTTGATATACATCTCTTAAGTGCTGCTTCTCTTTACCTAGTCTTCCTACAATGATTTGCAATATGCATATGTGTAGAAAGAGATGCTAAGACAGTAATTATTTCAATGACAGTTGCTCTGTAATCTCTTGGGAGGACTCAGAGTTTAACCTTGAGCATTTGAGATGGAGTTTCTCTTTGATCTGGCATTCATCATCAGCACCTTTGTCTTGAGAGAATGGCTTGCTGATGAAGTCTTCTTTCTTCATCACTCATTAATGGACTGACTGATCACTGGGAGATATCAGTGCCGCATACAAACCGTCATTTTTTTTCCCCAGCACACAGCAATTTTTTCACGAGCTAATGCTCATTACAGCAATTAGTGTCAATTATAATCTGTTGCAGCTGCGAGGGATAGATTCTTACTCTAAGAGAGAGAAAAATGGAATGAGTTCCGAATCCTTAAGTGCCACAGCAGGGCTGTAATTTTTTGTGCCGTGATTGTACTATTCTCTTCATGTAGAGGATTCATTAAGCGCTCCTGTGATGTACTGCATGTTGCAATTCTGAGATATTTTTATTTATTTATTTTTTTTACTTTTCTATAGTAATGTACTAATGGTGCGTCTTACTTTTCTCACACACAGCTCCACCTCTTCCAGCAGGACAGGTGCAGGTGAAATCATCGGCATCCTCCTCACAGGTACCTCCGTGGCCACAGGGTTGTGAGTCGCACGGCCTTGGGGATTTGCTGGAAGAAGCGGTGGTGGGGGCCATTGAGGGGATGCTGGAGATCGGGGCAGCTGTGGTGGTTCTGCGGGTAGTGTAGGGCTGTCTAGTGGTAATTGGCTGGCGTGTTGTTATGGAGGCGGTGGTAGGGGGCATGGTGCTTCCGGTAGTAGTGGTGATGGTGGTAGCGATAGTGGGTGTAGCGGTGGCAACAGTAGTAGCAGAAGTGGTGAAGAATGGAAGGACAGAGAGACCTGAGAGAGAGAGAGAGAGAGAGAGAGAGAGAGAGAGGGAGGGAGAGAGAGAGAGAGAGATAGATATTATATTACCATTTTCAACCTGAATTTATAACTAAAAAATCAAACACTTACCATAATTGGTGAAACGGATGTAGTCCTCTTCAGGTTGTTTCACTACAATGCCAGGTTCTTTAGCCGTCTTAAGCTGTTTCAGCAGTGCGTCCCCAACATCCTCTACTGTAAATCTAGTGTCTGCAGCACAAGGCCATGACCCGAGGGAAACAGGACAAAATAGAGGGACTTTAAATATTATACATGACATGCAATAGTGCCTGTATGTAATAGGCCCGAGGGAGAGGACGTCCTCCAAGAGGCGTACGTTTCAGGGACAGTTGGTTGAAGGGCTGTCATAACACTTCCACAGATGGCCCTGTTACCCGCAACTGTAGACTTTATGACAGGCTCTTGTGTGGGAATAAAACACACCGAATGAGGCCAATAAAAGGTGAATGCAGGAGGGCGTTTTTTTCTCACCCAGTATTGAAAGGGGCACATAGGACTTGACACAGTGACACAAAGAGACATGAGTGAATTGATGATCTCCAGCAAAATGATCAAAAAAATCACCTTACAGACAGATTATTGCTGGACACTAAACACGCCAACGGAATCGAGACAATGCATACATTTATGTATACATTAAAACACTCTGCTCTACTAAATTCTATATCCTTTAATGCACATGAGAGTTTTTATGTGCCAAAGGCACACTTTTCACTGAGCGCTGACTGATTTTTGATGTGTGCTGAGTATGCCTACACCGTGGAGGGTGATAAGAGGCACTTCACAACTAACACACAAGTAGCTTAAAAAAAAAAATAAGCTAAGGGACGGGGAAAGAAAAATGAGTCACTATAGAAACAGATGGAATAATTAAAACCACAAAGTGCACACTGGGTAAACATTGTGTACCTTCTCAGCTCCACCCTCTTCAAAGAACACATACGCGCACACCAAGTTAACTGAAGTTGTACACCTGAAAACCCAATTTCAATATCAAAAGCTAAATGTTAATGTTTTATATAAACATGTAGTTGTGATTGAGCTGCATCGTCTCCTGCTTATCTAATTAGAGAAGATGCATCCACTGCTGCAAATCAGTGTTGGATGCTGAAATCGCTTGAGCATAATAATATATAATGTCTGTGTTGCGAATGAGTAACGCTAAAATGTCCTTCTACTACTTCTCGTTCTATGCTTCTGCATGATTTATCTTGATGCTCTAATTCTGCTTGGAGTTTCTGCACTTGTGTGACTCACTTTCTGCTGCTGAAGATCCCACATGGATACCCTAAAGATACTTTCTAAAAAAAAAAAGGTTTATGGCCAAGTCTGGCGCTTTATTTTTCATGTTAATGATCTCTTGCTTGTATGTTACATCATCATACATTTGACAACCGCAAACAAACAAACAAACAAACAAACAAACAAACAAACAAACAAACAAACAAAAAATGGTGTTTCTTTCATCAGTCCTCATTTTCTATCCCTGATTTTTTTGTGCTTGTGGTTGAGCACAAGGTAGTGTGGACTCTATTGCAAAACCTGCCTTGAAAATTTCTTCTCAAATAAATAAATAAATAAATAAATAAATAAATAAGTTAATTAATTAATTGGCATCCTCAGAGACTGGAACAACGCACATTTAATTAGCATATTCTACATGGCAAGCCCAGCAAATCAACTCGAAATCAGCTGGATTCTGAATATGACTAACTGCGTCAATGTAAACACTAACGTTGCCAATTCAAACTATATGTTCATGATACATCCTTCTATCTAATCATCCAAATTATAATCCCACTATCTGGTGTCATGCAGAAGATGACAGGCTCCAATGTTTCTCTCAATGTTTCTTGTTGTTTCAGCACAGGCTTCTGTAAAGCTACTCTGCTCTGCTTATTCTTAAAAGCACTATACAAATAAAATTGAACTGAATTTAAAATGTATCACGAGTGTGATATTCAATCTCATAACATAAAAAGACTATGGTTGTAATAATAGCTATAGTTTCTATAGTTTGAATTGAGCTATATTCTACATTACCTGGGTCAAAGTGAGCCTCTATTACAGCCATGATGGAGTTGCTGGGAGCCAGATTTTTCACTCGGACACTCTGGAAGTCCTTCTGTACTTCAGACTTGCGGAACAACTCATTAAGCTACGGAGAAGTAAAAATAACAAAAAAAAAGACATGCCCACAATCAATAAAAGGTGTATACTTCTTATCATGAGCACATTTCTCTTCCAGGAGGAGAAAGCGTGTCACAGGGAAATAGTAAAAAAGCGCACTGGGTCTAGGTGCACAAACTGACATTTAAAGGCAGCACAAAAGTAATTACATGAACACATTTCAGAGGCAGTGGTAAATGTCATGTTACTAACATCTCCCGTCCAGATTTGTTCAGCTTCTGTCGCATAATGTTGTAGGTGCATCTTGTTTCCATCTCCATGAATCACAAGCTAGAGTCAGTAAACATTTGACTCTCTGGTGTTTTGGGGGCTGAAATGTATATTCTGACTACACTGACCTGATCATGACCGTGATTACTACTACAAACCTGTAGACCTTTATCTAAGAGCTGCTGCTGTAATCATAACGATTTTTCCTACGCTCATCCCAGGACTGAAATATTCTCATATTGAACATTCTTTCAACACTACTTATCTTTCTTTCATTTAAACTGAACAGGATGGGTACAAGAGGTTCTTACCGGCAGCAATTCATCACTGTGTCAGGATATCATTGTGCACTGGATCACTAACTGTAACATTTGCCATATGTTACATTTTTGTACTGAGTTGCATTCTGCTTATTGCAGTGATGCTAATCATCATATAATTGTATTGTTCAACTGTACGACTGTGGCTGCTCTGTTGATCGCAGCTACTCTGCAGCACATCCATGGTTCTGGTCCTGCTGTTTTGCATCATTTGCACTATACATTAGAGCAATCATTCATCTTCCCTGGGGTTAATACTCTAGTATAACACTGACACATTCACATCACTGAGAGAACTTGTGAATCTAGGACTTGCGAAGGCTATACTCATTCTTTATGTGATAATCATTGATAATTTTGTGTTTAAAAATGTGTTTATGGTCTGACTTGCTTGCAAACTCTATTGTTTGGATTGCTACACTATATTACAGTATACTAGTACACCACAGTAGACTAGTGCTCGGAAGGTTATAAGTTTGAATCCCAGGTGCACCAAGCTGCCACTGCTGAGCCCTTGAGCAAGGTCCTTAACCCTCAATAGCTCAGTTCAATAAAATGAGATAAAAAATGTAAGTCGCTCTGGATAAGGGCATCTGCCAAAATGCCAGGAATGTAAATGTATAGTGCTAGAAGTAATACAGTGTAGTCACAGAAGAATAACGATTTATAATCCCATTATCCGATGGATGGAGATCGAGGATGAGTTTCCTTCTGAGTATGGTTCCTATCAAGATTTCTTCCTCATGTCATCGCAGGGAATTTCTCCTCACAACTGTCACCTCTGGCTTGCACATTACAGATCTAAATCTAAATCTATTACCACATTTTTATAAAACTCCATTGCGAAAATGTAAAAAAAAAAACTGAACAGACAACGTTTATTTAAAATACCATTAAAATAAACTACATTTAAAAGCTGTCAGTACGTGTTTCAATAAATTTCTTTTTAAAAACAATAAATTTTCAATATTTGAAAATATTTTCAATACATTTTCCTTTTAAAAACAAAAACTGCAAATTAAGCCCTAAATTGGTATATTTCATCATTTCAAGAGATGGTAATATTTCTTCAGAAAGAAACTAAATTTGTAGTAACATGTAACAATGTTGGCATTTTCACACACGCAAACAAAATGCCATAAAAATAAAAATAAGAATAGCTTTGGTTTGAAATGATTAAATATTTAACTCATGCTCCAATAGCAGAATGTATCTTATAATTGTATTTCTGAATTTGTCTTTTATGGTTGCATTAGAAATATTTATTGACTGAAACAAACTGCCTCTAGGCTTCTATTATTGTTTAATGACTGCCCAACAACTGCCCCTAGGCTTCTGGTATAAGTAAACAGCTTGTCAGCTTTACTCACTACAAAGGGACATGTCAGAATTCTAGTCTGTGGTTCATTATATAAATATGGATAGACATTATTTTGAAAAACACTGGAGTTAATCCTTGAATCAATGCAGTGGTACTCACAGCGCTCTCGATGCTGCGAGCTGTCTCACCAAACAGCTCTGACTTGGGGTCATCCAACTCTGATGTGTAAAAGATCTCCTGACCATCTACCTGATCAAGGTGCAGGACGCCACTAAAGCGCATGGTGGCTGTGTAGGAAAGCAGACAAACACATATTTATAAGCTTGGGTTTAAACATCTCATGCACAGCTTCACCCTAGTGCTGAATTAAACAATGGTGGTTGGGGTACAGTGCCAGTCTGCAGGTTAGTAATGAGGCTGCTGTAGTTAGTCAGGGGTGTGTGTTGGGTCCGCAGTCAGTGTGAGACTCCTGCTGCAGTGAGAGAGGTTCAGGACGTTTAGGGAGTGGACAATATGGACAGGGAGGTGGACAAGATGGGCTGATTTTTTTTTTTTTTTTTTTTTACCAAACCGAGTCTTGTCCCAGAACTTGGCAGAGGCACGGAGGACTGCATAGAAAACAATTAGTTAGAGAGCAATGCTGACATACACATACAACATGCACATCACTGAGTTTAGATTTTAATTGAAAGAGATTTAATAACGCCCTAGCGCTTTTGTTGAAGGAGCCTTTTAATGGAGGTCATTGCTAAGGTTATTGAAACTATACTTCAGCACAGAGCTGACAGCGGTAAGTGAAAAGGGCGGTCCAGTCATTGCACACTATTGAGGGAAATAAATAATAAATAAACTGAGCATTGCTTTTGAAGGAGAAGGGGTGCAGGGAGAGAGAGATTCAGTGTTCTGTATACTGCGTAATCAGTTGAACAAATTGGCCAAATCAATCATGCTTGCTGGGCTTCAGCTTGGCTCACACTGGGAAGAGCACTACTATGATTATCGTGAAAGATAGCTGTAATTGTCTCTCAATCCCAGGGATGTGTGAGTGACAGAAGCTGGTTCAAACTGCATGATAAGAGCCTTTTCTACCTCTTTATATCTGATGGGAATTTTTTTAGGGGTTGTTTGTTGTGAGGGTGCGGTGGAGGTGGGGGTGGGGGGTTGTCAGTTTGGGGAGAACAAATTGGTTTTGCAAATGAATTGATCAGATTATGAATCTGTAACATTTGAGAACAGGAGTTTCTAACAGATTTGGCAGTGACTGAAATTGTGCTGTGGGCTTGAATTAAAAAACTAAATTCCCTGCCACATCCCATTTCAGGTCATCATTTTTAATTTCCTGAGAAGTGCATATTAACACTGACAGTCCTGTTTTATTACCAGTGCAGGGGTGTGGTAAATTTAATTCCATGCAGAGTTAAACTTCATTTACTCAGCCTCTGTACACTAATACCTAACTCAATATCTATTTTGACACTACCACAGGAGTGGGATCTCATTATTTAAACATCACTGCATCTATCATAACCAAGTTACTTTGCTGATCAGCCTGGCAGGCCTCTCCATTCATACAGGAGCACAGGCTGGACAGGACTGGCATTAATAACATAGCTATCAAACGGCAGGGGATAACATGCACTCGTTTTGCTCTGACAAGGAGAGCCGTTATCCTGCGTTCTGTTTCACTAATGCGTTCAGATTCATGTAGTTGATACATGGCATGCAGTTAAAAGACCTCAATGTTGATAGATATAAGGGGAAATGCTAACACTTGACCTGCCACTTCCAAATACACAAACACACAGCCCCCTTCTACCTACTAAGTATTGATTGTGTGCTTCTGTGGGTAATTCCATGGGCATATCCATAAAACAGATGGGACTGATGTTGAAAGTAGAGTGCGCTGTGTTTTCTGTGTTTGAATGTGATCTATAGTCTGCTAAAGTGTACTGTGTGGAAATAGTTTGTTTTCTTTCTCGCTCACACACCAGAGGAGACTGTGTTTATTTCTCGCCTTATGACTCCCAACTAGATTTTTTTTTTCATCCAATAAGCACAGCACAGTATGGCTTTGGTAACAAATATGACTTTCTATATCCTGGGTGATAGTGTGTTGGTTTCTTAACCCTGTGAAATTCTTCGTGCCTTCTAAGCCTGCCTGATTCATCCTAATGCTCTACGTCTGCTTGGAACTAACCTCCATTGTATGCTGTAGATTAGTTTCTAAGATCTGCTCCTATAATCATAAAAAATGAGAATCAGGTGCTTTCCCTTTTGTATCTGGTTCCTTGCTGCCCTCTCTGAGGTTTTTCTTGCCTCTGTTACCCCTGACTTTCTTATTATGAATCTAACACTGCATACAGATTCGAGTGAAAGGAGTTTATCTGGTGGTCATCAGGTGGTGACTAAAGATGAGATATGCAGAGACGGTGTGATTATCTGCGTCAGAGGTACTTACATGGGCAGTTGGTTCCCTCTGGGGTGTTAGCAGTGGTCTTGCCATCGGGGCAGCAACCAAAAGGTGTGTTATCGCAGGAGGAACGTTCTTCAACTGTAGGGACAGTGGTGGCTGCTACTGTGGTACCTTCAGGAAGACATGATGTGTCCATCCATAACTGAACTTTTTAACAGCATTCTCATGAGTAGTTTATTGCTAGGAACCTGTTACCCTGTGTCCTTCATAAATACTGACTTCATGAGCAACTTGCTAAAACTGCTGTATAAAGGTCATTTTGAAAGAGTGAAGATGCATTACTGCAGAACTGTGCACGGTTATCTCTGCAGCGCCTTGGCTAGGCTGTCAAAGATCCGATTTGACGGCATGATTAGAATCTGACGGATAGGACGTGAAAAATCAGCCGAGGCGGATGCCGTAGTTTACTGTGCTAGATATTAAAATTCGGAAAGAGTAGTCAGCCCGATATCTGCGTTAAACCATCTGAGGAAGTATGAAGGCTAGTACGAATTAGATAGAGGTCAAAGTATAAATTATTTATATATATTTTCCCCTCTTTAACTTATATAGCTCACTATAGTAGAACACTAATAATTACTTGTCTGTCTCAAGCCTGGTAGCTACAGCTGCCGGTTCTACAGTATGTGGCACAGATTACTCTTGATGGGTTGAGGAAAAACAACTCCCTCTCACCCGAACAAGCCATAAAGCTGTCAGCAGGGAGATGTTCAAGGACTCTGTGAGCATGAGTGAGGCAGTGAGAGACAGCGCAAGAGCGAGTGGTGGAAAATGACATTTGGCGCGAAGCAGGAGAACGGCCCTGGGCTTATATTCACCACCATTTTCTATAGATTTATGAGCCTCTGCTCCTGGAACATGTGGGAGAACATCAACCCTCACAATGGCTGGGCTGTTGGACTTCTGGGAGGCAAGGAGGCGTCATTAAGTGACCCCGGCATATGTTCTCTAGTCAACAGGCTGCATGTTGAAGATCGCTCCAATCCAACACTTTTTGTTTTAGTTGTTGAAAATTTCCATTTACTATGTCTGTTTGCATGTTATATGTAGGGAGAACCTTTTTCCAGCATTACCATAAAAAGAAGCTTGGAAGCTCTGTCATTGTAGCTACCACTGAATTGAGCATCTTTACATTGGTATCTGAATTGGTATTGAAGTATTTATTCCTGCTGAGATTATGATCAGATTATAAGAGGATATCTGGAGCTTGTCACTCTCGATTTCATCAGTTCAGGTAGTCAGAAACACACAATTAGCTGACTTGGGTTCACAAAGCTATTGATGGCTTTAAAAGAAAAAAAAGCTGAAAATCTTCACAGGCACAGAGGACTGGACTAACAGAAAATGGATTACGGGCTTTGTTGGAGAGAGCCGGCACGCAGTCCCCCAGATACAGGCTGTAATTTTCATGCATTCAAATGTTTAGCCATGGCTCTTGAATACTGCTCTCTGTCAACATTTTTGAGTGCAGCACAAAAGTCCACAGTCATGTACAGACAGCTAATGACTGGGCTTCATCTAAAACACTAGTTTTAGATTTTTTTTTTTTAACAGGTAAGCTGAAGGTTTCAAATAATTCAAGCAGGAGCATCACAACTAACAATATGTTATTTGAAGTCATATTTAAATTACCACATATATTTATATATATATTTATAATTCCATTCCATTAGTTCTTCACTGTAACTCTAACATAACAACCACCCCATTGATTCTGCTGCAGGATTATGGGAAATGTAGTGAGATGTCAATATTACCGACAGGCTCGTCTCCGCTCGCTTCCACTGTGCTACCCTCCGTGTCGTCATCCCCACTGGGCTCCCCACTGCCTGAATCCTCAAAGCCGGAGGAGGGTGATGGGGAGCGGGGTGGATGGTGAGGAGTGGTTGGGGGGCTGTGGGTGGGGTAAGGCTTGGATGACTCCAGGGTTGGAGGAGTACCTTCCACCAAAATGTTTGTGCCGTCCTCCACGTCGTAGTCGGATGGGGTGGTGGTGAGGCCATGGTGTGTCGGGGTGACCTTGGCGGGTGCGGTGGGAGTGGCGGGTGGAGTGATGGCCAAGGGAGTGGGCTTGTCCCCCTGCTCAGGGGGGAATTCTGGGAGAAAGCAGGAATGGATTGATGGGTAAGCAAAGATGGAAATGCTTCTATAGGTCCCTTATGATCTCCTACACTCATTTTGTGTCTAATCTTATTTTTCCCCTTGCTCAGAATGGCTCCCGCAGAGGCATCCTAATCCTGAGCTCCATCATGAATGCCTTAAAGATTGCTATTCAAATCAGCTGGGCAGTAAATATGAAAAAAAACATGAATAAACCCAGCACCACCTGCGAAAAGCATCCTGTTTCAATTAGGTTATTTAGGCTTTATTGAGTCCAAACACCTGAACTCTCTGCAGTATAGCTTTGAAACTCATCCAGGCAGCATGAGTGCCAGAAGCTAGCCGTATTCAGCCAATGACAGGACAATACCACACTGGCTGCTGTTTCCAGGTTATTAACAAAGAATTATGGAAATGTTTCCTACATAGCTAAATCAATTACTACATCTTGTCAAAATCGGTAGGTTCGCTGGCACAATCAAGACAGAAGGTGATTCTGGGGAAAATATGGTTGATTCTAAGCAAATGAAGATCAGATGTTGTAATGAAATGTGTGTATTGACGGCCAAATGTGGTTCAAATGTTAGCATTTAGCATCTTCATATCATGTGAAACCTGGTATATGTGGAAACCAGCCATTAAGCAGACACCTAACATCTCAATTTTGAGGCACAGTTGTAAATTCTGACTCAAAAACTTTTTCATCTTTAAAAATGGCTTGGACTTTGGACAACTCTGGGTGCTTTTACATGTACAGCATTTAGTCCATTTGAATCAAACTCTGCTGCATCTTCCTCTTTGGCACAGTTCGCTCGGACAAGTGAGAACACAGTGGTCTTAGGTGTTTGCAGTTAGGCATTTCAACCAACTCAACAGCACTCCTTCTGTCACTGTGGAATACTGCAATTTAATTAAAGCATTCAGTCTATTACACATACTCTGCAAAGAGTGGTTATAAGCAGGCATGGTGCTGCGTGTGTGAAAAACAAATAAAAGAAAATAACATATTGAAATGACTCCTAGATGCTTTCACAAACAAAAAGATTCTGCAAGAGCAAATATCTTTATGATGAGTGCTCTTGAACAGAACATAATGAAGGGCTTGCTCACTATTGGCTTATACTTGACTGCACAGTGTGTCTGACTTAGGATATGTGTGTGTGTGTGTGTGTGTATCTGAATAGTATATGAATTATATATAGTGAGGAGTTGCGCTCGCGTAGGTTTGCTTTAATCAGACACAGCTCGAGAGCCTAGCGATAAATGATTGATATAAATGGGGCAGAAATTTGAGGTTTAGCTCTGGCTTCAAAGCCAACACACACTCCGTTAGCAGAGGAGTCTGGCGTGCAGCCTGTCACTCAGAAAAAGGGAAAGAAAGAGCGCCGGGGCTGCTGAGATGATGCCATTAAATGACACGAGAGCCTTCTGTAAAGAACAAGTACTCTCCAATGGAAGCGATAAACAGAATAAGTGCAGCACAAGGGAATTATGGTAGACTAAGGAGAGTACAGGATCAGGGGAGCCATGCAGCCGTGACAATAGAGCGGCCTGCATTCTGCCTTCTCCGGTCCCTCGTGAGCAATAAAACCGCACTTAATGTAGATTGTGATACCATGCATGTAAAAGATGTACTCTTAAACGGCATGCTAATCATCACTATTTTTAGTAATTAGCTGGTGAGGTGTGAAAAGCCACAGCTTACAGGAATAGCATTTATCTGACAGCTGCTGTCAGCTTGTCTGGAGAGTGGAACAAGTTAGTGTGTGTGTGTGTGTGTGTTGTGGCATACACCAGTTTTCTCCTCATTGACACATGCCATTCAGAAAGCCAGCCTACACTTCTTGTTCACTCACAGACAGAGGATATGTGTGGATTTCATTACACACACACACACACACTGTGCACCAACTGAAAAGGAGCCTGAAACTGGCAGTTCAGTGGAAGCGTAGCTTAATCATGTTTAACGCTCCATTTGATTTTCCGCCAGGAACGTAACAATATTAGAAGAGGGGAAAAATCATCGACATCTTTAGCTGCCTCAGATGTGACGTTATCTTTGAAAGGCGGTTATTAAGATGGCATTTTGTCTTTTTCCCCACACTGAAGGGTGTGCTGAGAGAGAGACAGAATTAGATGGAGATTAACAAAATAAGAGAGCAGTAGAAGCATGGAGAGCAAAAAAAAAAAATTAAATAAATAAAAAATAGAGATTGGGCCAGGACTAAAAAATCAAAGCTACTATTGAGGTAGAGCCATGCCATATGCTGGTGAATAGGCTGCCAGTTTGCCACAAAAAATACAGGTGAACACACCATATGCAAGCTGAAAAAAGCTGCCAAGACTTGGATGCTCAATGTGCCAAAAGTTTCTCAAGCATTCAAGCAAGCTGATAGGGCACCTAAGAGCACTCCTTCATTCTGTTAGCAGCATGACTTACTCACATACTCACATAGCAGGCCTTACACACACACACACACACACACACACACACACACACAGTGCATCACTGAGGAGAAAACCGGTGTACGCCACAACACACACACACACACACACACACACACAATGAGCTTGCAGGGAGGCTTATGAGCTCCGTTAATGACATCGATGTCATTTGTTCAGGGTGGCATAAGTTCAGTGGGATGTGAGAGACCTGGGCAAAGAGAGGGGCTAAAAGAAAGAGAGGAGGGGGAAAAAAAACAAGAATAGAAAGAAACAAAGAGTGAAAGAGAGTTTGCGCTAATTCCCACTCACTCACACGTGAAATGAGCTCATGATTTAGCCCTCCACCTCAGGGCTGAGGAGCAGTCGGAGGTCTGTATGCTATGGCTGAAATTAATAACAGCCACTGCTGGTGCTCTGTCCTCCGGCTGAGAGAGGACAGCAGCCTTCTTTTTCGTCCAAGAGCTCGGAAAAAACGGGATGCTGGCTTTACAAGCCTGGCGGTAGATCTAGTAGATTTGCATTTCCTGATGGATATACAAAGAGCTGATTAAACGGAATGAAAAGACAGGAAGCTATTAAAGAGAAAAAGAACAAAGGTTAAATAAAGCAGAGAAGGATGGATAGAAGGAGGGTTCTACAGTGTGCACCTGTACCTTTGTCGATACTTGGGGGAAATGGGAAAATTAAAATATAGAGGGAATATATTTTAAAAATGGATTTGCTGAAATGAGAACGTAAACTAGGGTTGTATGTTAAAAAAGTGGTAGGATAAATAAATAAAGAAGAATGTGTATCTAATATAGCCGTGAACCATGAACAATATCACGGCTATATGAGACCAGCTGGAGCCTCAGCTCAAGAAGAGCGTGCAAAGCCGAAATGGCAGCAATGCGGAGCTCCTGCAGGTGGGCAATTCAGGTGATGAGTGTGTGCGACTGTGTGTGTCTGTGTGTGATTTTGGGCACAGGAGCCTGGGCATGCTATAGAAGCCAGCAGCTGGCACTAGCCGTCACACATGCTGCCTGCTTCAGTGCCTGTCTCTGAGCAGGTCCCTGTAGAGGGGCTTCTGACGCAAGCTGCCATTCTGCTCTTCACAAGCTGCCAGCAGCACGAGACGAGCCGACCTCGGCCCGCTTCCAGAAATCTTTCTCTTCGTAGTCAGAGAAAGAGAGATAAGGAACAAGAGAGAGGAAGAGCCATGAAGAGGAGCAGCAGCACAGTTATTCCTCACACACGCTGTGCTTGGGACCTCCTCCCTGAATCCACACATGAGTGGCGCAAACCAAGTAGCCAAAATGTCGCCCACTATCAGGGGATTCAAAGACTCTGGTTTGGAACCATGCAGCATCTCTCTATCTACAGGAAAGCATCTGGTGAGTAGTCTCCTGATCCTCCCATTTTACACACACACACACACATATGCACACACACACACACACATATGCACAACATACACGCACACATATGCACAACATACACGCACACATATGAAGCTCTAGTTACCATTTGCTATGGGGTGCACCACAGTTGAAAGCCTGAGCAGAAACACTAGATGGGTTATTAGTGTTCGTGTGTTCATGTGTGTGAAAAATAAAGAGAGAGAGAGAGAGAGAGAGAGAGAGAGAGAGAGAGAGAGAGAGAGAGAGATGTAAGAGAGCATAAACCTAATAATAAACCTATAACAAAACTGTCATTTATCATAGCTCCCATTTATTCAATTAAAAGTTCCCAAATCCGATACCTCTTTTCAGACTGCTGACACATATAATTAGTATATGCCACAAAAAAATAGCTAAATAGATAACTAGAGAAATGAATAGAATAAATTCAGCCCTATTATCAATTTTATTTAGTGTGTTCTCGCTCAAATCAGCACTTAACTATGTGTTTGTGCTGCGCTATGAACCCTTTGATTTTGTCCGTGATTCTACATTTGTTTTATTTTTTAAATTTACTTAATAAATGGTTAAGCATATACAAAAGACAGGTATAACCAGGTGGAGGATTGCAACACACTCCATTTTGTCCACTGCATTTCACGTGAGATGTTCTGAATACACCTCTGCTTTCTTACACACAGGAATGTTTTATAAATCAGAAAACGTGTGCCTTCTGTGCATTTTTCTTACATGAACCGTCAACATTTCACCAAGCAAACGCTGTCATGCTAAGGTGAAAAAAAGCACTTGTTTGATATTTAACACGCCATCTACATAACACTGAAATGTAGAAACGAGAAAGCTTGAGAAAACTTGCTTAGCATTGTGGTTGCGACTATGTTAACTGCTACCTAGCTAACAAGCAGAGTTTTGACACATGACACATGCTGAAGGGTGATATCGATGTGTGTGTGTGTGTGCCTGTAGATGTATATGAAAGTGAGCTGGCTGTGTAACCTATAGAGCAGTCCCACCTTTGCACTGGCCTAAGTGCTTCACAGTAATTTCCTTGTCTTGTCGACAGGCAATAGTCCTTAACTGGCAATAGTCAGCATAGGTCACACCGTCTGTGCCACAGACCTGTATACAAACACATACACATACACACACAGTTAAAATGCTGAAGCAAACATGACAAACTTCAATCAGTTGTGTTAATCTGTGTAGTTAATGCTGGACACCTTGGTCTTGTTCATCTGGTCGCAGTCAGGATACGGACACGAGCAGTGAGCCTGTCCATTTGACTCCACACATGAAGATCCATGGGGGCACTGCAGCTCGGCACAGGACGATAACAACGCAGAACCTGCAGCAAACCAAAGGCATCCGTCCGAAATGAACAAATGGTTAATGAATTCACGATCAAGTCTGATCCAGGAGTCATTCGTGTCATTAGTGCAGGTTTGTTTATACACAGATTATCTTCAAACCAAAATTGGTATTTTCTACCTATTACACACTTTAAGAATCATAAGAAACAAACAGATTTCACCAAAATGACCAACAATGGAAATGGTTTTATTAGCATTTAAATTGAATATAGATGATATTGGGTAAAGAGTCAGTTTAGTAAATGCGGTCAATCTGCTTACAGATGTCTAAAACCTTGCTAGCTAAGTGTGATTTCCTGACACAGTGAACATCAGGCATTGATCAATATGTCCACGATGTTCTAGTTGTAATGAAATTTTTATTGTGGTTTTCTCATTTTTTAACTTTTGAGAGATTAAATGAATATGCTATAATTTGTACAGGAAATACTGACTTTCCTTTTTTGTTTATAAAGCTATATATGTATATACAGCGATCAGCCATAGCACTATGACCACCGCTCATTGATGCACGTGTGATCCAATCCAACAGACGAGCTACTGTTGCTCAAACTGCTGAAGAAGTTAAAAAAAAAGGATAAATAGAAAGGTATCAGAATACACAGTCCATAATGGGTCCATAATGTATATATATATATGTATATATATATATATATGTATATATATATATATATATATATATATATATATATATATATATATATATATATATATATATATATATATATACACACAGTGGGGCAAAAAAGTATTTAGTCAGCCACCAATTGTGCAAGTTCTCCCACTTAAAAAGATGAGAGAGGCCTGTAATTTTCATCATAGGTACACTTCAACTATGAGAGACAGAATGAGAAAAAAAATCCAGAAAATCATATTGTCTGATTCTTAAAGAATTTATTTGCAAATTATGGTGGAAAATAAGTATTTGGTCACCTACAAAAAAGCAAGATTTCTGGCTCTCACAGACCTGTAACTTCTTCTTTAAGAGGCTCCTCTGTCCTCCACTCGTTACCTGTATTAATGGCACCTGTTTGAACTCGTTATCAGTATAAAAGACACCTGTCCACAACCTCAAACAGTCAGACTCCAAACTCCACTATGGCCAAGACCAAAGAGCTGTCAAAGGACACCAGAAACAAAATTGTAGACCTGCACCAGGCTGGGAAGACTGAATCTGCAATAGGTAAGCAGCTTGGTGTGAAGAAATCAACTGTGGGAGCAATTATTAGAAGATGGAAGACATACAAGACCACTGATAATCTCCCTCGATCTGGGGCTCCACGCAAGATCTCACCCCGTGGGGTCAAAATGATCACAAGAACTGTGAGCAAAAATCCCAGAACCACACGGGGGGACCTAGTGAATGACCTGCAGAGAGCTGGGACCAAAGTAACAAAGGCTACCATCAGTAACACACTACGCCGCCAGGGACTCAAATCCTGCAGTGCCAGACGTGTCCCCCTGCTTAAGCCAGTACATGTCCGGACCCGTCTGAAGTTTGCTAGAGAGCATTTGGATGATCCAGAAGAGGATTGGGAGAATGTCATATGGTCAGATGAAACCAAAATAGAACTTTTTGGTAAAAACTCAACTTGTCATGTTTGGAGGAGAAAGAATGCTGAGTTGCATCCAAAGAACACCATACCTACTGTGAAGCATGGGGGTGGAAACATCATGCTTTGGGGCTGTTTTTCTGCAAAGGGACCAGGACGACTGATCCGTGTAAAGGAAAGAATGAATGGGGCCATGTATCGTGAGATTTTGAGTAAAAACCTCCTTCCACTAGCAAGGGCATTGAAGATGAAACGTGGCTGGGTCTTTCAGCATGACAATGATCCCAAACACACCGCCCGGGCAACGAAGGAGTGGCTTCGTAAGAAGCATTTCAAGGTCCTGGAGTGGCCTAGCCAGTCTCCAGATCTCAACCCCATAGAAAATCTTTGGAGGGACTTGAAAATCCGTGTTGCCCAGCGACAGCCCCAAAACATCACTGCTCTAGAGGAGATCTGCATGGAGGAATGGGCCAAACTACCAGCAACAGTGTGTAAAAACCTTGTGGTGACTTACAGAAAACGTTTGACCTCTGTCATTGCCAACAAAGGGTATATAACAAAGTATTGAGATGAACTTTTGTTATTGACCAAATACTTATTTTCCACCATAACTTGCAAATAAATTCTTTAAAAATTAGACAATGTGATTTTCTGGATTTTTTTCTCATTCTGTCTCTCATAGTTGAAGTGTACCTATGATGAAAATTACAGGCCTCTCTCATCTTTTTAAGTGGGAGAACTTGCACAATTGGTGGCTGACTAAATACTTTTTTGCCCCACTGTATATATATCATTCATTTTATATATGTTTGTATGTATATGTATATATTTTTATATATATGTATTTATTTATTTATTTTATATTATATATATATATATATATATATATATATATATATATATATATATATATATATATATATATATATATATATATATATATATATATACTCTACACACACATTATTTAACATCTGGAGTTGTAATCTAATCATTTCAGTGTTGACTTCATATATTATGTAGCACCAGCACTGTAGGTGAAAAGGGTTTTTTTTTTTATTTGAAAATATAAAAAAGTAAAAAAACAAAACAAAATGCTCAACAACTAGATACTAACAGCCTCAGGTCCTGAAAAAAAGCCTACAAATGTGAAGTCTGGTTTCTGATGAATCCATTATTCTAAATGGATCACTCCACCCCTGCTGTTAATGCCCTCCGTTTCTTGGCCTTTGCAGCTTATTATTCATAATGCTGTATGCACGACTGTAGTTTCTTCTAATAAACGAAGTTGTTCAAGCTAAACCACAAACCGCCAAACTAATAATTTCACCTCTCACTAGCAGGTCTTCCTGAGCACATTTTAGGCACGATTAAGGACATGCACTTTGCTCCGGCGTCACAGCTTCAGACTGCAGCGAGAGGTTTCACGCAGGATCTCTCTCTCCTCTCAGCTTTCATGTGAGTGCTTTCATCTGGCTGCATCCCAACTCACAGCACTGGCTTCATTAAGCACCTGACTTCTTCAGCCCTGTCAATATCTGACAGTGGGACTCTAATTACACACAGAAACGAGCTGATGCGTTGGGTGCACATCAGGGTGCAACGAATTTGCCTCACTCGTATCTGATTTCTAATTTGAAAGACACCTTGTTAAACGAGGGGTTGGATTCGGGGAAGGCAATGCGATACCTATGTAGTAGTGTTCGACAATCAAATGAGTGATTTTCTGCAATTAATATCGGCAATGGTGCAAGCGTGTTTAGTGTTACAGCTAGACAAATGACATTTAGTCTCATTAAAAGCCCACAAAGAAATAAAATCCTAGAACCTGTCAGGTACAGCTGAGAGATGAGAGACGGTATGTGTATGTGTGTGTGTGCCTGTCTGTCCCTGCAGGATTGTCTCTGTTGACAGTGTGTGCAGCAGCAGCTGGTGTAGGGAGAGGTTTATTTTACCTTTGTCACAGCCATTGGTGGCCATCTTGCTGCCGTCGGGGCAAACGTCACACTTCATGCCCTTCACGCCGGTCTTACAGGAGCAGAGGCCTGTCATCTGCTCACAGTCATCCCTCACGGAGCCCACTGAATGACAGTTACATGCTGGAGAAAGGGAGGGGGAGAGAGAGAGAGAGAGAGGAAGAGAGGGTGAGAGACAGACAGATAGGCAGAGTGTGGGTAAAAGAGAGACAGGCAGGGAGAAAGATAGAAATTGAAAGTGAAAAAGAGAGAGGAGTAGACAGAGAGAGAGAGAGATAGGGATAGACAGAGATGGAGACAGAAAAGGACATGGAGAGACAGAGAGAAAGAGAGAGAGAGAGAGAGAGAGAGAGTGAGGAAGTTGAAACAATAAAATAGGCTGAGCAGTTTTTATTAGATTTCTTGTGCCACTCAATTGAATTGCACTAAACACACACACACACACACACACACACACACAAAAAACATCAGGTCTGCTCCATGACCTCTGGTCTGCGCCAAAAGCCACAGCTAAAGGCAGCGCAGGTTCATTGGACGGTCATGTACCTCTAGGGTGAATGTGAGGAGCAACACACACAACACACACACACAGACTAACCCCCTGACCACCTGTGGGACAATACAAACCACCTCACGCTGCACAAAATCAATGCTTGTTTTCCACCTCTACTGAGCTGTACTGATGCACTAATATTCTCGCTGCTCTAAAGGCAGACTTCACAGGTCAACCGTGCATAAGCACAGACTTCCTTCAAGCTTCCACTTCTCAAACGCCTCGGTCAATAAAAATCACTGTCAAGGCTGGAGAGATACGCTTGGGCGTCTGGATTTGCACAGCGACAGAGCTAAAGTGATTTAAGCAGAACGTTTCTCAGTCAATACCAATCCACACCGAGACCAACAAGTGTGAACAGGGGCGAGGATACTCGACTGACGAATAGAAATCTAAATCTCTACAAAGAAATTGAGAGTGACACTGAGCCAGAGCGGTGAAAGAAGAAAGGAGAGCTGGCTTACGTGTACAGCCACTCGCTTTCTCTGTCACGATGCCGCGGAAGTTCCAGAAGCCGGGCTCACAGCGGTCACACTTCAGACCTCCGACTCCGGGCTTGCAGGAACACTGGCCTGTGCTGGCGTCGCACGTGCCAACGTACGAGCCGTACTGGTTACAGTGACACTTACCTGCACACAAATACACACTGTCATTACTGAGTCACACAATGCACTGTTAGCTAACAAGAAACAAAAAAAAATGATTAGAATTTAGGTGTTCCCTCTGAATAATCACCAAACACAATCAATCACAATACTCACATAAATATATATCAATTGGCGCATGTGTCCTACTTATACGTCATTATAAATGATCATAATAAATCATAATGTTACACATGACAGAACTTTCACCTGACATAAACAAGCAAACAAACAAACAAATAAATTAGCAATCTGATTCTGATCAGAATTGATTGATTTTTTAAAGATAATTGTGTTGTTTTTGTATTTATACTTTATAATTTATTCTATATTTTCCACATAAATAACAATAAATAAATGGATCTTATCTCTGTATTTTTTCCTGTCTTTTTTATAAAGTGCTTCCAAAATATATATATTTTTTTTATTTAAAAAAAGCATTTTATTTATTTATTTATTTGAGCTTAGTAATATTTAAATCAATCAGGTAGGTATCGATGATATTCAAGTTTTCAGCTTCATACTGTTACCGGAAAAGAAAATATGGGATTGTGCCTTCTGTAATGATTAACTGTTGATTAAAATATCTAGGCTTAATCTTATACTTGGTGTTAGTGAGGTCTTGTCATGGGAAATATGAAATAAATTCACTTCTGGGACGTACTGGGACATCCTGCCATTTCAACACCCACTGCAGCAGTCTTGTTGTCTTTACAACATCCATACACAGTCTCGCTGCAGGGTAGTGCGCTGATCATACCAGACAGAGTCTCCGTAACTGGGGGAAGGAAAAAAAATAACAGCTGAACAAAAAACAAAAAGAAGAGGTGTGGTGAAAAGACAGGCGATGGAAACATGTTGAATGATTCACAGCATTCTTTTTAAGACAAATTAGACTGAGCAATCAAGAGAGAAATGCAATTTAATGCCACACAATAAGAATTGCTGGAGGAGCAGAAGCAGGAGAGTCTGCATCTGGTCACAAGATAACAGTTCTATTTACAGCTCCAGACTACCATTCAAAATCACTGAGGAAAAGAATTATGCTATTATCGAGCACAGAAACATGCACCAGGCGGCTCCTTGAATGTGTGTTGCCTGACATTTGACACATCCTCTGGGACCTGTTGTTTTCATTTATTCGTCACTAAGATAGTGGCATACACACATATCCAACAATGCTGAGCTATGATTTACAGCGGAGCAACTTCACACGCAGGCGCCAACACTTTTTCATTTCTGAAAGTCTTAAAAAAAGTGAACAGGGATAACAGTTCACAGGGAGAACAGTGCTGCCATGCTGATGTACTCAAAAGTAAAATGTGTTTTTATTGGAACTGTAATAGCTATTACTATAGCAATTATCCCCACAGCGAGCATTATATTACACGGAATCTTAAATGTCACTGATGGTTTGGTACCTAAATAGAAACTCCATGCAAAAGTGCAATCATATATGTGTATTTTTCTGTTCAGGAACCACTTTATCCTGATCAGTGATGCAGTGGCTCGTGGGAAAACACCCAGCCCATCGCAGGGCATCATACACACACAGCTGAACACTCACACAGTTTAGAGTTTTCACCGTGCAGACAGATAGATACGTAGAAAAATAGACAGACAGATGAAACCATTTTCATGAGCAGCTGGAATATATATATATATATATATATATATATATATATATATATATATATATATATATATATATATATTACAGTATGTGTTTGACATAAACAGTGTGTACAGATGGTTGTGTGTTCATCTATTACACAGAGATGAGCTGTTATACAGTGTTAGAGTGAAAGAATGATTTCCTAAAACACTCCATCATGGTTTTGGACAGTAGGAGGAACCTGGGGAACCAAAAATAAATCTATGTGAACTTGGGGAGAACATGCAAATCCCCACACAGGCAGTAAAGTGAGCTCAAGATTGAACTGGGAACAGTGGTGGGGGAAATACTACCCACTGCAACAACAAAGCATCCTTATACACTGTGCATTCATTCATCTTAAGTAACTCTTCTATCATGGTCAGGAGCCTATTCTGGGAATACTGGACTTAAGTGGACATAAGACATTCCAGTCTATTGTAGGATACCATATACATATTCAGAGCCATACATTCATTCATTCATTGTCTACCGCTTATCCGAACTATACTCGAGTCACGGGGAGCCTGTGCCTATCTCAGGCGTCATTGGGCATCAAGGCAGGATACACCCTGGACAGGGCACACACACACTCTCATTCACTCACGCAATCACACACTACGGACAATTTAGAGATGCCAATCAACCTACCATGCATGTCTTTGGATTGGGGGAGGAAACCGGCGTACCCGGAGGAAACCCCCAAGGCACGAGGAGAACATGCAAACTCCACACACACGGTGGAAACGGGAATCGAACCCCCAACCCTAGAGGTGTGAGGCAAACGTGCTAACCACTAAGCCACCGTGCCATATATCCCCCCCCATACCCGTACATATTTTTTAAAAAAAATATTATTTTGCTGCCTTCAAGAGCAAATCAGGTAGCTGGAAGTTGAAAGTAAATAATGTATGTGAGTTCAAAGTGCATCCTGTCTATTTAAAGCACGGTATGCTGCAGATGCAGATTTTTAGGGTTCAAGTCAGTCACCTGACCTGAATCCAACTGAGTACTTGCTGAAGGTGAAACTGAAGGCAAATTACCCCAAGAACGAGCGGAAACAGAAAGCAGCTGCAGTAAAGGCCTAGCTAAGCATCACCAGGGAAGAAACCTAGTGTCTGGTGATGATTATGGGATCCAGATATCAGGCAGTCATTTACATTGTTCCCTTAAATTTGACTCTATACCCTTCTTCATATCACGCCGTCTCACATCCAGTTTAAGCTCAGATTCATTATTTTATGTCAACTCCATCATATTGTGGTATGCTGCTAAAACAAGAAGCCAATTTCCAGATATTCATTTACCTGACTGTATATCTGCACTATATACAAAGCATTTCCCTCTATGAAACTAAAGGCAACACTCTTACTAGGGAAAGTCAATTCGTCTGTGTGGACCGTTTCTTTTAGTCAACAACCTGACACATACATTTTGATAAAAAACTGGTGGCTGGTCCATCTTGCTGCTTGGTGCACTGCACACACTGCTGCTTGATGCTGTATATAAATCAGGGTTTGGCTACCATCTCTGCTGGTGAAGACTTTGCTAAGTGATTTCACTAAGTTTCTGAAACGTTGACTTCTGTTTAACAAATGATGCAGAGCTACATAAGGCTTAACGTGTCATAGAGAGAAATCCAGCACTTTGTGGAAAATCCAGCATGTGATGACTCCCTATAGCCCTTTAGACACCATGTATGTGTGAAGCAGACTAGCCTTAAAAGATCTAATACCAAGCTGAAAGAAAAAAACATCAAAGGGAAGTACTGAAGATCTGACTACAGTTTAGTGGAAACCAGATGGTCTTTTTTATTTTTTCGTTCCTCTACCTCTGTCTTTCCCTTTCTCTCTAGGCCATTGAGCTGAATAGGTTTGGGCAATGGAGAGAAGAAGTAGATCTTTAGTTTTCAGTGTGTTTGCGGCTTGCCGTTCGGTTGAACAACCACCGGGTTATAAATTACGCTGTTCTAATGGTGATGAGACACCATGCCTTTTCCCAGCACCAGAGATGGGCTTCGGACACACTTCATTAAACCTTTCCCTGCTGCACTGGCCCTATTATCACATGCAACCTTTTAATTTCATACTTTCTTCTCCTGATGTCATTTTTTTTCTCACTTCCTTCTACCTTCACCAAGGCTGTTATAGCAAAGCAATTACTATTGCTATAACACAATCTGCAAGGAGCAATACTCAAATGCAGCATGAATGAAGGTAAAGAGGTTTTGATTTTTATCTACATGTATGTGATGATAGGTTCAACCATACTGCAGTTTTAAAAGTAAACATTTAATACTGTCTTTTTTTTATTTTATTTTATCAACAATTTGCACTGAAATGGACAATCACAGAATGGAGCAATGTTAATCTCAGCACGTATTCGATTCTGATGTATACTGATGAAATTACTTTTAGTGCCTTTGAATTGGTGAAAAATTATTAAGAGTCGATAATTACTGAATACGCATCAGCAACTCGTGGCGTCATTATTCCTGTTAGTATATGAATGAACATTTTTTATATCAGATACTCATTAGCCATTGTGCCAAGACACAAGATCAAATCTAAACAATCTGAGTGGTGGAGTAAATTCCTAAATCAGAATTAGCATCATGTCCTAGCAGCTCAAAAAGGGTGATTTGACTATTGCTGTCTTGGGGTCACCAAGAGCTAATTTCTAATTAGGAAAATTAGCCATGTTCCCTCAAGGGCTTCTTGTGCTCTCAGAGCTCTTGCGGTCAGCATGTGGGCAAAGTCAAGTGACTTGGTGCATATCAACTGCAGAAGCCCAATGAGATTTCCATTGATCTGAGCTTGGCCACTGAGAGGAGTCGGAGGAGGAGGAGGAGGCAGCCGAAAGGTCTGGTGGAAAGTTCTCCAAAAAGGATTGATTTTTCACGGCTGCCACAGAAGCATGACTGAGCCTGGCTGGAAGGCCTGAGCAGCTTTAGAGCAAAAAAGTTAAGGGGAGCAAAGATAAGAAGAGGAAGGGGGAACAGGAGTAAGGAGAGAGACAGCAGGGGAGGAAGGAAATGAAAAAAGAGACAGAAATGCAGAGAAATATAGAGCGTATGCACAAGAATGTATGTGCAGTGTGGTGAGCTTAGAATGAATCTCTCCTGAAGGCCTGAGGGAATCACTCTGCTCTGATCACACTCTCTCTCTCTCTCTCTCTCTCTCTCTTGCTCTCTCACGCTCGCTCTCTCTCTGACTGTGTTCAGCTCTGGAGTACACAAGCCTCTTCAAGCTCAAAGAGGCACAATGCATGCATTCAGCTTTAGTGGTAGAGTAACAGCCTGCCATTTCACCACCAGTTAGCGAGTAGCTGTCGTACTAATCTCCAGAGAAAGTAAACACAGGGAAAAGAAAAGAAAAATGCAGGTTACATACCTATACATGGGCCTTGGCTATGAAGACTCAGATCAACCTTCTTCTCACACCTAGTTTTCTTTAGCTCACACTCATTGCTGTAGTTTTTCCCATCTGTCCCACAGACCTGCAAAGAATAAAGACAGAATGATGCAACCTGATAATCTGATTCAAGAACTGCTGGAATTTCTCTTCGCAAATTGAAAAACAGCACACCTCACTGCGAGGCACGTTCTGGCAAATGAAGTCACACACACATCCGTCATCCTCCCTGTCTTCATCCCATGAGCCTCCGAATCTCCGACAACGTTCCTGTTCGCACGCCTCCACCCCGGAGCCTGAGCCTCCAGACCCGCAGTCTGCAGAAACACGGTTACATGCTTCCATCATACTTCCATCATACACCTTTAGTCCATTTTAAAAACAGAAAAAAAAACCTCCACAACAATAGCCTGGATTAACTAGGAATTGACAAAAACAAAGCATGAAGACATAAAGACACACACAGACACAGGGGACCCAACAAACACAGACACACATTTGCATATCTTAATGCAGCACATTGCCTACTAATAAAGAACCAAAAAATCCTTGATGCTTTCAAACAACTTTTTTTTAATCATCTACAGTATTTGCTGCAAAGAATTAACAGGCGGTGGCTGATGAAGTATTTCTAAATGCTTAGAAAGTAGTGTCCATTGAAATGTTCTTCATGTTAGTGGAGATCGAACTCAAGGCACTGCTGAAAACATGAGATAATGACCAACCATGAAATAAGAGACAAAATAAATTAACAGCAACAATACTGAGTCATCTCAATACTTTTATTACATTACAATTAAAGTGGTTTTTTTTTGCCCCTCTAGAAAAATGCACTGTTCTAGAGACACCAAGTCAAAACTGCTCACACTGATACCGCAAGCTTAATGTGTTAAAAGCATGTAAATGCTACCTCACAGATAATTCTTACACTTACACCATACATTATAACCTTTAAAACACTTATTTTGTGAATCACATATGGACAGGGACCTAATAGTAGCCCTGGACATCCTGAGTTCTCATGATAGTCAGACCCATTTATAACACCACTTACTAGCATGGAATTATAACACGATACAGAAACATCAATGCTATTCAACACTTCAAATAAACAAATATCAAGTCAATCAGAAATAAAAGAACATCAAACAATCAAGACAGCATGGGAGTGAGTCAGTGGCAACATCTGGCAGCTCAGCTGTACAAATCCTGGATCAGGCCTGGAACTTTATTTTCAGCCCAAACATGAATCCACATCTGAAGGGCATTCTGTGACATTAAACTTGTGACATTAAACTCAGTTATGAACACGTCTGCACATTAAAACCACATTAAACCGTTTTGGTGGAGCTTTTCAGCTATACCTTTTTTCTATTCTTAGTATTTGCACCCATGAAAATTAGTCTCACTGTGTGAATTAGAATTGAAAGTGGGCATGTTCCAAGATATGCAATGGAGCAGAGCAAACTCATTTTTGAGAGGGGGATGGGGGCAATAGATTAGAAAGATTTTGAAGGAGATGAACAACAAAACCCTGCCTTTCCCCTGGCAACTGACCTACACCAAAGCAATATTATTATTACCATCATCTTTTTAAGTATTTATTTCCATAGCAGCAGGTCAGCCCATTTGCCCAGCTGTCCAGCGGGAAAACTCCCGGTGCTCCAGATGGCCAGTCTTGCCCATGGAGTGAATATATTTAAGATCTCATGCCTGGAACATCCTTTTTGCTCCACTATAGGTTATATAAAAAAAATGTATATTGTAGTTAAACATTCACTCAACCCTGTTACCTGATCACATTCTACACGAATGTCAATGACACAGGAAGAAGCATTATCTGAATTTCCTGAAGATCATGGGAAGAAGAAAAGTAAAAAGAAAAAATCTCTCATTGTCATTAGCCTTTTCATTATTTTCAATGAGGTCACTTTGAAAGGGAAGTTACCGCAAATATACATCTGTATATAACTGTCACTGTGAGTCATGTTTGTACTCAAACCCCACCCACAAACCATGACTGGCTCTTGTGTTATTGCTATAGCCTGCAGCTAGATCCAGTCTACACACAATAAGTCATTTATGGTTTAAATTTATTTATATTTTGCCTCTTTATCGAGAACAATAAAAGTCCGAGAGGACGTCCACTACACTGAAAATGTCCCAGAGCTATACCAGTTCAAACTGGAATATACAAATAAAGAGGTGCCACTGATGATGAAGAGAAAGGAAAGAACCATAAGGCAAGGAGAGACTAAAGCATCCGGTGCAGCACAACAGCCCAGGGCAGACGGAAATTACTCGGTACAGCAAATGCCCTCCTGTGTGATCTGAAATTGAATGTCTGTGTTGGCATGACTGAATTCACAATGACATGTATTCAAGGACTCGCTGTGTCTGGAAACGAAACAGTGACTGAGAGATAAATATGCTTTGTGACAGTATTTGCGTCACAGCCTGTATTGTTGAACATAATTTCTAGTCCGGATTTTTTTAAACAATCCAAATCTTCTTGGAGGGTAAATAAAATGCATAACTATTGAAACTGGCCCCTTTCTGAGCTGATGTTTCTACCTTTATATTGCTAGTCTCTGGGACTATAAGCTATAAGTGGTCAGCTAAATGCATTTACGTTACAAGACTTCTCTGCACTTCTAGTGGCTAGCATCCTGTGCTCTCACCACCATGGATCCAATCCAGGCTCTGGTGGTTTTACAAGCTTGTGCACTCTCAGTGCAGGTCCCAAGCCCGGTTAAAATGGGAGGGTTGCAACACCTAAAGGGAGCAGCCAAAAAACATTCACATACAGCTAATTTATGCTCTGACATTGTACTTTGTTTTGCCCGGTTTTTGCATCTGCAACCATGTTACTTGAATTGAAATGAAACATATGTCATGAATGGAAATGTGTAGCTTTAGCTTAATTAGTAGTGACATTGCTGTGACCCATGTTCCTATAAAAAAGTCGGCAAAATCTACCCATAATGGACTGTTTTTCTTTTTCTTCAAAAAGCTATAGGACTATTTCTGGAATTATAAATAGTGTATAATACAAAGCATTATAAATTCCCATTCAAAGCAGGCTTCCCCTTCAAATACAGAGACTAATTGGGAAATATGAGCACTCTCTCTGACTCCACAGGAAATCATTGGCAAGGTCTGATTCAGTGGCTTAATATCCCGATGAAAGGATTGTATTAGCTGTAATTAGCATCAGCTTGAGCTCAGAGAGCCTGAAAGCTTGAAGGGCAAATCTACATACTGTACATGCTCTCCATCAAAATGGAAGATTACCATACGGAAAAGTAAGATGTCCCAAGAGCACCCTCCGAACGAGCCTGATTTGAGGTGTCTCGTAAAGGCACATTTTCCAGCGATATTTAATGGAAACGACTGCTCGTTAGCCAACTACGTAAGCTCAGAGGAGATATTACACCCTTGACTCTATCATCACACATTAATGTTACGGCCAGTGGACAGCTGTTGGGGGAAATCCTGGAAAAGTGGTGTCTCTTTTTGAAATCCTAAACAGCTGCTATTTCAGGTTAAACACACACTATATCCCTGCCATTCGATTAACACAGAACTTGAGTGAGGCGCTTAGATATGCAGTGTAAAAGGTTGTAGGAGGCTGTGGTTAGTTCATAACACTCATAACACTCATTTGTGTGCTAGAAGAGGCAAGCTCGCTCAGAGTGAAGGGAATCAATACAATGCTGGTGGAACTGCCAATTAACAGAAATAGATTATAGAGCAGATCGCGGTGTGTTTTTTAGGGAAAAAAAGTCAGATGGAAGTGCATTGAGTTTATTATACCAGATGCAAAAACAATGAAAGCACTCAGCCCTAGCAATCTGCTCACCCAGATACACCAAGCAAATAAGTCTCTCATCACATGCATCACGCTTCAGCTAGAGAGCGTGATCGTTATTAGCATGTGCCTTATCTAATTAGGCAGATTTGTAGATTTAAGAAGAATTTTGTTAGATAAATGCAAACAAGCAAAAAAGTTGGAAAGGCACTGATCAATCAAAGCATTCTGAAAAAAAAAAAAATCAACAATGATTTGAATGGTCCCAGCACACTGACAGCAGTTCATGCTGTGAATACTTTGGCTCTGATTAAAGAGTGCATGTGTTGTACAGCGGGGCTGGACCACAGGAGCCGTCATGGCTTCTTATCACACACTGCTACAGGAAATTTGTTTAAGCTTTCTAGCTTAGAACACTGACCACTACACAAATACATCAACCTTTCTGTACAGAAGGCTGTTTAGGGGCAATCTAAAAACCCAAGCCTTTTAGTTTGGATTTCCCAATTTTATTTAAAGTGCTGATGGAGCACTTTTTATAGACATACTTAAAAATAAAACAACAACAAAAAAATCGGCACACACTCTATAACCATAACAATACTAATACCGCTATTGTGTTATGACTAGCTAGCTAACAGGTATGAAAAGTATATCTAGTACACACAGTTTTACTATGTAAAATTACACAAAATGTAAGGTGTAAGGTATATGTACGGTATAAAATATGTAAGGTATGTTCTTGCAGAGCTGACAATCAAATTTCATCAAAATTCATGTTGATATTTAGATTTATTAGCCACAATGAACAGATAGTTTAGTACAGGACAGTGGTGAGACCGGCCATGCTGTATGGTTTAGAGACAATGTCACTGAGGAAGAGACAAGAGTCAGAGCTAGAGGTAGCAGAGCTGAAGATGTTGAGGTTCTCTTTGGGAGTGACAAGGTTGGACAAGATTAGGAATGAGTACATCAGAGGGACAGCTCATGTTGGATGTTTGGGGGACAAAGTTAGGGAGGCCAGATTAAGATGGTTTGAACATGTTCAGAGGAGGGAGAGTGAGTATATTGGTAGGAGCATGTTGGACATGGAGCTGCCAGGCAGGAGGCAAAGAGGAAGGCCAAAGAGGAGGTATATGGAAGAAATTAATGAGGATATGAAGCTAGTGGGTGCAAGTGTTGAGCATGCAGAAGATAGGTGGAGAGAGATGATTCGCTGTGGCGACCCCTGAAGGGAAAAGCCGGAAGAAGAAGAAGAAGAAGAAGAAGAAGAAGAAGAAGAAGAAGAAGAAGAAGAAGAAGAAGAAGAAGAAGAAGAAGAAGAAGAAGAAGAAGAAGAAGAAGAAGAAGAAGAAGAAGAAGAAGAAGAAGAAGAATAGATAGTTTAGCAATATTTATCCTAAATATGCTGAGAGGAAGACCTTGCTTTCATAGGTCAACAACATCTATTTGTTTGTCATGAATGTTCCTATATGTCTGGGAAAACCTTTAAATTCTGACCTTTACTGCCGATATAGTTCCGAGAGCGACACTTTTTTCCTGAACTGTGATGGTTCCCTTTCGAAAGCAACTCAACCAGAAGTAAAAGTGAAAGGTGAGAAAATCACAATTACACATTGCTGCGTTTGTTAAACTGGCTCCTTGCCTGGCAGATAGCCAAGGCGAGGTTAGAAAGTAGACTAAATAAAAATATTTCCAAGTCGTTTGGGTAAAATATATTTATAGTGTCTTAAAGAAGAGATGTCAAAGGATGTTACAGGAAGAAAAACTTTGTTTGGGAACCAGATTTTTGGCTGCTTTCCAGAACCAAGTTCAACATGTTTTTCCGGACCCCCTCACATATTCGCTGGAGGAACTATGTCCTCCAAGTCGTTGTTTTTTTTTCTAGCCTGCACCCTAATCGGCAACCTGATTGGTCTTGCACGCCAAAAAAAAAAGCTTGATGTCATTTGGCACTTTTCGGAAAAGTTGTGCTTTCGAGCATTCCACCCACATTACACGTTAACCATCTTCTGGCGGCCGAGTTAAAAAAACAAACAAACAAAAAAAACCATTAAAGCAGCCTCAGAGGAAGGGTGCTTGTGCAGGCGTATTCTGCTCGTGCATTAGGATGGAAAAAAAAACCGCATATAAAATGCATAAATAAAAATTGTGGCAGGCTAGTGGTAAGCAGGGCACTAATTAGTTTTTCTACTTTGATGAGACTGCAGACAAACCTTTCTATTAGTGAATCCAGAATCCAGAGTTGTCTGCCTCAGCTATTCTCAAAAGGCTTTCCACTTCCTGTTCACTCCATCACGTCCTAACGAGGGTCCATTTAGCCGAGTTATTTCCATTAAGAGGAACAAGTAAACAAATAAAAAGCTGGCAAGAAAAATACGAAGCAGGTGGTGGTAGTGGTGTAGTGACCTTGAGATTTATGTGTCCGCTTGGTGTAGTAAGAAATCCTCCTTGGTAGAACCTTATGGTTCTTTCTGGTAGGAAGTCGAGATCCACATCCTTCACACATGTAGAGCTAACACACTGCCTGGCCTTCATGACGTATGCTCCAGGAGGTTGTTTACCTATTGTTTGCTGGTCATTTGTCACCCACAGCGCAATAAGGGGTTGGACAGGATGTTAGAGCAAATAAAACTCAACCGACATAAAGACTGATTGACATTCGTGCACCATCCAGCACAGCAACTGTGCAGTGTCTAAAGACAAGATACTTGCAGAGGATGAATGATCACATGCCAGCGCTTTCTCCTTCATCTCTCCTCCTCTCCTACGCAACCTTATCTTCAACGCTAGCACTGTGAGTTTCTTACTGATGCTTCACCCTATTCAGGTGTATCCCCTCGATATTTGCAAACACATAATCCTATTTAGCAAATGTGTATTCTATTAAAAAGGGGAGGGAGCTCCGAGGTGATGCACTGCTCTCACCCGCCACTTTGTCAGTGTCTACAAAGAGGCTAAGCTTAAGCTTAGTGGAGTGTGAAATTAAACAGGTGATAAATTTCCCACTGCGGCCAAATGGTGGGAACACCGTCATTTTTCATTACCACAAAGTAAAAGAGTGAAGGAGCACTCCCATTTCTTTTCTGTAACTAATGAACATAAATAAACTCGGAGGGGGGTGGATCACCTCCGCACTTCTGATGCCTTTTGCTCTAATATGAAAATATTTTCTGCTGTTAACATCCAGGAAGAATCCATCACCTTGGATTCAGAGGTGCCTTCAAATAAAAGCGTGATTCCACAATTGCAGTGTGATTTGTCCTTTAAGACTTTGAAAAAATATAAGTTATTTCTTAGCGCACAAAATGTGGTTAGCAGACATTCAAATAGTATGAGGGCATTAAGAGTGCTAATGAGTTACTTAAAAAATGTATTATTTAAAATAAAATAAAAAGTTTCAATTACATCAAACTAATACTAATTAATTAATTACTTTGCTGATCACAATAAAAGAGAAAAGAAAAGAAAGAAAAGTGAGAGAACTCAATTTTCTTCTTCATATGATCTTCAGGAAATTTAGCTGCCGCAACTTGCTCATGCGACGTTCAGAATATTTCATAGAATTGAATATGTTCAAGGAACTGGGTTTGGTCTTAACCTGTATTGGATGAATCATGGAAAAAGATGTATGTTTCAGGCATAAGATGCTAAATTTACAGGATTTACACGTGCAAAATGCTAAAAAAAGAAAAAAAATTCTTTCAAGGATTTATATTAGACGGTGCCATTCTGAAATGCTGCTAAATGGATGTAGATAGAGTTAAATCCTGCTCATTCAGTATATTCAGGTAGTCAGCTGACATCATTTATTGGGCACATAACGTTGCTGAACCTACACCTGACCAACTGAAGCAAACCCAGACGATAGCACTGCCCCCACAGGCCTGTACAGTAGGCACTAGGCATGATGTGTACATCACGTCATCTACCTCTCTTCTTACCCCGATGCACCCATCACTCTGGAACAGGGTAACTCTGGACTCATCAGGCCACATGACCCTTTTCCATTGCTCCAGAGTCCATTCTTTATGCTCTTTAGCAAAGTGAAGCATTTTTTTCGATTAGCCTCACTGCTAAGTGGTTTTCTTAAGTTTACACGGCTGTTTAATCCCAATCCCTTCTCAGTGTGCATCAGGAAATGTTCTTACTGCCACTATTATACATAACCAGGAGTTCTAATGTTGTTTTTTTATTATTTGATTTCACCAAAAGTCATCTCCATCATTCAAAATCATTCAAGATTTTTCCCGTCCACATTTCTTACTCGAAAGTGATGGTTCACCACTATCCTTCTAGGTTTTAATAATGCATTGGACAGTTCTTTAGTAGTTTCAACTACTCCTTTGCTGTTGTTTTTTTTGCTTGATGCAGGCCAATAATCTGAAACAAACTCTTCTGAAACAGAGTAACATCTTTTCCACGACCCAGATATGCCTTCCGACATGGTTGTTTAAGAAATGAGGCGCTACTCACTGCATCAGTTAGGGTTAAATACCTCGTTGTCAACTGAAACACATTAATCACTGCTGTAATAAGCCAATGGAAGGCTCTTAAATCCAGGTGGTGACTTTTTTTGGGCAGGCAATTTATACTGTTGGGAAGAACTCCTTACCTATGTTTAAAATGTCTTTTAACTTTACATACATATCTGTAAATATAATATCAGAGGAACACAATCCCCAAACACAGGAGAATTTGAGAAAGCTATAGGTCAACACTAAATATGTCCCTCCTAAATAAAGTAACTCTTTTCTTCCTCCTCTCATCCCAGTAGTCCATCACTTTTGTTCCTACACAAAGGCGGACAGCCTGGAGCCAGAACAGTTTCTTAGCTGTAGCTCGGTCGTATGACGAGAGCAAAAGCAGAAAGCTGAAAGCATCTAAACCATGGCCTTTGGGAAAAGCCTATTATACAGGCTTGACTTCTCCAAATGCAACGTCTCCACAGCCTTCAGGGAGACAACACAATGGAGTGACGAGACAGCAGGAAAGCAGAGAGGAGGAAACATGTGATGGTTGCCCGTCTGTGGGTTGTTAAGGATGACAGCAAGAGAGACAGATAGAAAACATCTAGGCTTCGCATATGAAAGGTCAATCTGTGCTGATGAAGTGATGCCTAAATGACTGCAACAAGCTTGGTGTTAAGGATGAGCTCATCCAGACATGCCTTAGGTAACACACCACCAGCTGTGAAAAGACTCAACAATAATAGGGATTTTCGCCTTACTGTTTGTCTGCGCCTGTCTGCCCTCTTTCTACACATATTAGTTTCACAGGAGGCTACTGCCCCAATTCCAATTCCTGTTGGAGCACCGATGCACTCCAGCGAACACTGACACACAGGGACACAGTGATAGTATATAAATAAGCTGAGTACCTTCATCACAGCTGCCAGGCTTTGCCACTTCTATGTTCTTCTTCTCCTGACAGGACGTCTGGCGCAGTTCACACTCGTTGGCGTAGGTTTTGCCGTCAGTTCCACAGACCTGCGCATCAGGCTGACCCTCACACTGAGGGCACTCGCACTTATTTTGGACACAGCGGGCACCCCAACTACACACAGTGCTGCCACAGTTCTCTGTTAACATAGACACATACACACACAAGCATACCAATACAATATATAAACAACCACTCATTCACATTCATGACTCATTCCACAGGAGACATCTATGTGTTTACATCCATACGTAATCACACAGAACTGATATATGCATTCACAAATGAAAGATATGATGGTATGAATAGCAGGGCTCTATTTTCTTGATTGTAATGCAAGTGTAAAAAAAAGTGGCTTCAAATCAGGGTGCTGGAGTGTGTGTGAGTGTGGTGGATTCATTCTCTCTATTATTGTGGTTAATACATCAAGAGGTGTGGTTAGGCGACAGCCAATCAAGTCAACTCATCTCATTGAAGTTATATACACTACCATAAGATTTCTTTTATAGATCACATCAAAATTCTAGCATAATGAAAAACCCTACAGCAAAACAATACGGAAAACCAGAAATCACAATTTTCAAGAATGCACGATTCTAATCGAGAAGACTTTGTGGTCAGGCAAAGAAACAGCAGCGTAGGAACAAACAAAATAATTAAAGTGTAACACAGAATTCTGAACACATTAGAGTAATTGACCAGTAATATGATAAGGGATGGAGACAGCACTAAAACCAAAGCCAAGTCACACATAAAAATAGAAACAATACACTTTAAGAACTAAACAAGTGAACTGAATGTGTGTGACAGTAATAATTTATTTCGGTTCTTACACATATCTGAATTCAGAGCCTGGAATTGAAATGTTTCCTAAAAAATTTTATTGATTTATTTTTATTTTTTTATGTTGTTCCATGCATAATGACACTACCAGCATCTGATTCACATTCAGTAGCCACAACTGAATTATTCGTATTTGTTAGATACGATAAATCCATTTGCATTTAATTAGAATGCATGAAATATTGTATTTCAAGACAAAACAGCATTGTGTGTCAGATTTTGAACGGCAGACTGCTTGCTTTGTTGCACCGGCATCAGTGGAGATGTGTTCACTCCTGATGTTGTTAGAACTAAGCAAGAGTCAAAGGTATAACTCTAATTTACACTTGCACCTGCATAAATATAGAGCCATTAGTGTTATATACTGATCTTCATGCATTCTGCATGGTTATGAAGGTCAGTTTTTTGGGGGGTAAGTGAGTGTGTGATGACATGAAGAGCGGCGGAGCGGTTTTGTTGTAAGTACTCACTGCATTCTCCCTGCATCACCACATGGAGGTCTATCTGCTTGACACAGGCGTGTACGTGCAACTCGCACTCGTTCATGTAAGTGTTGCCGTCGCTGCCACACACAGGTTGCTTGGATCCCACACACTCCTTCGGGCACACGCACTGGTGGGTCTGCTCGTCACAGATAGCACCGAACGAGCAGTTTTTGCAGGCCTTATCTGTAGAAGAGAAGAGGGATGTTAGTGGGGAGAAGATCAGTGAGAAGATCCATCTTGGTTCAGACTCTGCAGTCGGACTGCTTTATTGACTCTGCTTAGGCTGAGCGTCGTCGATTTGCTTCTTCCCGCTTCACTGACTCTTCCACACTGACAGGAACCTATCAAACTGTTTCCAGCCTGGTCATATGGAAAGGCGTATTATAAGGGATCTGTCTGTTTTCATTAATCAGTTCAGTTGCTTGACTTTCCCAAACCACTGAGTGGCGACACATTGGATCCTGAGCTATGGTGTCCTAGAGCTCAATTAATCAGCAAAATAAAATGTGATTGCGACCGGGAGGCAATAAGCGTGGGCCAATGACAGTTACAACCTGGAGGATTCAATTAGCCATTCAACAGCTGCTGATTTAGTGCTAATTGAGAGAGGCACTCATGCGTAAATCTTGCCCAACGCTTACATCAACCTGCTTATTAGACATTAATACAGGGAGCCACATGGATCACCAGAGCTTTTCCACAGATAGCCTTTTTACCAGCCAGTGTAGTATGGCATGCTACAGTAATAAATCCATGACATATTGTCCATTTCCAAGTGACCCATGCTGTATCCTGTAGTAAATTTATTATTGTATATATTTACACCTGAAGTTCTCCACAACCCCACAGTTCTCCACAACCTCATTAGTTGATTAAAAAAGTACAGATCTGAGCCATTGAGGATTACTGTCTTGCTCAGGGACGTAGAGTTACAGAGATTTGAACTCATGTCCTTCCAATCAGTAACCACCACTGCCACTTTAGCTAAACACTAGGGCTGTGTTCTCCATCTCATACAACTGTACTGACACAGGGTTTCTATGAAATCCCATCAAAAGGTCAGTTTTATGTCTTTTCTCATAGCAAAAAGGCTGAGTAAAATGGTACCCTAATGGGAAATAATGTCAAGAGAAGTACAGTCATGTTGGTATTTGGATTTGGATTTTTTGTCACACCATCTGGTAGGAAGACAAGACATGTGATCTAGCAACATTATTAGACTCTATGTGCTCATTCATTAATTGGATCATGGTCCTTGAGCTGCAAATAAACCACAGCATACTCCTGCATCAGCCCCATGTCCTGGTCAAGGATACACCTGCTACTTAGCCATAAAGAGCAACAGCATCAGGAATCCAGTTTCTAGCCTGCCATATGGAGGGAAGGGAACCTCCAACCTCTGCTGCTCTGCTCTTAAGAGACCAGCTGCTAAGTAGCCTTAGCGGTCAGGGAAGACACAGTAAGGACATTTTTTAACAACAGCAGCTGGTTGTGACTGGCTAGAAAAATCCCATGACGCTTAGCTCTTGCTCTATTAGTGTGCTCCATCACTCTCTTCCTTTTTTATTTACCTCTAGTCTCCATCTCACTCGCTCCTTCTCTCCATCACTCGGTGATTATTCTCCCTGTCTTGTTTTTTGTTTACTCCATCTTTCTATGGTACACATATTCAAACTAAAATAGAGAAAAAACATGAAAAAAAGAATTTTACAATACAGCAGACCTGACAACCCTGTAGGAGAGTAATGCCGAGTCTCGCATTATTTTTTATTATTTCTGTTGTGGTAATTATTTGGACATGTCTGAGAGCTGACCAGCTCAAAACCTTTTTAAACCATTTTTAGCTGAAGGTTTCAGTGAATTAAAAATGTTCCATGTGTCTTTACAGAAAGTGAGGGTGTCACATCAGTGTATTATTCATTCATCACAAGCACAGGACAAAACACTGAGAAGGTGAGATAGTAGAAGGGGGCGGGGCTTCCAAAGAGTGTCACAACGCCTATGCAAATTTCAACTGGCTTTCATTTTATTTTTGCAGTTCCAGCTTATTCCAGTGTTACAATGAGAAGCTACTATGGAAAAAAGCATAAAGGTTGTCAAATCTGATAGCTTTTTTTGTTTTGTTTCCCATCCCAGCCTCTTCTACGTCTGCTGGTCTAATTTGCATAATCTGCTGAATCAATGTCATATATCTATACATATCCTCTCTCATCAAGCTTTTTTATAAATATATATGACACAGCTTTCTGCTTTCCTCTGTGTACTTTTTCAAGCTTGCTACGCAAGGTCAGCTTCTGTTCACAAGACATTATGCGGCATATAAAAATGTTCCTCGTATCGCTATTAGACAGCTCCTGAGCTGTAAAGATAAGAACATTTATAGCACCGGTTTATCCAGGTAAACAAAATAACATGGAATTACGATGATATGCATATACACACACACCCAAACAGGCAATAACAAATCCATAAAAATGGTCAAGGGAACACAGCTAAGAATATGCACAGCTGGGGCCTGGTGTGTTTGTGTGTGTGTGTGCGTGAGGCTGAAACTGTGGTCTGAATGTGGAGGGATAATTAATGGAGATAATAACAGAGTGCACTTGCTCTGAAGAGCTCGGCTCTGTAAACAGGCCAGAAAAAGCATGCGAGCCAGGGCTGGATTAGTTGTTTGGGGCCAGTCTTTATTGCCCTGTTTCGCTGACGCCTGCTTTAGTGGCGAGTCAATGCCATCTATAGTGCTGCTTACTGACGTTACCAATATATGTGTGTGTGTTTTTTTCTTCCTTAATAAAGACTATTTATTACTCCCTAGAATGCTACATGGGAACTTGCCTCCCACAGGTTTGTATTCCAAATTGTATTTGCAGAGCTCAAATATTTCTCTTTTCTCCTACTCTATTTTTCAGGCTGCGATTTCTTCTATGCATGCAGGCTTTTCTTGTTTCACATCAAAGCAAATGAACATACAATCCACACTAATCTGTGTATCATCCAGTCAATCAGTTTGTAACTGGGATATTTAGTGGCATTGTATGATTCTCTTTCTTATTTTAGACATTTACTGCACTCATTATAAATTTAAAAAGACAGCATTTTTTTCATTATATGATTTTTTACACTACTGGAATATACACCAATCAGGCATAACATTATAACCGCCTGCCTAATATTGTGTTGGTCCCCCTTTTGCTGCCAAAACAGCCCTGACCCGTCATGCACTGTGTATTGTGACACCTTTCTATCAGAACCAGCATTAACTTCTTCAGCAATTTGAGAAACAGTAGCTTGTCTGTTGGATCGGATCACACGGGCCAGCCTTCGCTCACCACGTGCATCAATGAGCCTTGGCCGCCCATGACCCTGTCTCCGGTTCATCACTGTTCCTTCCTTGGATCACTTTTTGATAGATACTGACCACTGCAGACCGGGAACACCCCACAAGAGCTGCAGTTTTGGAGATGCTCTGATCCAGTCATCTAGCCATCACAAATTGGCCCTTGTCAAACTCACTCAAATCCTTACACTTGCCCATTTTTCCTGCTTCTAACACATCAACTTTGAGGACAAAATGCTCACTTGTTGCCTAATATATCCCACCCACTAACAGGTGCCATGATGAGGAGATAATCAGCGTTAGTCACTTCACCTGTCACTGCTCATAATGTTATGCCTGATCGGTGTATAGCAAAGGTGGAAATCCTAAGCTTCCACAAGGCAAGAATTTCATATTTGAAATTGTTTCATATATGATTTTGATTTAAGATACTAGCCTCAGATTTATATTACACTAAATTGATATTGGACTATTGTAGATTACTAGCTTGTTGATAGCTAGTCCACATCAGTTTACAAATATTATTTGTTCACAACTTGTCTTCTGATAAATGATTTATAATCAACTACAATTGATTGGTGTATGGTTGTTGCCTCGACCGAAAACATTTGATTGTTCACTATTTTAGTTCTTCGGTACAGAGAGAGTTTATACTTTAAGTTTATATTTTGACAGTTCGGCTGTTTTGACCCCCAAATGAAAGAACAAGAGGATGACAACCTGATAGAAATGGCAGTGTGTGTAAATGATGTAAACAGGGTACAACTGGCAGACATATCACTGTGTGTCATTCCATCTTTGAATATTTCGATGATGACATCCGTAAACAGCTTCAATGATGCCGTCTTTCCGATGTCTTGTAGCTATTTTCCCCACATCTTCCCTGCGGCTTCCCTTATGACTACGATTGTCAGGTGGCGCTGGTCAAAACTGCTCCTCTCAACACTGCTCAGTACGTCACATTCAAGATTCAATATTATTCGCATGTGTACGGGAAATTTTTACTCTGTGATATCTCTAGCAATGTCTGACATCATTTAGACAGGACATATGGAAGACAGAAAAGCATATATCCTCCTGACTACCAGGGAAAAAATAATAAAAAATATTTAACAAATTACTTTTATTCTTAACTTCCCCAGTTGTTTGGAATGCAATGAGTATACTGAAAACATTTTTATGGATAAAAAAGTTTTTATTTTAAAAAATATCATGTGTCCACTTCAGTGTACGTCAGAATGCGGTGCATGTGAAATGGAACCATAATGACAATAAGTAAATCCTAATGAAAATACTGAAGTCAACATAAGAAGTATGACTAAAACCTTTGTTGTCACGAAATACATACACCACAAAACATCACTGTTTTGTATATGTATGTTGGGACTTTGATATATTTCTTATTTATGGAGTATGATATTTAAAAAAAAAAAGCAATTCCCTTTCTTTGAAACACAAAGGAACAGCTTGCACTTAGTACACATCACGTATGTTTTGCTGTAGAACCTGTCAAAGAACAGGTGGGTTCCTATGGAAATGAATTTGGCCACAGCTTGTTCTCCAATGCCCTGTCCTGCTGTGATTCTGAAAGTGGTCTTGCCTTGGTAGACCACAAAATCTACGACCATATCACTGGAAAAACACCTTCAATCCAGTCGGGTATGGTTTGCCCAGTACATACTGGAGAATTTGGCAGTAACCGGTTCTGCTTACTCTGACTCTCCTGCCTCTGTTTGCACTGTCTAGACTATATCCTCTGAGCTATCTAAGTCCTCTGCCCCTGCCTCAAACACTGTGTCTTCATCTTCCTCATCAGACAAATCAATATCTGAGTTTTCATCAACAAGTCTTAGTAGAATTCTTTCTGCCTCTGACAGTTAATCCCTTCCTACTTATTTTGGGGGGAAAAAATGCAAAATGGAGGTAATAACTACAAATGACCACTGGAGAGGACATTTTTTAAACACTCTGCAATCACGGCAAAATATTGTTACATGACATTAGAAAATTATTTAAAGTGTTGTTCGGAGATTTATATAAAATATAACAATCACATTTCAAGAGAAAATTTGCTCAATGACAATGATTAAGAATTTAATCATCTGGTGATGGACAACATATTCTTTGGGGGGGGGGGGGTTCTCCTACAAATTTGGTATCATTTAAAAGTCCTAAATGTCCTCTTTACAGAACAAAATGAGTTAGTTCAGTAGTATGTAGGAGGTGGAAGATACTCATGTTTACATATGTCCTCTAGAGAGGACACATTTGAACTGTGGGTGGTCAGGAGGATATTACACGTAGTTCAAGGAAGGGAAAAACTATTCTTTTGCAAATTTCTCATATTGTGATAAATTAAACAATAAACAGGCTTTTGAAACCATAACATGACTTTTCATTTCTTTTACCGACATGAAAAATAAAATGTCTGAAATGTAAAAAGTCCAACATGGACCATAGCTTCTTTTTGTCATTCTTTTTCAAGTCAGTAAAAGAACTTTTAAAGACAAATGAATTGTGATTGATTATTTATACAGGACCACAAACGGTTTTTTGTGCTTCTCATTTTACGGTTAAGAATAGAAAATAAGAAAAAGCTGAGAATTCAGGATTTGAGTGCTTGTTTTACAGGAAACGATCCATATTTGTTTTGTGGAAATAAACTGGGAAAATTCTGCTTTTGAAATTCAGAATGGAAATGGATTGAAGGGATGATGCAAAGTTTCACAATGAGAGTGAATCAGAAAAGCCTCTCTTGTTTCCTCGTTCTCTTTCTGTGTGTCTTTGTCTCAGACACAGCATCCTCATCCAAACCTATTTGTGTGTGTTAATCCCAACTGCAGGCCCTGAAGCTGAGCTTGTCTCCGGCACTAAGAAGAGAAATCTCTCGATCTATGTGTCATTTATGTGCTGATGGCATATGTTTAGCAGTGGAGCGGTGCTTCGATAAAGAGCAGCAGTGCCCTGTAGGTAGAACACACTCAGATAAACTCCACTGCTGCCAGATGACCCCAGGCACACACACACACACACACACACACACACACACACACACACACACACACATACACAACTGGCATTTACTAGAGGGGCAAATTAATATATGCAATGTGTGACAACATCACTCACTGACACAAACACTCTCTCTCTCTCTCTCTCTCTCTCTCTCTCTCTCTCACACACACACACACACACACTCACACACACACACACACACACACACACACATACACACAATCTGCAGGCCAAAACCACTCAAATGTGAAAGAAAAAAAAACAATGAAAAAACACGCTATGAGATGTTTAAAGAGCAGTGATCATACTCTAAGGTTTAACATGACTAGCCTGGCTTACTGGCCTGAAAAAGACGACAGGAAAGAAGAGATCACACATTTCTGGCATGTGTTTATCGTTCAAAAATGTCCTGCTGTTTTACAAAAAGCCTTCTACACAAAAGTAACTTGCACAACAGATGCTTTGAAAGGACGTGCAGCCCAATCCGCTTTGTGCTACAAAGAAGGAAAAAAAAAAAAACATGACTCATTCAAACGGTAGCTCAGAAGGATGTTGCATCATAATTTTCACTTAAGTGCATCTTTTCAATAAAGGTCATAAGTAAGAAAAATTATAGCCCTCTCTCAGATTACATGTGCAGCCCTGAAAAGATTGAAAGGGGGAACAGGCCTGACAGATGGAGTGTAAGGTCCTGTCCCAACTGGCATGTGTGGCCCTTGTTTGAATACTGCTTTGGTCCACAAGGCATCCTGTTTTCACTTTAAGTTCCACTTAAGCTGCTCTCTATGTGCTTTCTGTACACATTTGCAGCATTTGACACGCACACTTATATAGAGTGACTTACATGCATATTATTTTTATACAACAGAAATCTTGAGTTATAGACCTTGCTCAAGGGCCCAGGGATTTTGACTTAGTGGTGGTGGGATTTGAGTGTGTGACCTTCCAATCTGTAGTACAATGTCCTAAACACTGAGCTACCACTTCCACCCCTCAATATCACCCTATGTGCTCTCTCTGTACTATATCTGTACTCTCTATGTGCTGTCTCTGTACTCTCAATGTAGACTCTCTGCACTATATTTGTACTCTCTCTATACTCTCTATGTGCTCTCTCTGTACTCTTTATATGCTCTCTATATACTCTCTCTATAATCTCTATTTGCTCTCTCTGTACTCTCTCTATACTCTCTATATGGGTTCTCTATACTCTCTATGTGCTCTGTCTGTACTCTCTCTGTGGCTTCTCTATACTCTCTATTTGCTCTCTCTGTACTCTCTATATGCTCCCTGGACCATCTCTATACTCTCTATGTGCTCTCTCTATACTCTCTATGTGCTCTCTCTGTACTCTCTATATGCTCCCTGTACCGTCTCTATACTCTCTATGTGGGTTCTCTATACTCTCTATGTGCTCTCTCTGTACTCTCTATATGCTCCCTGTACCCTCTCTATACTCTCTATGTGCTCTCTCTATACTCTCTATGTGCTCTCTCTGTACTCTCTATATGCTCCCTGTACCGTCTCTATACTCTCTATGTGCTCTCTCTATACTCTCTATGTGCTCTCTCTGTACTCTCTATATGCTCCCTGTACCGTCTCTATACTCTCTATGTGCTCTCTCTATACTCTCTATGTGCTCTCTCTGTACCCTCTCTATACTCTCTATGTGCTCTCTCTATACTCTCTATGTGCTCTCTCTGTACTCTCTATATGCTCCCTGTACCCTCTCTATACTCTCTATGTGCTCTCTCTATACTCTCTATGTGCTCTCTCTGTACTCTCTATATGCTCCCTGTACCCTCTCTATACTCTCTATGTGCTCTCTCTATACTCTCTATGTGCTCTCTCTGTACTCTCTATATGCTCCCTGTACCATCTCTATACTCTCTATGTGGGTTCTCTATACTCTCTATGTGCTCTCCCTGTACCCTCTCTATACTCTCTATGTGCTCTCTCTATACTCTCTATGTGCTCTCTCTGTACTCTCTATATGCTCCCTGTACCCTCTCTATACTCTCTATGTGCTCTCTCTATACTCTCTATGTGCTCTCTCTGTACTCTCTATATGCTCCCTGTACCCTCTCTATACTCTCTATGTGCTCTCTCTATACTCTCTATGTGCTCTCTCTGTACTCTCTATATGCTCCCTGTACCGTCTCTATACTCTCTATGTGGGTTCTCTATACTCTCTATGTGCTCTCCCTGTACCCTCTCTATACTCTCTATGTGCTCTCTCTATACTCTCTATGTGCTCTCTCTGTACTCTCTATATGCTCCCTGTACCCTCTCTATACTCTCTATGTGCTCTCTCTATACTCTCTATGTGCTCTCTCTGTACTCTCTATATGCTCCCTGTACCGTCTCTATACTCTCTATGTGCTCTCTCTGTACTCTCTCTGTGGCTTCTCTATACTCTCTATGTGCTCCCTGTACCCTCTCTTTACTCTCTATGTGGGTTCTCTATACTCTCTATGTGCTCTCTCTGTACTCTCTATATGCTCCCTATACCCTCTCTATACTCTCTATGTGCTCTCTCTGTGGCTTCTCTATACTCTCTATGAGCTTTCTCTGTACTCTCTATATGCTCCCTGTACCCTCTCTATACTCTCTATGAGCTCTCTCTGTGGGTTCTCTATACTCTCTATGTGCTCTCTCTGTACTCTCTATATGCTCCCTGTACCCTCTCTATACTCTCTATATGCTCTCTCTATACTCTCTACGTGGGTTCTCTATACTCTCTATGTGCTCTCTCTGTGGCTTCTCTATACTCTCTATGAGCTCTCTCTGTGGGTTCTCTATACTCTCTATGTGCTCTCTCTGTACTCTCTATATGCTCCCTGTACCCTCTCTATACTCTCTATGTGGGTTCTCTATACTCTCTATGTGCTCTCTCTGTACTCTCTCTGTGGGTTCTCTATACTCTCTATGTGCTCTCTCTGTACTCTCTATATGCTCCCTGTACCTTCTCTATACTCTCTATGTGCTCTCTCTATACTCTCTACGTGGGTTCTCTATACTCTCTATGTGCTCTTTCTGTACTCTCTCTATACTCTTTATGTGGCTTCTCTGTACTCTCTATGTACTCTCTATGTGCTCTAGGTGCAGAGGTTGTGTGGACTGGGGTATTAATATGAACATTTTGGAAGCTGATCTGTTTGAGTGGTCTGTTGACTAGAGATGAGCTGAGAGAGCTGGGCAGACTAAAGTGCTGCTGCATTGCTCTGTTTAGGTTGAGATAAATCCCCACTATCAACAATCGGTAATGTAGGAAACAGTGTTAACCAAAGTGAAAATATCATTCCCACTCACACATTGATTACAATGTTAATATTCAAGTGATGATTTTTTTTTTAAACGATGGAAACTGAAGAATCCTAAAGTGTCTTTTATTAATAAAGAGTCTTTCATAGCCTGTACCTGTTTGTATAGAGCGCTGATAAGTGTAAACTGCTGAGTGGTATCTTCGGTATCTTTGGCAATGATTATGATCTTCATTTGTCTTCAAATTTGACTTTATTTGAAAATTATCTTTTTTCACTGGTCATCACACTGCAACCAATTAATTCTAATTCTTGCCCGCTCTGAGTTTCTTTGAGTGATTAATGCGCTTGAAATCAACCAAATAGTGAGTTCACTAGATTAAAGGTACAGATAACTACAAGATATCTTTAAGATTGTCCCAAATGCTTATTTTTTAACCCCCAATCCCTTGATCACTTGATGATGTCACTAAAGAGCAGCTGAATGATTAGAGGGCCATTTAGGCCCATGTGTATGAGTTTGAGAGAGTGTATATGTGTGTGTGTGTGTACGTGACTCACCACAAGGTCCTTTGTGCTTTATCTGGATGTGTTTTTGCAGGGTGCAACTGATTGCATTCATCTGGCACTGGCTGGTGTAGGTTTGCCCATCGCTGCCACACACGGGGTCAGAGGCTTGGAGGCAAGTATCCAAACATTCACACACTCCCTCACCGTTCTTCACCACACACGAGCTCCCGAACTCGCACGTCTTCTTCAGACATGGGCTTGGTGCATTCAGATCTGGGTGCAGAAAGACAGGAGTTAGCATGATGGGTGCAGAAAAGAAGGGGAAGGGGGTTGGAGGAGGAGGGATGAAAAAAGTAAGAAAGAAGGGGGATGAGAGTGCAAAAGGTCATAAGCCACTTCCTGTTTTAGATTCTCACTTTTGTTCTATTTCTATTACTCGCTTAATTTACTAACTTAACACCGCAACTACTGTGGACAAACACACAGCCCAAAAATTCAAGCCAACATCCACATCCTCTCCAGGAGGCCTTCCTCAGTGATGGGGGGATAAAACAGGACAGAGGGAGGGAGCACTGGGTAAGCGAGACAGAACATCCCAGAACAGGAAGTGCTCGGTTAATAATTCAGAGGCAGATATGTAATAAGAACATCAGAGCTTATAGTTCAGCAACACTGTAAGTTCATTAGGAGCTGCAGTTAGCAGGACATGGATGTACCAGCAGAGAACAAGGGAGAGAGGAGGACAGATAGAGAGAGACAGAGAGGGAGAGAGAGAACAACTGAACCATAAGCCAGCAGCACAACACGCTGCCTTCCATGAAAAACCCTTTCATCACTGGCTCGTTATTTCCCAATCAATTTTTTTTTTTTTTTGTGGGGATTGAAAAAGCAAAGGAACAGCAGCCCATGTGGATGTGTGAAGTTCTCCAGGGGAGACAAGACCATATTAGAGCAACAAAGTGGCTCATTTGTATGTTAGGGGTACGAGCTCGAAAAAACAATGCTCCTTACTTACACAGGATGATGAAAGAGCTAGAAGAAACGCATTGATGCAGGGTTAAAACCTTGCTCGTTGACAGAGGTTATGGGATTTTGTGAATGTGTTTGTGCCTTTGTTTCGTGCTTTATAGTTCCGTTTGCATTCAAGTAGGTGCCTTGTCTGCTTGTACACGTTTGGTTCGTTTCCATAATTGCCTGTGCTGCATCATCCTGTAGGACGTGTATGTGCATTTATTGGCCTATATGTGTGTGCAAGCTGTGTCCCACATACACTGTGTGTGTGTGTGCGCGCGTGTGTGTGTGTGTGCGCTTTCCCCTCAGACTGCCTGCGGTGCTGACATTACTGTAATTATTCCAGGATTAGATTCCGTCTCCCTATCTGCTCCCTGCAAGAGTCCCGATTCATTACGGATGCATCAACACATTCAATATTATACATACAAGAAGCCTGTCCTGATAAATCAGCCACAAAGCAGCCTTCTATCCTTCTGTCTTCGCAAGAAAATAAAAACCAAAACAGTCCATAAAGATGCCATTTTAAAGAGCTCTGGCTCTCATGCCATCTTTACAATTCTTTGTCTCGTATATGAACTACAGCAGCTTATTATTCTCTTCCCCCGAATGTGTCAGGTTAGTGAGTGCTTTCCCGCCAGTCTGTGACCCCCACGTACCCCTGCGTCTTCAGCGTTTCAAAAAGCCGCAGCACATAAAATGGGGCTAACCACTTTTAAAGCCTCTGGTACAGTGCTGTAGTCAGATTAGAGCTGAGGGGAAAAGAAGTGCACGAGGCTGCAAAAGACTCTTTAATATCAAACCACGCAGAGCAAGGGCTCTCTGTATGAGGAATAAAACACGAGACGTGCTGTTATTCCCCCGTAACAGCATGTCCTGAAGCGTTTTATGACCCTGACACCGGAGACTCTTTCCGAAAAACTTCATCACATCAACAGTTACACCTCTTTAAAAATCTGAAAAAATCCACCGTACAAGTCTCTGTGTAAGCTGTTACTCAGAATTGTACCGAATTCAAATGAATACAAGCGTACTAATGATTACTGAGTAATTAAATATATTAATTGTTTAGTGAAATTAAATAAAAAAATCTGCAAATATGGAGCTCCTTGGACCAATTATCAAATTTTATTGGTTTACATACACAACCATATTCACTACGACATACAGTGACATGCTTTTTTACTGTTCAGGTCATAAAATAGAATAAAAGAAGACTTCGTATAAAAAATAAAATTGAGCTATACAGGTAGAAAAGGGGAAAATAGATAGGAAATATAAAAAATATAGTATAGAGACTGTAGGCAGAACTGAATGACTGTTGTGAATCAAGTGCAAATGTGTGAAATTTGTGCAATACGGTATAAACTGTGCAAAATGCTTGAGGGCCCTGATGGCCTATCCCTCCTAACTACCCATCACCATGGCTGTGTTGTTTTGGCTTTTGAAAGGTGTCCTATTAGTATTAGTAATATTAGTAGTATGTGTTTCTGCACACGGTTTCCGACTCGGACACCCAGCAGCACAACATGAAATTTTAGAAAACAAATTCGGGCTTGCGCTGAAAAATCATTCTAGCCTCCTGCTATGTTTCTGCATCCAGGAGGCGCGGCTGACGTCACCGTGACGTGTCTCACTCAGGGGTCTATTGCTCTTGGGAATAAATAGCTAGAATAAACCTGTTTGGTGTGAGGCTGTGAGCAGCATCAGAGCAACCTGCTAGTGGCTGCATTAAAAACAGGTCACGCTTCCAGTCCTTACATTACTGTGAAGATATGCAAACGCTACTCTAAGAGAAGAAAGGTGCCTATTTTCATTACGGTCACATTTAGATGTCGGTCGGATGCTTTTATACGAAGGTGACTTACAAATACGCTGCAATCACGTGTCCAAGCTGGCTCAGAACCTAAGCCACGGCTTCCACTTTCATACAAGAGAATGTTCAACGGTGCCACAACACAAATAATAATCCTCTCTTTGAAGAGAACGTGAACGTGAAATTCTTTCAACTGGCACATAAAATATGTAAATAGTAGAACAGAGGCTAATTTTTTGGCACTTCAAAGCACCAGTACTGGAACAATGACAATGTGCCTGAGCTTTGAAGCACAGAAATAAGCTAATTTAAAAGCTAACTAAATTCTATTCTGCTGCTTAAAAAAAAAAAACACCATAATTTATTTGTATTAAAACAAAGTAAGCATAACAACAAAAAGTGGCTGCTCTCTGAACCATTGAAAATCTTATTTAATACGTTTATAACGTAAAACATCTTTATTATTATCAATCCGTCCATTTTCTATAGCACTTAAACCTGCACAGGGCTGCAGGGAGTATCCCAGGGGACTTGGGGCTCCAAGTAGGGGGAGTGCCAACTCATCACAGCCTAATCCCACACTATGCACAACTTAGAGAACACGCAAACACTACACACACATATCTGAAATGTGGGGTATTGCACCCCTTACCCCGGTGGTGCAAGGCGAAGGTACTAACTACTAAATCACCCACTGTTCTTCGTCTTCTTCTTAGTAGCAGCAGTATAGCATCATTTACCTGTCCATGTACTCATTAAAGATGACCTGATTCCGATAAACGGTACCAATTCACACCAGACAAATCTCATTCTTAGGCATTGTTCGCCATTGTGTAGCGAAAAAAAAAGCAGCATAGTGTTCACACTGAAAATTCCAAGAATAACTGCACTTCAAGTATTCAGATGATGCAAAAAAAATGAAGTGTTGATTGTGGTAGACACTTCACACTCGACAATTGCAGCTTTGCTTACGTTGTGGAAGAGGGGCGGGGCTACCAAGCTCCGAATGCGAATGAGAAAAAATATTCAAGATTGATTACACTCCGGTGGATGTATAAATGATTATACTGTAAATATATATCAGGAATTCTTATCCAGAGAGTGTGTGTGTGTGCCCTGCGATGGGTTGGCACTCCGTTCAGGGTGTATCCTGCCTTGATGCCCAATGACGGGTGAGATAGGCACAGGCTCCCCGTGACCCGAGAATAGTTCGGATAAGCGGTACACAATGAATGAATGAATGAATGATTGAATTCTTATCCATCCCAAGGGAGAAACTATTTAGATCATCTTTCTTGTGGAGAGCTCCAAAATTAAACCTAAAAATAAATAAATAAACAAACACGTTGTAGCCTTAACGTTACAGTGCTTCTGTTTCAAAGCAAGCTTCTGTTCCTGATCTACACACATTAAAGACAAGCACAACATCAGTAAACAGTCATGACCTTCAGAAACAGTCAAATAATGTCTTATCCCATGGCACGGATTCTAAGACACAACGGCGGCTCATGTCTGTTTGTTATATTTTAAAAAACAACATATTCTTTCTTCTTTTCTGTCTATTTTCTATTTTGCACTCCTGTGGAGTGGAGAAATTCTTTCAGATTTATTAAGCCGAGGACAGAAAAGGGAAAGTGAGCGAGGCGGAAAAAGAAGAAAGAAAAAAAATACTTTCTCTGGAAAATAATCTTACACACAGTTGCGATTACAGAGTGTAGAAAGTTCCAGTAGTTGAAGCAGACTTTGGTAATTGAGATGGGTTGGATATTCTCTCAGTAAAAAAAAGACCTTTTCAGAAGCAACAGAAGCCTCTTTGAAATATTGGGCCGTCGTCTCCGAGGCCTGTGCTGCAGAGCTACTGCTCAAGGACTCCAGCTGTAACAGTTTGACAGCCATATGCTACTGTGGGACAGCCGCTGGGAAATGCACACACACGCAAACACACACACACACACACACACACACAAACACATATATATAGTGCAGCCACATCTAAAGTTTTTGGGTTTTGCTTATGGGAAAGTGGCACTGTGAAAACGAGAGCACGAACAGAAGGAAAGATTTAAAACAGAGGGAGAAGTAATAAATGCACATAAACAGGAAGTCTTCATTTGTTTTGAGTGCAAACGCGTGTGCACAAGTATAGAAGCAACCCCGATAATGAGAAGGTGTGAGAGAGCAGCAGGGACTTCGGGAACTCTGTAATTGCTATGATCAGCTGTCGTGGGCTGGGGGTATTAGAGAGATGTGTCTCGGAAAGCATAAATATAGCTTCTGTCATTCCTGCATTCACATGCAGGACACCCCCCCAGCCCATGACATACACAAACACCCCCCCCCCCCCCCCCCCCCAAAAAAAAAGACACCCAACACAACCTTCATGTCCCAAACATCATTACAGACCCAAAACGTGAGACAATTAGCAATGCCAGGCAAGGTGTTTATAGAAAAAAACAACAACTGTCAGGTCTTCCTCCATCTCCCAACATGTACCACAGCCTGTAAATATGGCCACACCAGACGTCACATCCCAGAACACACACACACACACACGCGCCCACCTGCTGATTACACACACCTATTCACAATCACAGGCACACTTTATAAGGCTGTGTTGTTCAGTCACCACTGCAAGTATCTGTTTACATGCCATTTATCCAGAGCAACTTACATTTATCTCATTTAATACAACTGAGCAATTGGCCTTGTTCAAAGGTCCAGAGGTGGCAGTGCTGGGATCTGAAATCACAGCCTTCCAGCAGGCCATCGTCTTAACCACTGAGCTGCCACTGACACCTACACTTAGCTCCAACCTGACCAAGCCTGATCCCCTGTGTTTATCTCTTGGTTTTTGACTTTTCCTAGTGTTTTTAATGATTTGTGTTATGCCCTCTTGATACACTTTGCTGATCGCCCGACCTGTGCCTGACTTTGATATTGCCTGACATTTTGGATCTGTTCGCCTTATCTTCATTAAAGCTGCTTAATCTGCATTTGCATCCTGTCAGACACTCATTACCTGACAACACAAGCTGCTGTGATGTCATTACAACTAGGATGGTGTGTTACCATATCAAAGATTCCCAAAATGATCCTTTATTTCAGTGGATGGAAGTAAGTAATTTGTCCCACATGTCACCACAGAACCCAAGCCTGAGATGCTGGAAGAGGAAAATAATCATCACTAATTTGATTATTTTCAAAGTGTCATATTCACCATAGAGAACAGATTTTTTTTTAACCACAATTACCTGCATACACCGAAAACGCAGCATTTACACCTCTATGAGGCCTGGCATAGCGTCAAAGCTGTGCACCTGACGTCATTCGCTTCCTCCATGGACGTTTAATTAGTCCCAGCTTTCACCACAGAGCCAAAGCTTGAAGAGATTAGCACCGCTGACAGCTCCTATGGCTGCTCCTCATCACCAGCACTCTCAAGCACTCTAAAGGACCTGTGAACTGTCAAACCCCATCGCGGCTTCTCTGAGGACTCGATCTCTCTCCACCAGGCTATTTAAAGGTTTTAGTATTGCGCCTGTTACAGTAGGGAGTCTCTAAGCCTCCTGTCATGGAGTGCCATCCACATCATCATGCATGGACACATTCTAGTGTGTTCTCATGCATGAAAAGACATCTCTTGAGCCATTGCTTCACATTAGGTCACATCACTGCATGACACCGAAGAGGGGTGTGTCTTTGCGAGATAGAGATGACTCTAGTGTATCTCACGTCTATGATTTCCTCTTCTTCTATTTTTTTCACTGTCCTGCTCAGAGGAATTAGCGTGTCGGAAAGACAGCGAGAAGTAAGGGAGGGAAATATTAGTACGGCAAAGGCAGAATTCCCCCTAGAGGCGCTGTTTGCTTTTTGGCGGAGCACTTATCACCAAGCAATGGCTGCAAGGGCATACAAACTTTTCTCTCCACGCTTCATGAATTTAAACAAGGAACTCGTTTGGGATCCATCCTCTAACCACAAGCGAGGAATCTGAGGGAGGTGAAAGCCTGAGGAAGCAGACGAGTGATTGGGCAAGCGGTCACAAAGTAAAGAGGAGTGAGGTGGGGAAAAAAAGAGGTATGGTGACAACTTGTGATGGACATACATTAAGAGCTAAGCACAGAAAGAGGACGGGCTCCAGCTGACAAGCTTCAGCCAGACTGACGTTAAGTAGTGGAGGAGAAAGGAAGAAGGAGATGTAGAGGAGCGGAAAAAAGTAGAAAAAGGTCGGATTAGAAGATTGTGCACTCTATAAAGCATTTTATAGCATGGTGCAGCTGGATTCTCAAATCTGAGGTGTTACAACTCTGACCCTAGTTTCCTCTGTAAAGGCTATTTACAGGTCCATATTAAAGCACGCGTTCTGATATGTTACCATTTCCATAGTAACAATTCACAAAGGAACTTCCCATAAACAGATTAAATCATTATGCAAAGGTTGATATCGTACGGCTTTCTGCAAGGAGACTTTTAAGACTTGTAAGCTTATTTTGGAAGGAGTCTCCAGTGGTGCTGTTTTTGTAGCTGTAAAGTTTTTTCTTTATGTATTTTGACATCATTCAACACGGCTGGCTTTGACATTACTGAAGCTGTATTTTCTTTTCTGATTAACTTCAAGAAAGAGAGAGGGAAAAAAACAAGGCTGGTTAGTTAACTGGTTACGGACATTATAACATAAGCGATAACTTAACCTAGCTATAAATTTCTAAGAGCATTCGGTAATAAATTACAAAACTCTTTGCATTGAATAAAACACTTTGTGACAGGCTGTGAGTGAAAAGCAATCAGGAGTAAGAACAGAAACAGCACTTCATCCTGGCCCATATCCCACCACCCTGTCGCTGATTTGTTTCCTATTGCCATGTTTTATTACTTACTTACTTGCATAACACACACAATAATGAAGACTTCCTCAGTTACCACGGTGACCCAGATTCCCATCTCTCTGTCTTTCTCTTTCTCTCTCTCTCTCTCGTCACACATTGAAGGTCGAGGCTATATATAATCTGACTACCCCTACGCTCCGATCTGCACCTCTAATTGGATTCATTACCCACAGCTCACCAAATCCGCCACCACTCAATGACCGCTTAACTTATTAACTTCTTGATTATTGCTTCATCTCCTTCATACATATACATAGAGCGAGTGATTCATACAAACAAACCAGAGTTATTTTTAGTTGGTAGACGCTGTGTAATAAACATGCAAATGTTCATCATTAATCAGAGTGTCTTGTCACCTAGGGCTCACTATTCATCGAGTTGGACGTTTCAGTGCAGGAGATTGTTAGTCTTTATAAGCCACTACTCTGATGCTAGAGAGAGACAGAGAGAGCGAGAGAGAGATAGTAGCAGGAATACAGGGTCGTTACTGTCACCAGGCCTGAGACGTGCATCCTGCTATCGTGTTGTGTGTATTTGGGTCAGCAGTGTGCACACTATCGGTGTCACACTCCCAATGCCACATCTGAACACAGAGATAGCGAGTGCCTGCGCTTCATACTGTATAATTAGCTTCACATTACCAGCTGCACTCTCTCAGAGCTCCAGTTCACAAAAGCGTCCATGTGTGGGACCAGCGCTGGCACACTCTCACACTCCGATGAGCTCATCTTGTAGGCAGAAATGTGTTGCTTAGGCATTTGTGTTAACCATGCCCAGGCTCGTGTATGTGTGTCAGAAAAAGTTACACTGTCAAGATAAATAATGCAATACTGCAATAATAAGAGATCGGTGAGTGTGTGTGTGTGTGAGAGAGAGAGAGAAGGTTGTCTTAGGGGCCTGAGAACTCGACACAAAATCAATTCTGACGTTCGGAGGTGATGTGTTTTTGTCATTTATTTAAACCACATGGCTGGTCAATTTGCAATTCTGACTGGTCAGAAGGTATTGACTGATTTTCTATAGCAGCAGCTCTGACAGTCATTACAGCTGTAACTCAAACCACAGGTTATTATTAATGAGCATGTTTGAATACCTTCTCGTTTCTATAGTAACAGCTCATTCACAAGGACTATGACAGATGCTCTGTATAATCGATGCTAATAATAATCTGATTAAAAAGAAAACACGTGCGCAGTCATTGTTGTGGTGTTTTCTGAGATGTTTATGCTGAAGGATTCTTCAGTGTCAAAGCTGTATTGAGATGTAACCTTCAGTTTCTGGAATGGGAAAATCATCAGGACTGAGGATGTTTTGGATTTGAGGTTAGAAGCTGCATTTTTTTAAGTATTAACTTAGAGGCTCATAAGGGGAAAAACTATTTATAACTGCTATAATGTACATAATACATGGAACTTATTTTTACCAAACCTTCTACATCAGTAAACAGGAATACAAAGTAAAGGAAATAATGGATAAAAACTCATCCAATTTCCATAAATAGAAAATAAGTAAGTGTTGGTATATTGCTGTGATATAAGAGGAATAAAACACAATAAAAATAATTAGATAGAAAAATAATTAACAATTGGGTGGTGTAATAAAAAAATTTAATCTATTTAATTAGTTTATTTCATCTATTCAATTATCTAAATTATTTGGTTTACTTTATTTGAAACATCCCATACATGACTTCATGTCTACATCACTTAAATTATTCATTCATTCATTCATTGTCTACCGCTTATCCGATCTATTCTCGGGTCACGGGGAGCCTGTGCCTATCTCAGGCGTCATTGGGCATCAAGGCAGGATACACCCTGGACGGAGTGCCAACCCATCACTCTCACACACTCTCATTCACACACTACGGACAATTTAGAGATGCCAATCCACCTACCATGCATGTCTTTGGACCGGGGGAGGAAACCGGAGTACCAGGAGGAAACCCCCGAGGCACGGGGAGAACGTGCAAACTCCACACACACATGGCGGAGGCGGGAATCAAACCCCCAACCCTGGAGGTGTGAGGCAAACGTGCTAACCACTAAGCCACCGTGCCCCCCACTTAAATTATTATGAATGTTTATTTTCATTTTATGTAAACTTTATTTATTATGTCGATTTAATAGATGATTTATTTATTTAAACAAAGAACAGAAATATTTTACAGTTTCTGCAGTGCAATTACGTTGGTGTAAAATACTTCAAGGACATGCGATATATACATCATATCGTTGCACAATATTAATACTTCTTTGATAAAATTCCTTTCGTTTGTGTGTCTTCATTTCATTTTTTATTTAAAATGGACTCCAGACCACAATTTTCCCCAGAGATCAACTCCCTAAAGCTCAACAATGTTTGAAAACAGTTTTCACGCTCCAGCAAACGTACTGAACTTTCAGTCCAAATAGTCTCATGTGTGGAAAAAAAGAAAGAAAGTTAAAGTATAAAAACAGTGTAAGTGTGGATGTGTGCAGACAAAAGGAGCGCAAGCTATGTATCACTGTGAGAATATTGTCAGAGTTTAAAAGCACTGGGAGCACAAAAGGCCCGGCGTGTTCTTTCTCCATACAGTATCTTTTTTTTTTTTCTTTCTCACTCTGATGGAGACAGAGGCCTGACCTGCCCTGGTATTACGCTGGAACAGAATGAGACTGTGTTCTGGTCTGCTGACAGTTCTGACATCACATCATCTTGCATTTTCTCTCTTTCCTTTGTGCCCATGTCTCTTAGCAAACACTCTTGACGTGACACGTTTCTAAGTTCATCTAGAAATAACTTTTAGGTGTCCTGAGTGTAAAAAGCTTTCTAATATTACCTTTCTGCCAAACCAGGCATCGGTTAGCCAGCCTAGGATTTAAATACACTCTTGTGTAGTACAGCCAGGGTTTTGCCTCTCTGTCCTGACCTTGCATGCTTTTATGGATCACCATTCCCAAAAATTCCCCAAGCCCACTTTTTCTTTCACAGGTCACGTTGATTTTGTTGTAAATCAGAGCTGTGTTTTCCCTCGCTGCTCTCTGATACTCAGATACAGCGTCTACACCGGCTCTCTCAGGACTACAGCAAGCGGCGAGACAATGCCAGGAACTTAGATCAACGCTGACATGCTTTTAAACTGAGTGGCTACCACTACACACACACACACACACACACACACACACAGCACATTAGCTGTGTCTGTGTTATTGATCAGAGTGTGATGAGGAGTCCACTGAGATGCTCCCCAATGTGCGAGAAAGAGTTTTGTCATTCTTGTTAAAGGAACTCTTAGATGTGGGCAGCGCACACACACACACACGCACACACACACTCATCCCTTGACATGATGCCAGGACTGGTACAGGGTGCTGTTTTCAAAATTGGCCTATTTTTCGACTGATTTGAGACCTGAACTGTTACATAAATTTGATGTAGGAGTTTATTTGTGAATAGCTTAAAAAAAAATAATAAAGCTGAAGGATTTTATTAGTTGTACTTTGATAAACCTCAAATCTCAGCCTTCAAAGTTGAATCCTCCAGCATCCACACAGAGCACAAACCCACTGCATTTATTAAATATATTTATTTACCAAGTAGCAGAGGAACTCGCCCGTATGAAAAGATGATAAGAGAGATCAATTGACGATTGGAGAAGCTGCAGCAAACCCACGTAATCTAAGATTACTTGAACTTGGGATCAACCCTGGATCAAATGCTTTATCATATCAAATCAAATCTCATATGCTTGCAAGAATATTAGAAAAATTTGCATTTATTATTTTAATAAATCTGGCCGCATTGCCCTGACATCACCGGTCCTAAGTTCCAGACCAGCTGCGTTACACTGAACCAGTCTTGGTAGCAGTTTTAGGAGGTTAAAAACTGCAGAACTGTCACTGGCACCTTTTCAGTGGAACAGAGCTATCATTCTCATATACTCTCACTCGGAAACAGACCTAACGAGACAGAGAGGAAAAAGGCGGGCCAGGAAATCCACACACCGAGGTGCTCTCTAATTAAACATCAAACTGGCTGGAGGTGTCCGGATCGCAAGCCGTCCCTCCTCTCAGTGCCCACCATCTTCCCCAGCACTAACACTGAACACTGAACAGCATGCCTCAGCTGCACAGCTCCGCTTTTGATGTTTAATTAAATCCAAGAGGGGTTTGTCGAGCCGTATGCAAAGTACCAACATTTAAATAAATATTTCTTTTTTGTTAGGAAGGAAGAAAAAAAAGACATACTGTAACTGGCTGCTGGCAAAACCGTGAGAAGACTGAACCACTTACTTCGTCAGAAAGAATAAACTAAGGGAAAATAACATAAGTGCTCTAACAGTTGACGCAATAATTTATGCAGCTTTCCAAGAAGACGAGAAAACAATGCTAATGAGTCATACTGGGTTATATCAGGGAGAGAGGGAAAGAAAAAAAAACAGAAAGACAAACAGAATGGAGGTTTTTTTTTTTCAAAGTAGCTGTCACCACAGCTCATAGAGCTCAGGGTGTGTTTGTGTGTTAGGAGAGGATAAAGCTGTATGCGTAGTTAGCGTATGCACAATAGGAATTGCATATACCAAGCTCAGAAGGATGAAAGAAGGCCCACAATGATGGGGTGCAGTAATGCCTACATGCTTTTTTTTCTGCCATGCAGGATTAAGGTAGGAGTCATAGAATCAAGACTTAGGAAGGGATAAAGGGATTGAGAGAATGAGGGATGGCTAGCATTGAGTTACATCACCCAACCAGCCCTTTAAAGGCCACAGGACGGAGACCTACAGGTCAGAGTCCACATAAGAGAGGTCAAAGGTTGAGCTTGCAATGAGCGGCGAGTCCTGCAGCTGCCCTGACTTCACGCGGACAAAGACAGAGAGAAAAAGAGAGAGAGAGACAGACAGAGAGAGAGAGAGAGAGAGGGAGAGAGTGATAGAGAGAGAGAGTGATATAAAAGAGAGAGAGAGAGAGAGAGAGAGAGACACTGGAACAGAAAGAAGACACTTTAAACAAGGACAGGCAACAAAGACATCTGAAGCAAACGGACAGAGAGGAATGTAAGGGTGGAGTGGGGTGATCGACTGGCACTGGCGGCGTGATGTGCGGCCGTGATGTACACATGAAGTCTGGGTTTCATGTCTCAGATGAGGACAATGATGTAAAATGAGTACCTTTATGTCTGCACAGTGATATTTAATATAAAGACAGACGGACAGACATAACAAGAAAATACACACTCACCGATCAGAAAAAACACACACACATACAAACCTACGCAACAGTTTTCATAAAACAAACTTCCATTAACATGAGAGGCCATATTTTTCCCACTTACCACAGGGCCCTTGCTGTTTGACACGGATGCTGGTTTGACTCAGGCACTCGGCACGCCTCCTCTCGCAGTCGTTAGGGTACGTGTGGCCGTCGCTTCCGCACACAGGCGCGTAGGTGCCGTCACATCTGATTGGCTCACAGGAGCAGTGTGCCCTTCCAGGCTCCAACAAGCACACAGCACTGAACTTACACTCTTCCTGGCATTCCTCTGGCAAACACACGGACACACACACAGATAACCATTACTAAAAGTCCAAATTAAAATGTTCCATGCCAATCAACACTTACTGATAGTCCTTCTGCCTCTAACTCTCTCCCAATCAGACAGCAGATATTGACTCACTCAGGGGTTTTGAATTAATTACCACGCCTGATTATTTTAATCAATTATCTAATTTCATTCAGATTGATTTGAATCTTTCTATTTTCTATTCAGAGTTGCGGTAAGCAGTCACAGTCATGCTGTACAGCGTGATAATTGCAGCAGCCTTTGATCGGCTGAGGGGGAAAAAAAGAGGGGACTTATTATGTTATTGTACAAGCCAGAGCTTGATTTACGTTTGATTGCATTAGCCAACCTGATTTTAAGGCTGCGATGCTCTGTACATACTAATGAGGTCTCTTCAGTGAGTTCTTCTAAACTTGCTCAGATAAGCTTTCAGACGGAAAGCTGGCGAGTTAATGGGATCCAAAGATTTAGTACATGGGATGCACAAATACTCACGCAAATAAATATTCATATAAACCCACGCAAGCGCATACTCCTTTACACTTGCCAGTTGGACGGCAGAAGCTCAGACACAACGCCTCCATCACACAAGCCTGGGACTAACTTTTGCACACAAATAATAATCTACTGTACACAGAATCCGGCACGCTCGTTTTATGTGCACGGCTGTGGGGTGTCGCAGCGAGGCTCCAAGGATCTTTTCATCAAAATCTCAGATCCAGTGCTGCCACAATACACCTGCCAGCACCCGACAGGCAAATTGGATTTGTGGAGATTGGTATCGTGCTGGCATGACAGTGCTGCTAACCCAACTTAATTTGTCCAAAGCCTGCCCCTCGTCTCAGCTGTGGGAAAATAAATCCGATGCTGCCGCGGGGCGTGTGCTCAAAAACGTCACGGACATAGAAGCCACTGCTTTGCGACTCACCTTGCTTCTTGCAGGGCCCTGAGTGAACCTTCCTAAGCAGCCGTTCCTTCTGCAGAGCTGTGCGCTGCATCTGACAATCGCTGTTGTAGCTCCTCCCGTCACTGGCACACAGCAGCTCGGTTTCTGCTGGACACGCCGAGGGCGGGGTCAGCGTCTGGACCTTTTGGGTCTGGGCGTCATACACGCATATTATGTTGAGGCTGTTCTGGTGTGTGCGGCATGGATCTGCATGAGACAGACAGATTTGTTTTTAACCAACCTGGCAAGAAGTGAGAGCTTCATCCAAAACACATTGCTGCTTGTGAAACTTTACAGGGCAGACGAACATGCTCGGCTACCTTCGCTATGATCAACAGTGGGATGAAGAACGCAGAGCCTGTAATAGTCTCTTCAACATTTTTTTTTTCAGATTTTGCACTTTGGAGCATGTACAGTCATTTCTAAGATATGTAGCCTTGCACACCGCATCTTGCTGTGAATGAGTGATGGAAAATGCTGCCACTGTTTTTTTTTTCTCTCTCTTTTTTGAACACAGAGTACTATCTATAATTACCTAACGGTTACTGTGCGTTATACGGCTGAGAAATGAACACTGTGTGAAAAAAAACACTGACCATAACCTGATGACGAACATTTTTGAATTGCCATACCTGATACAGTATGTATTAGTGTTGAGAAAAATTTTGATTCTTAGATGCATCCTGATTGAAATTATTCTACACTGATATGCTGCTCTCCATAAAGTCTATATTTAAAAGCAAAAAAAAACACAATGTAAAGCACATCATTTTTTTTTTCATATTTTTGACCACAATTTTAGCAGTTTAAGCAGCTCAATTACAAGGTTCATCACTAAAGAGCTGGGCCTCCACCTGAGATTTTGCTCAATGTTGCACAAGCTAGAGCCAAAAGCAGCATTTTACTTAATGCAAAACAAACAGGAACACCTCTATCATCGAGATGTATGAAGTGGAATCAAGTATCATATCATCAAGTATCTGATCACAAAATTGGACTACTGTCTTGTGTTTGTAGTCTCACATGTTCTCAATGGGTTTCCTCCGTTTTCCCATCGCACCAAGTGGACTGGCTGAACTAAATTGCCCCTGAGTGTGTGTGTGTGCCTTGTGGAACAGTGACTCAGGATGCACTGCAACTCTGACCAGAATAAAGCTTTTACTGATGATGGACGAAAGAACTATCTGATGCTGTGATTGAGTCTCAGTTCAAACCCTAAAATGATGCTTCTTCCAACACGATGCTAATAATAATGCTGATTATATAGGCACAACTCTCATGTGCATGTGTGGGTGTGACATCGCTGCAATTAAAATTCCTAGCTGAAAGTCTTAATTGTTAACCATTTGTCGTCTGTGAAGTGTCATTTTGTTGAGAAGAATGTGTGAGTGACAGGTGACGAGCAATCGCTGATGGGTGAGAGGGAGTTAATGGCGACGCACTGGCCGTGGGCCTGAGCCGCGCCCTGGCAGCATCACATTTAATGGTAATGGAAATGCCATGTTGCTTATTGTAATAAGCATGACAGTCTTGCCTGCCTCCACACTTTTCGACACAGAGAAGAGACAAAGGACATCACAGTGGCTGTCGCACATTAGAACAATGCCAAGCTGTGAGCAAGTCATACACATCAGGAGAAAGAAAGTGTGGCGAAGGAAAGCAACACAGAGAGACGGGGAGATCGAGAAAATGGGCTGAGAACTGAAGGAATAAAGATTAAACCAAACAAGAACAAAGAGATACAGAAAAGAAGAGACAATGAGCATAGACAAGAAGGAAAAGCATAAGTATAAAAAGAGAGCAACTCAAAGACAAAGAAGTAGGCAGATTCCAAAGCTGTGGATTAAAGATGACAATCTTGCATACAGGAGCTTGGCTAGAGAATGAGACAGAGAAAAAGAGCACAAAAGGTCATGCAAAGCCAATGTCAGTTCAGAGAGCCGTAAATGAACACATTGGAGTGGACCATGTGGGAGGAAAACATTTACTCTGACCAACGAGCTTCTCATAATGTAAACTCCAGGCACACCAAGCTATGTGTGCAAGCCATAATTGCTGCAAAACCCATTACCTCTTATTAACAGAACATGTGCAAGCCAAGCTGCTCCAGCTGCTCGATTAACACAACCCCACTGTAATGAACCAGGCGTAGCTGAGACCTAGTGGTGCCCTGGATAAACAATAGCTATAACCACTGTTAATCTAGCCAGCTAGCAATCTAAAACTGAAATGTCTACTGTAAGAGTTTGCATCATGCATGTTTAACTTTCAGGGATGTTTAAAATGAACTGACTAGTAGGTTTTAACCTAATTCTATTTCTATTTACTTGCTTGACTGACACTTTTATAGAGCCAATTAGAGCTGAGAGAGGATACAACTGAGCAGCTGATGGTTATCATTGTTCAAGGACCAGGGGGTGGTAAGTAACAGTACAATTAGTCATCTTAAGAAATATAGAGCGTAGTGGTGGCTCAATTTTTAAGGCTCTGGATTACTGATCAGAAGGTTGGAGGTTCAAGCTGCCACTGTTGGGCCCTTGAGCAAGGCATTGACCTCTCTCTGCTCCAGAGGTGCTGTATCACGGCTGACCCTGCGCTCTGACCCCAACTTCCTGGGATATGTGGAAAAAAAAGTATTTCACAGTGCTGTAATGTATACGTGACAAATAAATTCTTCAAAGACTCTGGGAAATCTCAAAGTGTAGCTTTAAATTCATGACTGTACTTAAATTCAAGTAGAAAGAGTTGCTTAAATTATGAACGGAAAATTTGTCTGCCTCAGGCCTCGCACTGATTTAAGTTAATGATGCTACCTTAGTGCTCCTTTAACTGTACAGGTTTCACCAACTTTGCAGATGAATATCACACAGTGTGAAAGAATTCCTTGCCTAGAAATTGGTGTAATTAGAACGCATACTATCTGATTTATTGCCACTGCGGCCAAAGTCAATAATTTTAGTATGATAATAGGCAGGGTCAATCATTTTAAATTAAAATCTCACCCCTGCTACAACACTCAGCTAAAAGCGGCTAACAGCAGGACAACATAGGATTACGTAAAACTCAAAGAACAGCTACAAATAGAACAGTAACAATGGTGAATCGTAAACAAACCATTTTAATGGACAGAATTGCTTTCAAATATGCTTTTGTCTTTATGACCACTTTGTTTCTGTTTCTGCACAGTCCTGATTTGAGCAGATTGCAGTCATTTTTGTTCATCGCAGCTTTATTGTTCATCATACTATATCATCTAACATGGACAATACCTGGTATTGCGCAATCTGTTATAGAATTTAACCACGATTTTTCTGTGATCATGCCATAAAGTGTGACAAGTAGTAATCTTAAAAGACTGCTGAAATCACCCCTTCTAAACCCAGATTTAGGGGAACGAAAAATTAAATACAGATACTTAAAACACAAGCCTTAAAGGTACTTTGTTAGAATGCACCTCTGTCAAGGACCAAACACTGGCAGTCGCTGAGCCATGACTGGCCATTAATATGTATTGGCTAAAGCCTGATTACAGGAATCTCTTCTCACTTATACAAAATGCTCCTAACCAAACCAGAAGCCTTGGATTAACACAGATATCTGAGACTGGTACAAAGCACCAGCTCACTTACATGACAAAAATCGCTACAAAGAGACTTGATTTGCGAAAAGGATGGCCGAAAGGCTGTTCTGCGATAATCGAACAATAATTCCTGTGACAGCTAACATATGTAGCAAGGACTGCAAATCATAACGGATTATAAAGAAAATCCTGGCAGTTTTAATAACACCACTGTCTCGCATCTAGATGATCTTAACAGGTTCTACGTGTGTGCTGAGTGTGACTAACAGCGTTGCCACTGAACCCTGTGAAAAATGTGCTCAAGCACTCCCTTCAGGTAAGACAGCTGATGTGAGTGGGGTTTTTAAAGCTGTTAATGCATGCTAAGAGAGTAGATCATGCTGTGTTCTTCTAACGTGGTTCTTAGTTATTTTTAAATTGTCACAGTCATTACATAAGGTTCTGTTTGTAATAAGAAAATCTTCAATTATACCATATATCTATGATCATAGACCTGTTGCTCATCTATACATCGTAATTATTTGTATCCGTAATACTCTCAGGTTCGAACTCTATGCCTTCCGGAGCCTTAACCACTGAACCACTAACTGTATTTTACCATCGTGCTGAAGCTAAGGAACCTTAAATCTTTTAGCTTCTTCTTTAAATAGCTATTAGACTTTCCTGAGAGTGTGTGAAAAATAAAAGTGCAATAGATCTCCTTTAATATAGGAGCACCACAAGAGTGCCTCAAATCAAATCTCATAACACTAGAACAGGAAAAATGGTTATAACAGATGTGATTAGAAGTTGTGTGAAGGATATAGGTGAGGGATCTGTTCGTTTGGGCAGTTAGAATAACAAATAGAAGTAAACATGGACACATACACGCATGAGCTCTAATATACATACATGCACCATGCGGCAGTTTACGTGTCATGTGATGTTTAGCAGTGACTCATGCATGTATATAATCTTTATGGACGTGTCCGTTTTAAGTGTGTGAATGTGAGTGCTTGCATATGTGAAACCGGGGCTTAGAAATGTCCGTGGCAGAAGGCAGATTTATGACTGTTAGTTTGAGAGACATTGTCCATCTCAGAGGCCATGATGTGGAGCATTCTCCATGGACTCACTAAGACATCGATTATATTCGCCCTTGAGGGGCTTGAGCAATCATTGGGACCTGTCTGCCAGGGGGCCATTATTTAAGGAGATGACTGCTCTCTGCTTACTCTGATGCCACAGAGACCTCTCTCTGTCTCCAATGTCAGCCTCAAAGTCAACCATCTCAGTGTCAGCCACCTCTGGGTTACAAATGCATGACTAGGATTTCTATTTAAACTACAAAGAAATCACATTTATTTACTCGTTTATTTCTGGTGTTTATGACTGTACAAGGACACAAATATAAATTACTTGATAAAGGTAAAGACAAATCTGTTATTCTTTCTAGTGAATCGAATAACAGACAAAGAAATGACTCATGCAGGCTTCAATAAATTCATAAAATCCTACATAAATGCTGGGGGGGCATTTTAACAGGTGTAATCATATGGCATGACTGTCACTGGGCTAGAAAGAAATCAGCTCCAGCCTCCATCATTTGCTTTTAGTTACATCCATCTGTTGTTTTGTGGTTCTTATTTCCAATTTAAGTCATTAGCTAACAGTAAATAAAGCGATGCAGACACCAAAACCTTATTTTGATGAATTTTGCTCCTTGAAAGTGAGAGACAGATCTTAGCCCTGAAAGCCCATGTATACCAAAATAATTGGAAGTATAACGATCAACACACAAGAGCTAAGAGCAAATAAATCGATTAAGAAATGTGCACTGATGTGCTCGATCTACTCTCCTCTATGAGATCTGTACCTCCAAAACCAAAGAAATGTCTGCTGTTTCCTTTTTACCAGACGATGAGCTGTTCAATAAGAGAACAGGTCTTGACCTACAGAAACTGCTGCTGCTTTGACCCGCTGCCACGGCAGTCTGCTCAGCTGAATTAGCTCAAATGAAGACATGCTGAACCGTAAAAGTTGGCAAGGTAAGATGCATTAAATATAATAAATCCAATACGTCTGGGAGAAGGAAAAACGAATACAGTGACAATTCTGAGAGCTCAGGGAAATGTCTGGGAGATGTCATTAGATGGTCCAAAGTGGCTGAGGGTTCTTTCACGAACGAGAAAGTCATTCTACACTCATGACTCAAAAGCTTCAACTCAACATGAAGCACTTTAACGAAAGAAGGAATAATGTAAAAATTCAGACAGCTATTGAGGTGAGGTAGGAGGGAGCTGTCACTCAGGACAGAATGATTTATTTGAAATCTTCTGTGTAGTTTTTTTTTTAAAGCACTCCTACGCTCCAATTTCAACAATCGTATGTGCAGAATCTCAGGTCACACGCAACCAACATCGTTTGATACTTCAGTTCGTCTTAAATTAAAGGCACACATTTAACTTAAAATGCTTCTTCGAATTGTTTAATATATAGTATCTAAAACTTCTCAGTGAAGCTGATTTGTAGAAATTCATTCATCTTTAGTAGCCACTTTATTCTGGTCAAAGCTGCGGCAGATCCTGAGGCTATATCGCCGGAAGCACTGGTTGTGAGGACGGGATACACTTCAGATGAGATGCCAGTCTATCCTAAGCACCATGAACAGACAAATTGCGGAGCAATGTAGAGTAACTAGTCCACCTAAAGGAATGTTTCTGAATGAAGCTGAAGAAAACCAGAGAATCCCCAAATGGATATTTCACACAGACAGTAAACTGAGTTCAGGATTAGAATCAGGAAACATGGAGCTTTGAGGTGGTCCACCATACCACCTGATGTGTAGAAATAAACTGACTGTATATAAAAAAAGTTTGTATTCTCCATTAAGATACATTTCAAACCTACTGATGAAATTATTTGAGTTTTATTTCCTCTTGAACAACTTCTATAATTCCCTCTACAAATGCCTCATATGCACATAAGCAAACAATCAGATGCCAAGCGTGATCAGAGGTAATTCGTGAAGATGATGACTCACCACAAGAGCCGATGTGCTGGAGGCGGATGTTCTTGTTGGTGGAGCAGGCCTTCATGTTGAGCGCACACTCGCTGGGGTAGTCCAAGCCATCGCTGCCACACACTGTAACCTTAGGCACGTGATCACAGCTCAGAGGACACATGCACTTAGCGGAAAGACCATCAGAAGACTGGATGCAGGTGCTACCATAACTACACGTCACCTCACTGCATGGGTCCTTCAGAGCTGAGAACGCAGACAGAGACAAAAGCATGATTTATTATTCTAGATCTAATGTGCAATGTAAAAACTTTTATTATTAATATTGCCCAAAACGTTCCCCAAACTTAGAGTTTGATTGCTGGAAAACCTAAAGTGGCAGCTAAATAATTTGACATATGACAAGCTAGTTAATTAGTGAAGAGCATAATCTTGACTAAAGGAAGCAAACAAATATATGATCATGTAGCACATGGTGTTGTGTCTTTTATGGTGATATGCATTTTCATATCCTTTAAGCGTATTTAACCGCAGCATGATTCTGTAAACTATGTAGGAGAGTAATATAACTGCTTTTACACTGGACTTGTGTTTAATGTTTCCACGTATCTGCATGTTCCTGAGCCTGAAAAAAAATAAGGTTCTGTTAACCAGATCATGCCTCGAACAAGATGTGTAGCACAGCAAGCAGTGGGATTTGGAAAGCGTAGCACTCTCTATTGTCTTAGCATCAAGGTCTGTCAAAGCAGAGTTTAAACATGACTTTTTTTTTTCCTGCGAATGTCAATAAAGGAATAAATGAATATGCAACTATGGGGGAAAAATCCCCCAAATACTAAATCTGTTTGCCTCAGATGCTAGTGATTTGTCTACTCTTTGCTTAGTGTCTCATTAAACATCCAGTAGTACTTGCATTAAATGAAAAAGATACAAAAACTGAAATATGATAAATCACTGTTCAAAAAGCAGCTGAATTTGCTGATCTGAGAACTACCTATTCATCAACTGGAATATTCTGGACTAGACCTCCCAGAACACCTGCAAGAATCTGAATATGAAGAACTTTCCCCCAGTAAGTCTGCCTATCTGTATATCTTCAAAACTTAAGCAGCCAACTTAAGTTGCCAATTCTGAATATCCCCGTGAGAGAATATGCTTGTGTTTGTGAGAAATGAGCCAGACTGCTGCTCATCTAATGCCTGTTTTGTGTGGAAATAAAGCTGGGAGGTCTGGCCAAGCCTCGTCCATCAACATGGGCTTTAAAAAGCGGGTTAAAGCGAGGCATGGTGCTGAAGCACTTCCTCCAGCTCTTCTGCGTGTATGAGGTATACCAGATGGCACAGAGCTCCATTTTCCCGATTCAGTCACAGCTGGATGACTGTAGAAACAAGTCCGTCTAATTTACCCGATTCAAGCAGGCTTTGCATCCACAATGCATTCTCAATTGCTATGCTTCAGCATTTCTTCGCCGCAGCAGAGAGGACCTAATCAGTCTATTTTTTTTTAGCTCTGAAAATGAGAATGCCGTGTTTTCCTCTAGACGACTTTGTCTCTATCTTATTAAACACCTCGCCACTCAGGAATGACTTTAATTCTACGTAAATGAAAAAGAAACATTTTTTTCCCTGAGCCAGGCTAAAAGGTGATCAGACCGAAATAAATATGTATTTGGATTTGATGCGCTACCTCCAGAAGAGCCAATGCGATCATTATCGTTATTATATTTTGCGATAAATATTCATGCGAGGCATTGAGGAAAGCGCAGACAGGAAGCGAGCAGGGAGTGGCACTTCAGAGCGGCTCTGTTTCATTTCCTACAGTCCAGTGGCCCTTGCGTCCCCAGGCGCACTCTGCTATATTGCCTATTATCACTCCCTTTGTCCATGCCTGGAGTTTTTCATCAGAGCTGCATATCAGCTCACAATCCCATGATGCATCATTTGCTGCCTTTATTCTGTGCAAATCTGAATCAACTCCAGTCCACTCATCTGGATGAAGATGAATTTTTTTCTCTTCTCAGATCTCCCTATAGACCACGGCATGCTTTTTTCTTGCTTTTCCCCCTCCTATTCCACATGCAGTATATACGGAACGTATTAATGAAAGGATGCGCTTGGTGGAAGCTTCGTCTGGCGAAAGATTAAAGCGAGTTCTCTGTAGAAATCTTCTGTCTTAGAAAAAGGTGCCTTTTTCCCTTTTTCCTCTCACACAACACTCACAACATACAACACTTCCGGCCCTTTCCGGCAAGCTCACTAAATCAAGCTATGTCGGGCGTTAAAAAGAAAGAAAGAAAAGACTTTTTGCTCGCCAAGAAGTGAGAGCAATCTGAAAAATGACAATGAGTGAGCTCATTCAGCATCAGCTCATGACCGCCATGAATCAGAGGTGTTGGTCTTTACACCTTTTCGGAGTTGCTGCTATTGATAAAACGCCTCTGACTCATGTTTTCTCATCTCGTCATCTCGGTTTAATAGCGAGAAGGTGGAGAAATGAGCTATTTCAATTCACCTGTCTAATATTTCGCAGCATTTTAGCTGTAAATTAATATAGAAATGGTCACCCTTTACGGGACCGCAGCAGACACCACTAAATCAGACTGATCAGACCGTCTGAGTGTTGGTCCCCAGGTCAAGTGTAAGTCATCACACTCTCACTTCCAAGTAAAGTCCCTCAGCTGCTAGTCTTTAATGAGTTGCTTGGAGGGATGCTGCCAGTACAAATTGCATCATTTATCACTGGGACAAAAAGTATTTATTGTCATTGTTAAAGAAAATGATTCCCATTGAGTCACATCAGAGCCTGAAAGATTTGGTATATTTTTCTGATTTCAATTTAAAGTCTTAGACTCCTCTCAAGATATGGTTAAGCAGAAGAGGAAATGAACTGTACTCTAATTACAGTAATTGAGATCATGCTGTTTGGTTTTTTGTATAATTAAATCATAATATTTTTACTTTCACTTGAATTTCCCAGGAATATATTCCCAGGAACTTTGGCTACATTTATTTTTGATCAAGATTACAAAGTAAAAAAAATAAATATATAAAAAAAATCTGGAGCCTATTAAGTACTAAGTATTATTCATTCATTCATTGTCTACCGCTTATCCGATCTATTCTTGGGTCACGGGGAGCCTGTGCCTATCTCAGGCGTCATTGGGCATCAAGGCAGGATACACCCTGGATGGAGTGCCAACCCATCGCAGGGCACACACTCACTCTCATTCACTCACACACTACAGAAAATTTAGAGATGCCAGTCAACCTACAATGCATGTCGTTGGACTGGGGGAGGAAACCGGAGTACTCTGAAGAAACCCTCGAGGCGCGGGGAGAACATGCAAACTCCACACACACAGCAGAGGCGGGGATTGAACCCCCAACCCTGGAGGTGTGAGGCAGACGTGCTAACCACCAAGCCACCGTGCCCCCCCAGTATTATCCATTTGGAAATTTTTAAATAATTCAATTTAAGACGCAATCAAAATAAATCAGTTTTCTGATGAAAGCACACTTCACGAACATGAAAAACGTGCAGTAAGCTCTCCAATTCTCTCTTTCTCTGTGGCTAGCCTGACAATCAATGTCACTTATAACTTGTTATGATTATGATGACTACATATATACGGTTAATAATAATAATTTTGCTCTGCGTTCTTGTCCGAGTCCTTAAAAGTAGCAAGAGAAGGGAAAGAATGAGATGCCCTTAAATAAAGAATGCTAATAGAATAAAAATGCCACTTGTTGAAAGTATGTACAGTATCAGCTTCTTAGATTTGGACAAGTAGACAAATTGGCTGTAAAAATGTAAGAAACATAAGAGGCAGTATGATGCTGATTTGCCAGGCTAGCCACAGAGAAAGAGAGAGGGAAAGCCTAAGAGAGAAGGCGCCTCAGTGAGAGTGGGAAGAAATGCATCCGGAGCTGGAGCTCTGTTTATTCTCAAGCTTCTCTGAACTCGGGCTGAGCTCCTCTCAGCTAATTAACTCTGCAGTGAAATTCCAAACTTCTGGCAGGTTAAAGTTTTGATAATGAGCGAAGAGGAGGAGGGATAATGCAATGTAGGCACATTCGCTCCTGCTATGGCCCTTCAGCCCTGCACTGCAAAAAACTAATAAGTAGATGTGAAGGCACAAACAGGAGGAAGGAAACAGTGAGGCAGAAAGAAGGAGGGTGAGAGAGAGAGAGAGAGAGAGAGAGAGAGAGAGAGAGAGAGATGCAAATATTCCTCCACCCTTCCACCTCTCTGTCAGTGTTAGATTGTGTTTGTGTTGGTCTGTATTAAAGTATAATTTAAGCTGGGAGCTGTCACTGAGTGCTCTCTGCATGTGTGTGTGTGTGTGTAATGGCTTTGCTTAGTGATGCCAGGTGAGAAAGTCTATGTGTACCTTATTAACTATATACATATTAAATACATAACTGCATATGAATACATTATTCAGAACACATAGATAACATTTTCTAATTACAGACTTGAATACAGGCAGGAATAGGAAGTGTGATATTTGTAATTATTTCTTGAGAGCTTGCCAGAAAGGTTCACAGGTCATCTGATTAGGTTAGTAGTTTATACTGTACGATGGGAAATCATACAGTACCGACTAAATGTATTAAAATGCAGTGGAACCTCAGCATATGAGTGCCCTCCCTTGTGAATTTTCGCCTTAAGAATTGAAATTTCGCAAGAAATTTGCATCGGCATTACGATAAGCATTTTTGGCATACGAATGAACCGAACTGAAAGCTGTTTTGAAAGAGAACCCACAATACCAACGTTGCCTTCAGCATGTGTGATTTTTCTGCGTTTTTTTGTTGACAGATTGTTGGCGTGGGTGGTCTGTTCTATTTTTAACCCAGCTTGGTGGAACAACTTCCTGTGAGGACCCTTGATAAAGAATACTTGTCTTGGGTCAGTTCTTTGTAAGCAGCCATAGAGTTTACATACACTTCGTACTGGTAATATTGGTAATATTTTTTGGGTGGCTGGACCGGATTATCTGCATTTACGTTATCTTATCTTATCTATTTGCCTCCAGAATGAATTAAATTCATATGCAGAGGTTCCACTGTATATCATGGATGAAAACAAACAAAAATAAAAAATTTTCAGGCTTAGGATACGCCCACTTCAAGGTTAAATCAGAATACTAAGACATATTTGGAACACTATACAGGTACACATGCATTGTGATTGCAGCAAGGTGTTAGATGTCTAATTCATACAGTGCACTATTTTTAGGGTCTGTCATTGTGCAGTCCTGTCCATAAAGTGCACTCTGTTAATCCTATAGTGCATGCTGATAGATATTGCACAAACAATGTGTTCTATTGTCCACAGAATACTCATAATGCACTGTGTTGTGTTCACTCATAATGCGCTGTGTCATTAGGTAGGTATATCGTCATCAGGTCCCATTTTCGTCAATCTACATCAATTCAATCCAGTTGCAGATTCTGCACTGTTTATACTGTACGTACCCTAGTCTGCAATCAGATTCCTATAATTGTTCACATGTGCATTACATATATTCTGTCTTCAGCAATGACCAGTTCTTTTCAATCCGAATGGACTATCAATCCGTTTACTAACAGATTATTTGGCTGCATGTAAACGTTCTGACTGAGAAAGACCGTGAGCCAATAGCAGACTTCTCACATATGTGAATAGCAGATTATCTGACAATCCAGCTTCCCTTGCACACGCATGTTATTATGTGCACTAATGCTCTTTTATGTGCATGTAATTCTGAATATAATGACTGCATTATGTCTGCTTGTAACACCTCTGTGTGATATCATCCCCTCTCCATTTGTATACTGTCCACACTTAACTGTGCAATATTTATTCTATGCTCATAATGTGCACAAATGCATCTCCTCCCTCTCTGTACAGTCTCATAGACAGAGGGTGAAAAAAATTCTAATGAATAAAGGTATCCTGAATGTTGACTCTAATGAGGAGAAAGGCATGGGTACATCCAGGTTTTTCTCCTTCCAGAACTTTCCTATTACTAACTCTTTCTGTCACACTACACAAACCCGTTCCAAACCCACGCCTTCTCCAGATACACTGTTTTGCACTCGCGCCGAGGCATAAAGCCAGAAATAGAGGCGACGCTCAGACAAAGAAGGAAGACCCTTTCCACACCTTCATTCGCACATACTCACACAGACACACATGCTCCAATCCCCAAATTCTGCTCTGTTCTACCACCCGTGACTTGTGTCATACTCGACTCTGCTCGATGATTCATTCTTTTGATGTATTTCTTCAAAGGGCTTATGTGACTGCAGCTGTCTTTCTCTCTTATATGCATTACCGTTAGCTGTGAATGCAAAAAATCAGGCACAGAAACTGATAAAACATGGCATTGCTGCTGAAGCTCAAAGGCCAAGATGATTTCTGGCTATACTGCGTACACATTTGCGCTTGCTTAAACTTATGGCAGAAGGAGCCACGTGGAGCTAAACAGTAAGAGCACACTTCTGCTCTCATTCTACCTTCCCAAGCACAATCTACTAAAACATACTGTGTGCTTTATCTTTGTTTAAACAGGATGCTAAGCGTGATCCATTTCACTGCAGCTGTCCGACAGTTGCCTCAGGCCAGATTTGGTGTGTATTTGTGTGTGTGTGTGTGTGTGTGTGTGTTTAATATGCTCAATATACAATTAACAGCAAGGCTCACAAAAGCGCTGTCCTGTGATACACACTAATCAACCGAAGCATCGCATGCGTGTTAGGACTATCCGAAGGTCATGGGTCAATGATGTCTGCCAGGAAGCAAATAGAAACGCTGGACCTCATGAAGGCCACTGACGGCTTTCACGGTAATCATTATGACAAGAAAAGAGAAAGAATGCAGACTGCACAATTTTTTTTTTCATATTCACAGTGATGAAAATGAAATAGGGAACCGCAGCTAAAAGCATCATCCGTTGGAAATGGTTGCTTTCATAATAAAATACGTTTTGAGACAAATCAGCAGCCTTCCAACAGCTCACACTCTGCCAAAACACACAACAGCAGACAAACAAACATGTGCCTGCATGCATACCCATATCTATATTTGTATAAATATTTATATTATCTTTACTGTGGACTGATTTCACTACTTATAGAAATAGTCATTTGGCACTTAAACACACGATTTTGGTAAGAAATTAAATATTTCAATTAATTTTCCCAGGTAAAACTCATTGATTAATACTAACGAACTATGAACTTCAGCATTAATGAAGTATAAATAATTTAAGCCAACTAACACTCGCATAAATGTCTTTGTTGAGAGACCAAACTAAATAATGAACATCTGCTTTAACTAATATCTTTTAATCCATGGTTAAAACTATCCCAACGATATAATATGACTAATATGTATTCACTCCAAAGCTTTTTCTCTGTTAATTTGCCAAATCAAGATGAATGGTAGATTCCAACACTTTACCTCATCATGTTCAAATAATGATCATCTTTTAGTAATGTAATGTATACTACAGCACTCTTAAATTCACCAGTCTGATTAGTCAGAAGGTGTTGATTCACTTTCTGTAACCACGTGGCTTTATCACAGGTTTATATTAACACTCTCACTCTAATACGTTATTGTTTCTATAGCAACAGCTAATTCACAGGCACTTGTATAGCGGATATGCCACATGATCCGAGATTGGTGATAAATGGATTTAAAATGATTGTTACCTAACAAAGAAAAGCCACTTGTTTTCTAAGCATTCCTCATAGGTAATTTAATGTTGTGTTGTTCTTTAATTATCAAAAAATATCTTGTTGGCAAATTGTTGAATAAGGGCAAAAAACACTTGAGGATATTCTGTTAATGAAAATGATCAAAGTTAGTGTGGTAACAAAGATGTTAGATCCTTTAAGTCCTCTAAGTTGCAAGGTGAGGGTTCATGGATCGGATTTGTTTGTCCAGCACTTCCCACAGATGCTCGGCTGGATTGAGATCTGGAGAATTTGAAGTAATGCTGTAACGCACTGTGTATTGTGACACCTTTCTATCAGAACCAGCATTAACTTCTGCAGCAATTTGAGCAACAGTAGCTCGTCTGTCGGATCAGACCCGTCTAGCAATCACAGTTCGGCCCTTGGCAAACTCGCTCAAATCCTTACGCTTGCCCATTTTTCCTGCTTCTAACACATCAACTTTGAGGACAAAATGTTCACTTGCTGCCTAATATATCCCACCTACTAAAAGGTGCCATGATGAGGAGATAATCAGTGTTATTCACCTCACCTGTCAGTGCTCATAATGTTATGGCTGATCAGTATATGGACTAATCATCTACCCCATCTGCATTGTAATTGAAATACACAGTGTCCTGCTGATGTTCTTATACCATGCTGTCTTGTCTATTGTGAGCACGTAAGTGCAGCGCAGCAGAAACAATTCTATCAGAGTCCTTGTTTTGCCCTTGACCTGCCTCTCTCAGAGCGGCCGAGTGCCTCAGAGAGAGCTCGCGCCCCACTGCCTGATGGGAAAACCATTTCTCTCCTTGCATTAACCTGAGAGAAAAGGGGCAGGAGCCCAGCGGCCATGCTGCTCTGTGATTATGACTTCTTCATCCAAAGGGGTTGTTGTGTGTGTGTGTGTGTGTGTGTATCTGTGCTTGTGTGATAAATGAGAGTAAGAGAGACTGAAGGAGTGTGATAGCTATTAGCTTTTCACAGTGTTTGCCTGAAATAAAATTGTGTATGTACCGTAAGCACAGGTAATGTTGGAAAAATGGTACAGCACTGTATCTAAAGGGAACACCAGACTGAGAGTACTGAGAAAAGACAAAGAGGCAGTAGTGTTAATATTCATAAGCAAACAGGAGAGAAGATGGCGTACAAGGATCGGTTATATAACTGTGGGCCAGGGAAGATATGAAAATGAATGTACCACTCAATATCCATTATGTCCCACAGCTAGGAGAAGCCTCAAAGAGCATTTTGTTTGTTAAAGAGAGCTTCATAACATGAAAATCTTTTCATCAATTCCATTTTAAAGCCCAGAAAATGTCTTTTCAAATGCACCCTGACACACACACAGTACACAGAGACTTAAGTAAAGTAAGTAAAGTAAGGAGTATGGTAACATGTAATAAATCTTTGTACTCCACCTACAAAATATCAGAGAGAGATATCTTAATTGCGTTACTGTTCTAATTATAGATTACTCTATTGCACTAGTCTTTCTTCTTACTTCTTATCATTGAACTGTCAGCCTTGCATCTGAGAGGAATAAGGGAAAAATAATAATGCATTATTCAGGCGAACCCAATGCATAAATACATGAGTAAAAGTTGTGTAAAAAAAAAAAAAAGCCTGCTCTTGTGTGCTATTTGAGAAGAGTGTGTGGGAAATGTGGCTTTTTAATGTGTCTAGCCTGCTGTAATCTTCCTTATCGCTCTCCAACACCGCGCCTGGGCCTTGTGAGGTGATTAGAAGGGGGGGGGGGGGGGGGGGGGGGGTAGAGAGAAAGACAGCAAGGGCAAGAAAGATAGAGAGAACCAAGAAGAGAAAGACAGGATTTGTTTAACAAGTATCACTGCTTGCCAGAGGATGAGCTGCACAGTGAGTCTGGCCGATAGTGTTCAGAAACTGCATTATCACTGGAGCGGATTCGGCAGTCTGCGTGCGTACGTAGATCTAGGACACGGCCCTATAGGGGGCTTATGGGGCATGGAGGCTGTGCAAGAAGGAAACAGCCCGTTATTTATTGATGAATGCCCCCTCCAGCTGACCTTCCAGCAATATCCAGGACTTCCATCTCACACATTCAGAAAACAGTAGCTCAACTATAGAGAAGCTGGTTAACAATGCGGAGAAGCTGCAGGAGATGTCGAACACTGCAAAACTATGATCCCTCAGAAACACAGTATGCCATGATACACTACATAGCCAAAGGTTTGTGGACACCTGACCATCACACCTTCCGCACACTGTTACCACAAATATGGAAGCACATTTTGCGTAGGATGTGTCTATACGCTGTAGTATTACAATTCCCTTCAATGGAACTAAGGAGCAAGAGCCATAATGACATGACCGATCGTTTCCACATGTGGGGTAAGCACCGCTCTGTACCTGGGGTTATGAAACCCTACTGTAAGTTTCCGTAATGTTACCCTCCATTGCAGTGACAAACGTGAACAGTATGAAACGACGAGGTATTAGAATGTTACGGCTAGATGCTTAGCAACAAGACAAAGGACAAGCCGTTATTTAAATCAGTCGCATGCTGTATTTATCCAATCATGGTTTTTGACACCACAAATATGCAACTAATAACAACAACCCAGAGTAAAGGTATAAACAGTGTGAAATGTAATACCCAGGATTAATTGTTAACCCTGAGCAGTGTGAAACATGAAACAAGATTTTAGTAAGGGTTTAGAAAGACTTTCAAGTGTTAAAATCCCTAAGGTTTGCCAAAGTTTGGTATAAATTGCTGAATCTGCACTATGCCTCCAAGCCTGACATCAGTGCCTTACCTCGCTAATGCTCTTGTGGCTGAATGAGCAAATCTCCATAGCCACACTCCAAAATCTTTCCCAGAAGAGTGGAGGATACTATAATATCAAAGAGGGATTAAATCTCGAATGGACTGTTCAGCTAGAAAATATGAGTGTGATGGCCATATAGTGCATAAAGGACATGGATGTAGTGGCACCTGCATCAGTTTCTAGTGTAGGGAAGCACGGTGGAGGTAGGAGAGTATGACACCCAGAGTGCAGGGATTGATCCTGATCTTGGGTTAATGTCTTTATGGTTCTTCAGTAGGTGGATTAATGTCTCCAAAATACAGACTAGCATCCCCTCCAGGGTGTATCCCGCCTCACAGCCAGTGTTCCTAGGATAGTTTCCAGATCCACTATAACCCTGACCAGGCTAAAGCGTTTCCTGAAGACTGCAAAAACAGCTCATGTATTTGTCCTCAAGCATTAGCATGCTTTTTGAAATCTTGCAGAGAATAGGCATACTGACCAATTTAAAGGCAGGTTTATTAAAGTGTATTATTAAATGTTGTGCAATCATCAAATGAATGGCAGCGCTAGGTCACTCTGTCCATTATTATGCTCCTGAACTGCACAGCAAGCGTGCAGTTAAACAGAGCGGCTATGTGCCTCACAAATCTAAGTGGCTAAGAAAATGAAGATAAAGAGCCGTCCTCGGTCGTGTGGAATTGGTTAGGAGTGATTTATATAGACATTTTAATAGGATATTAAGAACATTAGCTATTTTTGCACTGCTGGCAGACTGGTGTGAGGCTCAGCACCACATGATTTGTCAGTTTTTTTTGTGGTATATTTCTTGTTCACTTTGTTTAACTGAGGAAAGAGCAAATTTTTCATTTGGGAGGCCTTATGTTTGTACGATTTCTGTAAAAATGTGCATATTCAATTACAGAAAAATCATTTAATATGTACTCGTTATGTACTCGTGTATTTTTACATGATTAGGTGACTGGCTGAAACATAACATGTGAAGAGTCTAAGGCATGTGTAAAGCTTGAGTGACCTTTTTGTGCTGTTATATACTGGCTCAAAATATAATCATGTAAATGTGCCTCTTTATAAAATACGGCCAAGCCTAACAGACATTTACAGATTCAGGATAAATCACCTGATCACCTGGTCAGTGATAAATGGCTACATTACTTAATTTGGTTGTCAGATAGCTCGGTATAAATGATATCATCTTAAGACTCAGGATATGACATCACCACACCACATTTAACAGGCTGACGTCAGCCGGACTAAATATAATCAGCGATGTGTGAGGCTGAGGAGCCGTGTGGAGATCCTCCAGCAGATGGAGTGGGGAAGCCGAGGAGGAACAGAGGAGAGGTGTGAATAAAATCCCATGTCACACAGACAGGTGAAAATGTGTGTGTGTGTATGTCACACTTTACCAAGGAGGAGGACCGAGAGGAAGCAGGTAAGTGCAGAGTGGACTTTAAATACAAAAACACACTGGTGAAAACAAAGAAACTGAAACAGCACACAAATAAAAGACACTGTAAAAACAAGCTAAACTGAAACACTGTAGTTAGAACCCTAACAAAGTCCCAAGGTGAAAAGGCACGGCAGAAGCACAGACAATAGCTCCACAGAGCACAGTCAGGAAGCGCCGTCTCTGAGGAAGCAGCCATAATACTAACCAACGACTGAGTGGAGTGAGGGAGCTAAATGGTGCGCTGGTAATTGGGTGCAGGTGACAGTGCTAGAACTCCGGTGATTGGGGGCGTGGTTGAGTGGCTGTGGTCGGTGCATCCGTGACAGTGTGTGTGTGTGTGAGAGAGAGAGAGAGAGAGAGAGAGCGAGAGAGAGAGAGCACACTCTCTCACACACCCACACACATGCCCACACTTACACCCCCCACTCCACACAAAAATACTCACACATTTATATGATATCACACTTTTACACACACACACACACACACACACACACACACACACACACACACACACACACACACTCTTCCGCACAACACACATTTCTCCTTCCCTCATTCACACTCACACAAGACGGGGGCGAGAGAGCAAAAGCTCATTTACACGAGACGGAGACACCCGTGCTGATGTCACCCAGAGACTGGCTGTGTCAGAAACTAGGGCTGTATAGAACTATGATCATGCATGCTCTAGAAATTTCTTCTTTAACTGATAAAAAGGGCTACAAGACTTAAAAGTGATACTGTAATGTATTCTTAATGCTTAGGCTATTAGTAGTGAATAAAAGGGAATGTTTAATAGAAATGCAGTGTGAATGAAGTTAAATCCTGACAACATTCTCCATTAATAGCTCTTAACTGTGGGGGCTGCTGTCATTTTTTAGGTCATGTTTGTTTATAATGCAGAGTTTGAAGATTATTCATCCATTCATTGTCTACCGCTTATCCGATCTATTCTCGGGTCACGGGGAGCCTCAGGCGTCATTGGGCATCAAGGCAGGATACACCCTGGACGGAGTGCCAACCCATCGCAGGGCACACGCACACACACTCTCATTCACTCACGCAATCACACACTACGGACAATTTAGAGATGCCAATCAACCTACAATGCATGTCTTTGGACCGGGGGAGGAAACTGGAGTACCCGGAGGAAACCCCCCGAGGCACGGGGGGTTAGCAAACATGCTAACCACCCCAGTTTGAAGATAAATTTTCTCATCATTATTACCATAATTCTAGAAGAAGAAGAAGTTGCTTTCGGCTGCTCCCTGTTCGGGGTCGCCACAGCGGACCAACTGGTCCGCACAACAACTTGGCAAATGTTTTACGCCGGATGCCCTTCCTGACGCAACCCTCCTATTTTTACGGGCTTGGGACCGGCACTGCATCCAGTGGGTGGGGTTGAACCCGGGCCTTCCGCATGATAGGCGAGAAACCTACCACTGAGCCACCAATTCCCCTATTACCATAATTCTAGCATTATGTTAAAATTTCAAATGTTGACTGATCGTGTGATACTGTTGTGATTTCGGTTCAACAACCATATATCAGTGAGTGTTGTTTGCAGATGTGATAGTCAGGCAACAGCAGCAAGGTAAAAGTTAGGTGTGACTGCTAATTAGCAGCCTTGACATTTTTTCCGTAATCCTGCTTTCTTGCTTACAAGTATAATGTGTGCAAATTCACAGGTCAAAGTGAATAGACAGATGATCTTAGACATTAAAACAAAAGTAACCACTATTACTTCGGTGTCCTGTGTCCTTTCCACTTCAGTGAAGTGGCTTTCCAGCTGGGTGAGTTTCATCTAAATGCTAAAGACAAAGATGTCACTCATATTATCATACTGGTGTAGCAAATGGTCAGAAACTGTACAGGCTAGGGATAAACTACGGATGATGGCACCTCTACTAATCATTCACTGTAACCAGCTCCGTCTCCATCGGACTCCTGTTCATTTCCAACCATCTTAATGCGTGGGCTTTATCCACATCTAGAAGAAGAGATTCATACTTAGTGCATCCAAAACAACTGAAGGGAATTTTACAGCATCTCCACAGCAGGGATCGTTTTAAGTATTTAGCCTGAGGCCAAACATGACTGAACTGAGAAATCAGATGCTTCTATCGGCAGGGATATCTCACCTCCCATAGCTTCACTACAGGGAAGAGCTGCACCAGTACTATTACTACAGCAGCCATCAGCAGCTGTTGCTCCTCACCTCACAATGCGACAAGTGTGTAATGACGGGGAGCGAGGGAGACGTGGGCGAGAGAGTGGTTTGTGTTGAGTGTGTGTGACTAGGTCTTCAAATCCAGTTTGCAGGTAAAGGATTATGGAAATAAATTGCGCCTCCTCAGTTAAGAAACTGCCAAGAGAAGGACAGAACATTGATTTCTCCATTAGAGGCTTACTACACCATGCAGTCCAATATCCTCGTTTGGATGAGAAGAAGTCAACAGTTTCGCAATGAGGCAGAACTGATGCCATTTCTATGTGAGACGTCTGAGAGTTTCAGATGCTGGAAAGGAAACCCAAATGAGCTTTAAAAAAAAAAAAAAACAAGCCTCACATATTTTCTTTTGTTTTCTCCACGGTAATTAAAACCAACAGAGATCTCCTTTTTCCCAAATGTAACTGAAAAACTCCCTGGACAAAAACTGTCACATCAACTAAACACAGTGTGTTATCAGGTGATGCCAACAGGTTACACACCTTGGCAAATGTAACACAATAGTGTACTGAAGAGCAGCATTGATACAACAAAAGGACCTTGGACATGAGAATTTGCCAGTGAGTCACAACATGCGATTCGACAGATTCACCAAGTCGGTAGAAGAGTGGGCTACAATTTACAGGAATTACCGGAAGGATCAGCTGGCATCCTTACCTGACAGCATTATCACCGTTATTAACATGAGAGGAGGCATAAGCTAGTATTAGCAAACTAATTTTCTTGTACAAGGAGCTTATTTGCTTTTCATTACTATTGCTGTAGTGTTAGGATTGTGTTTTGTCGTAATGTTGCCTTGTTATTTAATTAACTTTGTTAATCCTGTGAGGAGAAAATGCTTTCAAGACTTTTACAGAAGTTGTACCTCATGTATAGTCATTTGACATTCTTTAAAAATGAAAGTCAATTAGACAAACCTGTAATAAGCATTTAATAACTGAATAAAACAACTAAATATTACAGGCTTTCTCAGTCTTAGAGACAACAAGAGCAGGCATCAAATCCTCAGTCTCCACTAAAGAATACACCAGTAAACCAGGCAGGGTTTGACAGAACCAAAACCCAGATCTTTGCTAGCCTCTGGGCCAGGTAACCTACTATGGGATTTTACTGAGATAAGTAAATGTAATTAGGCTGAATTGCCTTGTTTCTCTGCAGGGGAAAGGATATATATAACCTGATATACTCCGAAATATCTCAACTCCGGTAGATGACTAGCTTATCTATCTTGGCCTTGCATGTCTGTAACTCGTGTACAGTATCTCATTAATATTTAGAGTTATATTATTTAATTAATCTTGAGACATTTCAGCCATTTCATTCGTTCTTCCAGGTTACACAACCCAAACAGAACCATTTAAGTACTATGAAGTATCATGAAAGGTTATTAAATAAAACTATTATTTGAGGGGTTTTTTTTTTTCTTTAAATGGGACACAGATGAAGAATATCTGATGTGTTCTGGTAAACTGTCCCAGAGCTTCGGTGCAGTGACCACAACAGTTGATTTACAGAAAGCGAGAGAAAATAAGGGTGAGGAAAATGATGTGTTAGAGAAACGAGTGTGTGAGGGTATGGTGCAGAAGGCAGTGACAGTGAGACTTCTGGATGTACTGTGGATGCACAGCAGAGCAGACATGGCATGAACCAGCCATTGATCTGCCCCCTGCACTGCTAACCTGCTGCTCTTTTGACCATCCAGCACTGGCTTGCAACATACTGCGATGAACCCCACTGATACACACACACACACACACACATACACACACAACAGGCCTCATTTATCAAGCTAAATCCGAACAAATTTATTACACAAGAAATGTGTTGTTAATGAAGATCTAGATCTTCAAAAAAAAAAAATGTCTCGGTCTTTTCAGAAAAAAAATGTCTCACTAAAGCAAAGCTCAACTGACTCCAAATTGTATAACTGCTATTTGTTACTGTAATTTTGTTTATGAATTATTCTGTCAGGTTTAAATTGCTTATTTACTTCAATTACTGTTCTTTTTTTGGCTGCTCTCATTAGGGGTCACTACAACGGATCATCTGAGACACATATTTGATTTGGCACAGGTTTTATGCCTTTCCTGATGCAACCCTCCCATTTTTATCCAGAGTGTACTGGCTTGTGTAGCCCCCAGTGGCTGGGTTGGTTCCCTGCCCGGGAAAGAAACCTAGGCCATGGCAGAGAGAGCACGTTATTCAGTTGCTTTATATTAACGACTCTGAAAATCCAAAAGAAATCCATAAATGAAGACAAATAAGACTGGCTGTTTAATTAAGGCCACAGAAATGGCAGCATATAGCAGGAGGAAGAGTAATTGTGTCTCTATGATAGCTATGATGTGCTGCTGTGGCTTAGCTACATTACTGGAAGGACCTGCTCAGGAAGTTTTGTTGTTTTGTTTTCAGCTCACTGTGAACTTTTCCTTTTATGGAGTTTTGTGGGAGTCACTAAATGCAAATTAACGTTTCTGTGAACAGTGTATGTATTTTTTTTTTATATAAAACATTTACACACTACTTTAATAAAAGGTTGATAAATGAGGTGCACCGCGACAAAACTCACACCTACAGTACACCTTGTCATTCTCTCAGACAGCTAAAGTGTATTTGCTCACCTACAAGGTCAATATTTTTTTTGATCGCTCTAACTGATTTAAACTACACACACCTTCTCTTCATCTCCTCCCTCACTCTTTGCCAAGCCAGACCCCTGTCTGAGCTAGTTCATTTCTTCATAAGAAGCAGCTTCTATTCATGTGTGCTAGTTATGTGAGGGAGGAGACAAACTGATGTGACCAACACACTGCCCGTTTCATTAAGAAAATGACCTGGAGGCTGCTGACCATTAGCAACCTGCTGGTTGTTCAGAGTGAATGCACATCAAGAGCTGTGATAATCAAGTGCTAGCTCAGTGAGAACAGTCTTTTATGCGTATGTAAGTGTCAAGGGGAGATAGCAGGTAAATACCCTTCACTTGCGTCATGCTCTTTTTCTGCTTGGCATGAGGGGCAGCTAATTAGAGCTGCAGGAAGGATATGGACGTTATGTTCCACCAGACTTGGTAATTGCTACTTATGCTGGTCAGGCACATGGACACAGCGTTCTATAATAACAGGGTCAGACCTGAACAAGCATCATGTATGATGACTTTTTTCCTGAGGAACTCCCAGTGGAGCTAACACATATTGTGACATAGTGTTGCTGAGGTATTTTATAACGTGGCAATGCTATTATGCTGGCACAATCAACCATTTAAATTTATATTTAACTCAATGTAATGCTGTTAAACTTTTAGATCTTTACATATTTACACATCTCCCTTTCGAAAATACTTGATTTCATTTAGATTTTAATATATTTTATATATATATTCTTAGAAAAATAAAAATGGTATACCTTTTAACCACAAAAGCTTGTCTAGCACTAGCTCTGGGATGCGCGTCCTTGACGTTACATACTACGTTATTACATCAAAAGGTCACGCGTGATGTAGACGGAACTACAGACCCAGTGTTTACTAGTGTGGAGAAGGAGGACTGCTCCGAAGTTGTTGCGTGTGAGATGACACAAAGTCATATGTACCTCTTTGTTAGTAAAGAGCGTTTGACTTATTTGCACTTCCATGGTCTTTGCACGTTCACTTTGTAAACACTGGGTCTGTAGCTATGCCTACGTCACGTGTGACCTTTCGATGTGATTACGTAGTGCGTAGTGTAGCGAATGCACATCCCAGAGCTAGTGCTAAATGAGCTTTTGTGGTTAAAAAGTATACAATTTTTTATTTTTCTAAGAAAATGACCGATCGTTTTGCTAGATAAGACCCTTCATCCTCGGCTGGGATCGTTTAAAGCCCTTTAAAGCTGCAATTAAACTGCATTTTGGAAGTTCAAACTCAGGGGCACCATTGAAGTCCACTATATAGAGAAAAATCCTGAAATATGTTCCTCAAAAAACATAATTTCTTTACGACTGAAGAAAGAAAGGCACGAACATCTTGAATGACAAGGGGGTGAGTCAATTATTTGTACATTTTTGTTCTGGAAGTGAAATTCTTTAATGTAATTGAACTGCCTTTGTTTACACCTGAAACACCTCTATACATGTTTTCAATCTCTGCTTTTCAGTGCCATTTCCTCCTAACTTACATCCTCCTAACTTCCATTTTTTTTTTCCTGATACATGTCCAGCATCTTTTTCTCCCGATACACGTCAAGCCTACAGAACAAGTTGCCAGATTCAATGGGAGGTTTATTCCTGTTTTTTTGAGCTATTCTCTTATCCTTCATAATGTGCTTGTTGTGGAAACTCACACTGTCATAATGCTAAAAATAGGATTAACAGACCTCTGATGTGGATTGTGTAAGTTTTTGTGTGTGTGAGTTTGTGTGTGTATGCATGAGGATAAACAGAAGGAACTTACCACAAGGGCCCTTGCGCATCACCTTGATGCGTCTCTGAGTGTTGCACTGAGCCTTCTCCAGTTCACACTCGTTGGAGTAGGTGGAGGAGTCCGAGCCGCACACCGGCGCCACGACAGATGTACACTGCGTCTTCTTGCACACACACTCTCCTTTCGAGGGGTCGGTAGGGTCTCTATCACACGTTGCCCCGAAGCCACAGAGCTTTCCCCGGCAGCCTGGAGACGAACGCACACAAGGGCACAATCAAAATGTGAACATTTACAAAGTCAGGGTAGTACATCAACTTCAGAAGAAAAAGTTGTAATCCTAATGAAATTTACAAGACAGTAGCACTGCTAGTGAAAAGTGCTGATCTCTATAAGCAGTCCACTTCATTATGGTATAAAAACACAGAGACAGAATGCTAATGAAGTGTTTTGTGACTAGGGTTGTCCTGGTGTTAGAGTTTCACCGTTTGTCATAGTGTATGTTTAATTCACTGCTGACCTTTTTAAAATATTGATTTAACATGCATTTCTGTCTTTTTCTTAAACATAACCAAGTTCCACTTAGTTCATTGCTTCAAATTTTTTGTTGGCTTGAACTCCCTCAAATTTGACTCGATCCCCTGTCTGGACTACATCAACCTCCATTTTATGCACTGGACATAACTGCACAGAAAACTGTTATAAGCATTTTACATTGCTACCTCATTTTACCTCATTTCATAGCATGTTTGTAGCTTTGTCATGCACAGGTTTAAGAACACGGCATTGCTGACAAGAACTAGACAAAACAATAACTATTTTTGTTTCGGTTCAGTATGGTGCCAGTACGGTGCTCACAGACACCCAGCTTTCCTCAGAGCTTATAACAACAACATGATAAATACTGACAGTTTCAGAGATTTCACTGGAAAGTCAGTATGTTCAGACTACTGATATTTTCAGACTACTGAGAACAAATCGTAGCAAAACTTCACTGTACTTCTGATTCTTGTGAGAAGTCTTGTGAGGTATGACTGGAGAAACAATCAGTACAACAGCAGCAACTTCCGCCATTCAAGTAGATTCACCTTTTCATATATCCCTCACATACACCTCATCATTAACCAATAATGAGCTCATCATGAATCGTGATCAGTGTATTCCATTTGGTGTTGTGTGTGTGCCTCAAAAATGACTCATCTCTGTAAAGCTGTGCAAAGTTTTCAATATTGTCACATTGTACAGCCTCAAACAGGCAAAAATTTGCATAAGGCTTAAACAAATAACCATACCAGATTTCTCTCTCTCTCTGTCTCTGTCTCTCTTTCTTTCTCTCTTATCAACAGCTCTCAGGACAGGTAGAAGCTAGAAGGGCATGAGCACAGGCTGTTCCTGATCACTGACTTCCAAACATTTCAACCACACACACACACACACACACACACACACACACACACACACACACATATATCTCAGTGTCCACTCCTCTTCTACCTCTTCTGTCACGTCCAGTATTGACAGGTGAGTGTTCACGTTTGTGTTATCACTTTACCTTTTTTTTTACAGGGAGAAGTCGCATAGATGCTTGACTGACATCTATCCCATACATCCATAATGCAATGTTATAGAGAGAACAGCATGGTACCCTACACAACGTCAAGATGAGTGGACATGTGTGTGTGTGTGTGTGTGTGTGTGTGTGTGTGTGTGTGTGTGTGTGTGTGTGTGTGTGTGTGTGTGTGTGTGCGTGTTCTTAAGGCAGCTTGTGCTGTCAGAACTTGGTGCTGTCAATCTGACATGCATAGGTGCCCACTGTTGTTTTGAACACAGCGCCTGTCACCAAGAATGGCTGCTTGAAATTCACCGGTGTAACACAGGCTGAAATCAACACATAGGAGACACACTGATACACACTCAAGTACTTGAGTACACACAACTTTTCTGATTTAGGCTAAAAGAGTCCTGCACTTGCAAAGGTGCATCACAATTAGAAATATCTATTAATTGATTAAAAAAAATAAATCCTCTCAGAGGAACGTACACATTTCTTTTATCGCCGAAATGTCCTGTCTCCAAACCATGAGTACATCTTTATAGACAGAACAAGAACATCCACTTATTCCACAAAGTTCCTGCTTGTTCCTCTCTCTCTTTAATCAGTCTGAGGTATGCACGTGAGAAGACAGAGCGAGCAATTGGAACGGGTCACAGTTGAAAGCAACTTGAATATAAGATGCCAGTTCTGCTGCAGGCACATCTGTGAAAGGTTTCAAGACTACTTCTAGAGCTATGCTTGCGTGATCAGAAGAGAGAGAGAGAGTAGAGAGAGATGAGAGAGACGAGAGAGAGAGAGAGAGAGAGAGAGAGAGAGAGAGAGAGAGAGAGAGAGAGAGAGAGAGAGAGAGAGAGAGAGAGAGAGGAGAGGAGAGAGAGAGAGAGAGAGAGAGAGAGAGAGAGAGAGAGAGAGAGAGAGAGAGGAAACAAGATGGAGGGCAGACAAAGGACGAGAATAACTGCTCCGTATTTGTGCATATTCAAGATCAAGCAATGCAGAACGCATAATGCCACTGGATGGCACCTCTGCATGTTAAGTGGGGTGATGGCAGATGATGGAGGGTATACACACACACACACACAATACGCAATCTTTCAAAAAGATGGATAAATGAAAATCTAGTGCCTGCATATGTGAGGAAAGCTTAGAATATTTGAATGTGGAGTGTGAAAGATGATGCATTTCTTAGTGCGATCCATCATTTAAGTGCCATACATACTAAATCTGTTGTATCATTCAAACGCTAGGCTGTTTTGATGTCTTTTATATAAATAAGCTCTACTATTGGTTGTCACAGACTTGTAAAGGACTTCATCGTAATTGTTTATCTATTCTGCTGGGAATGTGTGGGGCCATGTTTCACAATGTGTTCCTGTGGGATAAATTCATAGGTATATTTCCTCTGAAAAAAAAAGAAAAATCTGGTTGAGAATAAGCCTGTTGATGATCCATCTCAGCAATGATCTCACCTCTATATGTTTCTGTGTTCATTTCCCAAGCATGTGGTGCCACAGGATTGGTTATGGGGAAGGTGTTGCTATGACAACAGCCTAAGAGTCGACGAGGGGGTTGGACGAAACGGTTGCAGGTTTGACAACCGGCACCATCCGCACTTGTTATTTAAAACAAGTGTATAAAGAATGGGTTTGAAAAGGTTTTTCAAACTTCAGCTATATAAATAAGAATTAAAACGCGACAGGGTGTGCTGTTTCAGAAAAATAATCCATGATGGGTTGGTGTGATGAAGCCCAGCAGGAAGCAGTATTGCTATTACCACCCTGAAAATGTATTTTTCTTTAACAGAAAAAGGTCATGAAATGTTTTATAGTTCATGAATTAATTTTTCATTAATTGATTATTCACCCGTAATGCTTTTAATCATTTATTGTAGTGGGATATCAAACAAACAAGTGAATTCTTGTTATCGCTTATGATAGCATCAGTCATTTCCTCAATACACATTTTCTATCTCTCTTTAAGTTAATAAGGTAAAAAAATAAACAAAACACAGCTTGAGAAACTTGGAAAGTGCTGGAAACTTAATGAAAAACATGCTTATCATTACACAGCTCTTAAAATGGAGACACCATGGAACTCTAGAGAAACCAGAAGTTCACCATACTGACAGGTCTATGTTTTATTATATGTTATATAATCTATTTATAATCAACCTTAAATTAGGCTCATGTAGATAATCCAATAATCCTTACAAGTCCCTGTGAATGAGATGTAACTATAGAAATGATAACATATTAGAGCAAGTGTAACAATATAAAGATATAACTTGAATGACAGTCAGAACTACAGTCTGAGCTGCCTTTCTAGACAATTAATCAACAGCAATCTGATACAAAAGCTCATCCTCGCTATGGTATACTGCCTGCTGAATGAGAGCTAGCTTGTGTCTCCTGAGATCAGAAGACTGGAAATCTAATTTAGGACTTATAGCTAACGTCTCTGCTTCATGCAGACGTAGTGGAAGACCCTGTAGGGCACAGCCACGCACTCCCAGCGAGCGAGAAACTCAAACACAAACAGCTGAAAAAGATGTGGCAGCTGATACACGGAACAGAGATTTCTTACATGTCTCTTCTTCCCCGCTCCGTTCAGCCATTACTGACTAGGCCACAGCTATACACTAAGACTCCAGCTCAATCATATCCACCTGAGCACTGAGGCACATCTGCATGCACGCTGGAGTTCACTGCAATCCAATCTAGAGGACTCAGCTTTATCACTCATCTTTCCTGCACTTCTCACTCACTTCCTTGTTTTTATCCCCCTTTTCATTTCTGTTTCATTTCATTTCATTGCTTGTTATGAAAAAGTAAAATGAATAGATCGGGGAAAAAAAGACAAAAAAGGGGCGGGGGTTATTTAATTCGGTTGGAGTTATAGATAGTGCACCGGTGTCAGTGGGAACCTTCTATTTTCTGATTTCAACATATATATAATGGGTCAGATGATAATGGTTCAGTAGTCTCTCTCTCTCTCTCTCTCTCTCTCTCTCTCTCTCTCTCTCCCTCTCTCTCTCTCTCTCTCTCTCTCTCCGTTACCGCTCTTCCATGTCTGCTTCAGGCCTTAACCCGGCTTAGATACACCCCGACTTATTTAGAGCTGAACTTCAGCAACAAAAAAAGAAAAAGAAAAGAGAAAAACCCACCTCCTACACAGGACAGACCAGGCCAGTTTCTAATGAAAAGAAGCTCCAGAAAGGAGAGGTGGGTGAATTGGAGGAGAGTCAGCCATGCCTTATCCTCGGATGTACACTGAGAAGATGTACGTGACCCAGCAGTGTAGGAAGACATAGTGATTGCTTAGTTTAACCAAAGACACAACTGTTAGTCTAATAAAGGCTAAGGGCAAATGTGAGAGTGTTCAGCGTGAACGATGTAAAGCCCATGGTTGCACAGAGGTGATGTTTTTCTAACGGACAGCTAAAGAGCAAGGGAGGCTGCACTAACAGAATATTTTCAGAAAATCTATTATCAGGCCGTATTCTGTCACCTTGTATCTGAGGCACAAAGCAAGCAGCTCAGAAATGAAAAGATACTACTAGAATATGCACGAATGAAGCACCGTGGAACTGTCGCCATGCAAGATTTAATTATTCAAGCCTTCCAAACAGAGAGGGGGGGGGGGGTAGAGAGGGAGAATGTTCCACTCTGAACATTCTTTCATGTTCTCCCTCGATTCCTCCGCATCACATTCGCCACCCCCCACCCTGCGCTGAGCTCACTTCCCCTCCTCTGTGCCCTGTGGTCCATCCTCTTCATCACAGGGTGCAGTTCATCTTTTTATTCCATTTTTTTTCACACTCACTTTTTCCCTTCTCCTTCCTACCACCCTCTCACTCTCATTCATCAGTCCTCAGCATCTCGTTTCGTTCTTTTTTTCTCTGAATGGTTTAAAGACAAACGGGAACGAACACAGTGAAACAATGAGGAGAAAAACAAAAAAGAACTACAAAACGATTTTATTTGCTTCCAATGCTGATGCTCCTAATAAAAGCAGCTTATGGTGAAAGGGGGAAGGGAGCATGCCTACACAGTATTAGAACTCGCCCGGTCTAGGGTGCCTCTTGGAGTGGAACCAAGCAATGGCCAGATGGTGCTCTGTTATACGCTTAGGAATACTGTAAGAGCTCCCAATCCACAAATATGCTAGATATTCTAGATGTCTCATTAGAGCAAATGTTCATCCTTTTTTTTATCAGCATTAATATCATTATCTCTATACCTGTCACATCCGGCCGCCACTCCCGCCCTATGCGGGGCTCGAACCCGGACCTCCGTGGTGCCGCGTGCTCCAGCACGCCGTGAAAGCACAGACCCAAGTGCAGGATTCAGTGAAGCACTGTTTTTATTAACATAAACACGATACAGGGGAAAGACAAACATAACACGAGACTCCGTGGTACAATAAACTAAACACACACATAACCCCAAACCTAACATAACATAACACCCACGGGACAGCGATACACAGAACATTGACCCACGCCACACATGCACACCAGGGTAATAAGGGACAGGTGACACAATCAGGGTGGAGAACAATGGGCAGGAAATCACACAGACACAAACAGGCTTCCAGGATTCACCTGCCAGTGCCCTCCCCGGGCCTGGCAGGGAACTGTCCAGCTACTCCTGACAATACCATCATTCATTTATCATCATTCTGTCCTCATTAAGCTCAAATGGAGGTATGATCTTTTTTTTAAGACAGATTTTTTAATACCTTCTTTTGTATCCCACTGCTTTATAGACCTGATACCTGAACTCTAAAGAGTTTACATACATGAACTAAACCCTTGGATCTCCATCCAGGACAGATTCTGGGATTGTTTGGGTTTGATTTCACAGAACAGTGGTGTGATGTGTAAATCCATTCATCTCTTTTGTGTAAGTGGATTTGGAAACCAACTAGAGTACTACTGTAGTATCCTTTGGCACCAACACTACACTGGTGAACAAGAAGACTTTTTCAGAAGACTTTAGCCTTTTAGGCCATGCATTTACTGATACTTTCAGCACTCCTACCCCAAATGTGGGCCACTTACAGCACTCCAAGGCTATGAAGATATGGCTTTATACATCAGGAGGGCATCTTGCCTTATCTGTCGACCATTAGAACTATTTCGTTGCCATCATGAAACTTGAAACTGGAACCAACCGTATTATTTGAGACAACTGATTCCAGCTTGGTGGACTAGTTTGGAGTCCCTGACTAAAGTTTTCAAGAGGATCAGTTTGTATCCATTTTCACACTCCATAAACTCTCAGTGTCCAGAAAAATATACAGGTAAGAAAAAGAGACACTAAACAATTATTATTAATGGCTGGAGTTTTAGCCAAGTCTACAACCCCCTTATTTCTTCACTGCTAAAAAAATCATTTAAATAAAAAATCCTATATGATGAATGGACACCTGGCAGTAACATCAATGCTGCCACCATAGAAGGATGATGTGACACACACCCCTGCAGCCAGGCTGACTGGTGTCCATCCCTTCCAGACAAAAAGCTTAGCCCACCCTCGTCCATCCCTCTCAGCACCCTGATCGATACCTCCACTGCCAATCAATGCCTCCACAAATCACTTCATTTTCTCCTTTTCTTCCTCTCCCGCTCGCTTCTCACAGAGCTGGCATGGCCACAGAAGGAGAACAAGCCGAGGAGCGAGAAAAGAGCCGTCTGTCACTATAAAATGCGACCTGCTCTCTGTGCTCCCCGACCAAAGAGCAAGTAAGCACAAAATAAAGCCCAATAAACGCTGGCCAGTATTTCAGAATGAGAGAGCTCATTTTAGCTGCTGTCAAACACTGCCTTGATTTTTCTCTCTCTTGCTTTCTTGCGCTTCACTTTTTTTCTTCTTAATGACCCTAAAAAGTGAGTGCAGCTCATGATTGGGTTATTCTGAAGAATCAAAGCAATCTTTGCTATTCATCAGTCAAATCCCTACAGAGAGATATACGTGGTGTGTACATGCAGGACTTTAGCAATGTATACATTTTAATACATGAAACATGTTCATGCCTCATCGAGCAAGCACATTCTTATAGCTCGCATTAAATTAATCAGCAGAAAAATAGAGCTCTTTCTGCTTGCTGGATTTTCTTTTTTGTCTTGTGACTCATTATCGTCGTTTCTGTTGGCAGTGTAAAAATTACTCTAACGCTGGCAGAAGAACTACATAAATACTTGCGAGGTAGAAACTGAGAAGAGCAGACTTGAAATACTCAATTTCTACTCTTAACTGTCGTTTGTCACTTCAGTTCATTTACATCCCAATGTAAATTGTATTTCATTCCAAAGTGGAAGCGTTTAGTTGCTAAATTAAAACTTATCGCTAGTGGTGGCCGGTAAAGCTGCAGAAATGAGACAGCTGTAGAAATCTGTCAACCTGCAGCAATTAACAAGTTTTTACTCGAAAATGCTACTTGTCAAGAAACTTCTGGTTACTGGGAGAACATATAATCATTTCTTGATAATGTGAGCTCAATTGCTGCATGCGATTGGCTTGTGTGGCTTGGATGACAAGCTACAATGAAAGACAATGACTCTTCGCTTATGTAATCAATCAAAACAATCCAGAATTGTGTGCTCTAAGACCAACGATCTCGACTTGTGTCCAAAGAATTTGTTTGCTAAGTGCGGTTTTTCAAAATTTGGCACACCACACCCTGTTAACTTGCCTTTTTAAGCTAGCTCACACTAGTCAAAGCTGCTAGGTTACCTGTTTGAAAGTGCTGAAACATTACACTTCAAATGACACCAACCACAGAATCGTGGATGCTTTGTCTTTTGAGTTGCTACCTAAGCTGTATCTTCACTAGGAGTCCCTTAGTAAGAAAAGCAGTGTTATCTTCCAGGTTGAATTAATTGGCCAATACAATGGCAGCCTCAACATGACCCAATATGAACTGCAGCTATACCCATAACCCATTTTATTTTATTTCCTTGATTGAAAAGAAACCTATTAGAAAGTCACTACAGCTGTTCAGATGTGAGAGTGTTATCATAGGAAGACGTTTAATTATAGACATTACCCTGAGAACTAACACACTGAATATCTCAAACTGTTTTTTTTTAAGAAGAAAATGCATCTCACTTTCTATTGCAAGAATGTTTAATGGACTACACTTTCGAAAAGCTGAGAAGACAAACTCAGACATAGCAAAATGGTGGTTGGAACAAGTCCCCTGCGTCCTTAACATATGTTATGCCTATGGCACTACCTTTTGATGTGGCAGTGCAAAGATATCTGGATCTGCTTCTTATTAGGATTTGGCACATGGAAAAACACAGAGAAAAAGAAGGAAGTAGAGCAGTGGATGTGGGCTCTCAAAAAAAAAATTCTGAATCAAAGTTATGTCTTTTGTGAAAGTGGCCTTCTGCTACCAGGGATAGTCTCACATGGGCAGTTTAAGTTTTTTATAGCTTTGTGGATAATTTCACCTGGATGTTGTAGATCTGATCTTAAGAACTTCTGCTGTTATCCTAAATTCTGTCCTGTGCTCATCCCAAGAATCATATTCTAATAAAGACTGCTTAGTTACTTATTTTGTCTTTACTCATTTACAACTGTATACTTATAACCTCTCTATCTGGTGTCATACGGAAGAGGAGCTCCAGGTTCACTTTGAGGCTGGTTCCTCAGTATGTCTTTCTCTTCTCATCTCAGTGAGTTCTTCCTTGCCACTAGGAATGTAGATGTACATCCCGATTTCAGCGAAGCTTTGTGACAGCATTATTAAACGCACCAAAGAGGCAAAACTGAACTGAACTGAATGGAAAAAGGCCAACAGTAAACAAGTCATGTAGAGTAAGCACAGCACCTCTTCGTCACTGTGAAGAGGTCAGTTTTCCATCATGATTCCATGATTTTGTTTGCTTTCATAATTCAAAATTGAAACTTCTTTGCCTGACACCTTAAAATCTGTAAAAAGATCACCAAATGCTATACATGTAAATATAAAAGACTCCAGTAAGATATAAAGCAGCAAGCAGGGTTGTTTGATTTTTTTATCAAAATTTTCATAAAAGTTTGCTTATGATGATATATGATATATACTGTTGCTGTGCAAAAAGTTAAAAATGTATAAATATATATAAGATCTAAATATTTGACTATATCACACACCCCTATCACATGCTGTTTTCCATTAGACCTATTCCCAGCTGCCTTTGTGTACACACATTCTGAAACACAATACACTAGTCACAGCTACACACTAAGCATTGAATAGGCAAGCAACAGCCTATGGGCACCTGTGCACTTCTTCCCCATAAAGCATTTCTGGCACTTTGTGACTGGGTATATTGAATTACATTCCTTTCAGATGCACCGGATACTTCTATTCAAACAGGCACCACATGACCAGGCACAAATACGCAGGAATTTATGCCCTGAGGAACGGGCGTGTGCGATTAAATTTATACTTCTGTCAATAAAGCTGTCTCTTTGTATGGTTTGAGGTAAGGCCAGTTACAGCCTGAGTGAAAGCTCTGTAAGAGCCAAGCAAAGAGGGGGCTGGAGATCTAATCTACTGTCCGGTCTCACAGGTAAAGGACCTGATGACACCAGTCTCACTCCTCACTCCTCAAGTAGCATCCGACAAGAAACAGACTTTCTGCTAATGACATAATTATAGACACTGACTCTATGCAACACGGAGGGTGAAATCGGAAAAAAAATCAAGATTCGGCGTAAGTGAGGTGAGGAATATGAGTTCCAGTGAAGAGTAGGGGGATCAGGCACAAGCCAGGCCATGTGTAATCGCACCATGATCAGAGCTTGGCATCAGACAAATGCCTATCCATGTCAGGACCCCAGCAGGACACGTTAAACCCAATTACTGTGGCGAGGAAGCATTCCTTATCCTCCGGCCACATCGAACTCCTGTACTCATCACTCTTACCTTGGCACACCATCATTGCAACCGGCCATGGCTCAGTAGCAGCTGTGCACAGAAGTGCCTGAATTCCCAGACAGGTTTCCACTGTGTATAGCACAGATGGAGCACAACACCCCCACCTAACCAGTTACACTATCCATTTAAAGGCCTCTGATTGACAAAGGGATGAAAGAGAAAGAAGGGCAGGTTGAAAAGTAGTGGAAGACCAACACAAACAGGTCTGTCCTCATTTTAAAAACACCTTCCAGGTTTAAAGCTTGTCGTCAATGGGAAATATGTGCAATTCCTTGCCAACAGAGACATCAATTCCTGCTTAATTGACACCCCAAATAAAACGTGTACAGCATAATTAGCAGATGCCCTCATTAACCACTCATCATGCTAGGGAACATGAGTACCAGGGACCTTTCATTCCGCCTTTCCTGCGCCACGGAGCTTTGAAAATAAACCAAAGGCCAGCGGTGAAATGAAGTGGAACAAAAAGGTGCATGGCTAGGGACCTGGAACATTACATTACCATGTAACTATTTCCTCTAAACCCTCAGGGAGAATAGCTCAAAGGACAGGTAAAGCATAGGATATAGAGGAGATTGATTTATGAATGGGTTTGGAATGGACGGACAGAGATTGACAGGCACCCAAGGGACCCCGACAGGATCAATAGAGGCTTTTCTAACAGGCTCTGGCAGTCTGTTCAGAAGGCAGTTGTAAGAAGTGGCAAGCAGTCCCTGATCCCCAATTACTCAAAAAGTCCGGAGCACATCATTGTTAAACATCTCGTGCAACCACTGGATTGATGATGCTGAAAAGAGTCCAGCCTTTTAAGGAGTTCTCAGGAACATCACTCAGCATGTATCTGTATACATTTGCTCTCAAAGCGAGGTGGCCTAAACCAAAAAAGGGTTTTTAGTTGTTGTTGCTTCTGGCAATTCCATGCAGTATTTTCTATCTAATTTAACTGGTGCTATTTCTCATAAAATAAACAGACTTGTAGCCTCCAGAACAGGCTAAGAAGCACTGCACTTTCTCACAACTTTGTTGCTCTAGAATGACCCAAACATCTTGAAAGCCTTTTGCAAACTAGCTAAAAAACCTGCAGTGTGTCTCCTACCGATATCTGTATTTGCCCAGAACGTTATCTGTTCTATGCAAATAATGTATTTGTATAGAGTTTCATCAGACTAAAGTTAGGAGCAAAAGTACTGTTATGGCCCTGAGGTGTTGTACTGACTCTTTCAGTCCAGCATTTTCACTGAGAACAATGTACACTGTTACATTTTTGGAAGAGTGTGTCATCCCATTACGCGGTTGGAAAGATACCTGCCTGCGAGAGCAACTGATGCCTGTAGGTGTTTGTGCGCTAGCATAACTTTACTAAGTGACTGAGGCCTCGGGATTTTGTGCAATGGTATCCGCAGCCACTGGAACAGGTAACACACACTCTGCATGATGCAGATGCTCCACAGTACAAGGAGAACAGAATTGCTTCCCCAAAGCTGTGCTTACACTTTAAGCACATGCATGATGCTATCAACCTCCACAAAGCAGGCATTATCCTGCTGGAAAGCCACCAGCAGACAGAAGTGATAACTGAATCCAACTTTCATACTCGATACATCTCAGAGATGGGATAACTTCCACATTTCCAAAGTGAACGAGAAGAATTTTTCTCCCTCTCTGCTTCTGCCTCGATCCTGCCTCCTCCAACCCTCATGTCCAGGGGAGTCTTGAGTTTTGTAGCAATCAGACAGAAGTCCCAGAGGCCAGGGTTTTGCTGTAGACACAATAGGAATGTAATGACAGAAAAAGAGGCAATTTTGTAAATGGACCCTGCTCTTTCTCTGCTTTGGCCTGTATAAAAATGCATCACTCTCTATACTCGGCGTGTGCAGTGGCGGGTAAAAGATAGGATTGTGATCTGAGTCACAAACGTGTCCTCTGCATCTCTCCAACGGCGCACTGAAATAATTATGAAGAATTAAACACACCCCAGTCTGATTAATCTGCCAGCACATTAAAGGAAATACCAATAGAGATAATGTCAAGGAAAAATCAGAAACAAATTGCATTCCAGTCATAACAGCACAAAGACTCACAACAGATTGCAAGTGAGTTAATGGCTTTCCAAGTGCCAAATGCCATATACAGAAATGTGACGTGTTTTACATTAAGTACACTTGAACATGATATTTTATCCCTTTCCATTGAATAATGGAACTGAGAATATGGTAAAGTGAATGGTGACTCAAACCTCACTTTGAATAAATGTTAATGCGTGAGAAGATCTAAATGGGCTGCAACTGAGACTATCCAAACCGGGGTTGTTATGAATTACAATGAGACAATATGCAAGCATGAGCAGCCATATGAATAAGAGCAGGATTATCAGGAGTGCATAATGTGTTTTACTGAATACAAAGAATTTCGAACAGTTATACTGTATATACTATACACAGACAGAACAGGGGGTGATCAAGAGTGATGTGTTAGGGAGAGAAACATATCCAGTTTGGTTGTAAATTCAGAGATGGGAACAGCTGTTAAATGGCTGCTGTTTCCAAACTCATTTTCAACTGACATTCCTCTCACAGAGTCAACGTGCAGAATGACAGAAAGGTGCCATAATATATGCCTCTTATCCTTCTCGGTTACACGCCCTCACTTTTTGTTAAATGAGGTCATCTTCAATATCCATCCATCCATCCATCCATCCATCCATCTCTCTCAGGCAGATCCTGCTCTCCACCTTCCACCCTCCCTCTCTCCTACTCGCCAGTCACTGGGACTGTTACCAGTGAGGCATTCTGGCACTCATTAAAGGTGCTTGAGGGAGTTTATGGATGATTCTGGATGAGAGGATCCACCTGTAAGCGGTCCCCAAACCTCACGTTGGTCTGAAGGGCCATGCAGCGGCTGCATAGAGGCCACAAGAGGGCCGATGCTGAAGAGCAAAAGGTCGGCATGAATTGTGCATGAATGTTTGAGCGATGAGTGTTGCCATAGCGACGCGTTCCTGCTCCTTTCCTGGCTCCAGCTGGGCCTCATCTGTGCTCTGTGACCAGCTGGAATGGAAGAGAGCAACCGATGCAGACATGCATAATCATCAGTCGCAAATCTGCCATGCTGCTTAACATTAACTCTCAAAGAGAGCTCTTGAAACTGGAACAATGAGAAATACCTCTCAGCATTACAGGTGTGAGAACTCGATCTGAGCATGTGAGCATACGAATGGCGGCAAATTATAGAAATAATGAAATTACGCCAACTGGGAACTGGGACTGAGGCATGCTGAGTGAGCAGACGTGCCTGTGTAAGTGTGCATATGCGCACATTCATCATATTTGACCCAAATACGTTTATTTTTTTTTCATTGTTGTCATACAGACAAATGCATACAAACGCTACACTTTCTGGAGTCTGTCTTTCAGTTCCTAAACCCTAAGCTTGTATTATGAACCCACATTTTAAGCTTCCTCCTTCACAGTATAGAGCTCTCTATCGATAAATCGATATGTTGCGGGCACTTATTTTAGTAAAGTCACAATCGCTAGAAAATAATTTGGTATGAGAGGCAGCTAGAGTGCATCAAGGCATCCAAAGAATATGGAAATTACACAGCTGATCAAAATTCCGCACGGAAAAGGCATGCAGCAGTACAAAAGATGACACCCATTTCGGTTTGCACTTGCAGTATGCCAAGAGCACGCTAATGCAGAGGCACGATTCTACAGCAGGAGCATTTGCTCTTCTTAGCCTAGCCAGCAAGTCTCACTTTGCTTTACTGAGGCAGCAGCTCTGGCCTTCTGTCAGCAACAGGCAACATTCAGCCCAACATGGCCACAAGTGGAATGTGAAGCATTATCACTGACGTTACCCTGCTTAGTTATTCTTCTGTGCCATGTCTGAAAGCATAATAAGAGAAGTAGGCTAGGCTGAGCGATCAGCACACTACAGACAAAACCACAGCTATTGTGTGTTGTGGTGGTCCAAGTAGTTATCACCTGATTGAGATAAACAGAAAGTGACAGTTCTCGGCATGACAGGCACTGCTTTTCAGAGTGCTGTGTTTTGGTTTGAGTTTTTTTTATTACACTACATGCCTGTGTTTTTGGTTTAGTCCAGTCTTGTCCACTGCCTTCTCAATGGTTTGTTACACAACTGTGTTCACCTGTTCTGTGGTATGACTTTTCTAATGACAATATGTAGTTTCTTTGTAGTTGCAAAGTCTTATCATATGTTATCTCACTTGCTTTCTTGAATATTAAAGTGTTTCCCAGATTTGTGATTTCTTGATTTTGACTATATTTGTATATGGATATGGATTATCCCTATTGAAATCTGTGTTTTGACCTTCACCATGAACTCAAATTATGATGTATGGCTTCATCCTGATAAATGTCTCTCACTGCATGCTACAGCAGCAGATTATGCCACATCTATTATGCTTGATAAGCATCATGCAATGGACTGGCATTCCATGCAGGGTTCATTCCTGCCTCATGCTCAGTATTCCTGGGATAAGCTACCCTGACTAGGATGAAGCCATTAATGACTAAATGAATAATGTGGATTGGCAGATCTCATGTATTGATCAAGTGCTTATTATTTATATTATTTGAAAAGTGCTTTTTAAAGTGCACATAAAGTGCTTAAGAAGAAGAAGTTGCTTTCGGCTGCTCCCTGTTCGGGGTCGCCACAGCGGACCAACTGGGCCGCACAACAACTTGGCAAATGTTTTACGCCGGATGCCCTTCCTGACGCAACCCTCCCATTTTTTCCGGGCTTGGGACCGGCACTGCATCCAGTGGCTGGGGTTGAGGCATTGGCTGGGAACTCAAAGTGCACCTAAAGTGCATCTGTTTAAAAAAAAGTTTGGCAGTTGAAAAGCCATTCACTAATTATAAGAGTTAAAAAAAAAACTGTATGCAGTGGGGATAGCAAATACAAACAGCTTGCTGCATTAAAGAGCAGACAACACAGGACAAGCAAACAGAAGAAAATGTTCAAACCTGAAGAGATCTAAGCAATCTAAAAATATATTGCAGGAAGCCTTGCTGTCTAACAAATGTTTGAACTCCACACACTGTAATTGTCAGTAAAACAGCCTTTCGTGTACTGTTACTCAGCCCAAATCTGTTGACCTCGCAGGTTAAATAATCTGCCATTCATGCCACTTTCGCTTCTCACTTCAGCCCTTAATTATTCCTTCTCACACATGGATGATCACCAGCGTAGAATGCCTTTGTCAAGACTCCTGTAATTATTATCTTCAACAATTCCAGCTAAAATAGCCTAATGAGCAAGACTGCTTCTTTGGAGTGCATAAAATCAACAAAACAACCTTCAGGCACTTCATTTAAAACCCGAGATGCTGCAAGTAGATACTGAGTATATACAGTAGGGAGAGGTTTCATATGTGCATATACCCTTGCTTTTAGCAGTCGTTGGTTAAATAGAGGAACACACCTGATGGTTGGATCCTGGTGACAAGAACCCTGGCAGGCAGCACGCTTCTTATTAAAAAGGCGTCAGTTCCTGCTCTACCACATGAAGTGCTTGAGCATATGGCCATTCGAGTACATAATCCCCTTCTCCAGGAAGGTTTCAAACACACACACACGCACACTGCACACACACCAGCACATCGGCATTACCCCCCAGCAGCACCACAATGTCAAAGAACTGGGATGGATATAGAAGCGCACACCCTGTTACTGCCATCTTTGGAGTTGTCTACAACCCACCCACCCACCTACACACAAAAAAATACACACATTCATATGCATGAGCAGAGCTGCACTGGTATATGATTCTGTGAGAAAACTCTTGCCAAGAACTTCCTCCTGACTTTATTTTCAGCATTGAGCAAATCAGTACCTGTAGTATGGGCATAGATTACACTGTATAGTGCTTCTTTTTGTCAACATATTACTTCCATATGTTCATTCGTGAACACTAAACAGATATGATTAAATGTGTGAACAGAATGTTTGTTTGGATGTTTGCTCTTTAGAACAATAGCAAGTTTAGTTTCATGTTCCTTTATGTTCATAAGGTCAGGCTTGCTTTGTCACAGTGATATAAATGAAGCTATATGTGCATTTATTTGTTGGGAAACAGAACCGATTAAAGTGGTTAGAAAATAACAAGGTTACGTCCTTTCTGCTTTAGGCCACGCCCCTTTATTGTGCCTTAAATGCTGGGATATCAGGAGCACTTTCTGATTTTTATTACTGCTTTCTCTGGTGAACTAAAGCTGGAAAAACATGACTCTAGATTACACCTGAAATCAACTAATGCTGCAAAAATACATTTGGATGCTTCCTCTTTAATAATATAAAAGTAATAAGCAACAGTACATCATGGCTGCCAAAAAAGAAGAAGAAGAAAATCAGCAAGATGACCCAGATAAGGAGATGGGATGACAGTAAATAAAAATGTTTAAATGGAGAGCCAGTATAGAGGAAATTACTAGAGCAAATTGCTTTGATTATTTGATTTTGTAGACTTAGAAAAGCATTAGAATGTCACACAGGGGGCAGAGTACAGTTAATAAAAAGGTAGCTTCTGTGGCCTGTAAATGAAGCAAAAAAAAAAAAAAACCTCAACATGACCAGCAAAGGAAATTGTGTTTCAAAAATAGAAATTTGCTTTTGCTCATTTATTACAGCATGGCAGCATGAAACACTGCATAATGCTGCTGCAAAAAAAAAAAAAAAAAAAAAAAAAAAAAAAGCGATGGCACTGAAGGCAGGTTATTATTTAAAACAGACAATATGACGAAGAGATGAGAACAGAATTGAATACATTAGAATATTTAATTATGAATGCATAAGTGTCCAATTACCTGGATGTGCCTGAAATGGAGTATCCAACAGTGTTAATAGAGAGTATTTCAATATCTCCTGATATTCTAATATGCTAATAATTGTTCCCTTCAGCAAACTGCCTGCAAAGCATCTTAATGAATATAGAAAAAAAAACACACACAACCTGCCAGCATGCTGGGATGTTTCTCTCTCTGTCATCACTAGGATACTGTGCTTCAAAGAGCAGAGCTTCAAAACTTGGTGCTTGAATACAGCAGAATGATGCCTGCCATATGGAACATTTGTGCAGAGGGACAAGGTGTTACGCTAAATTTGCTGAACACACCAGGATTGCTTTTGCTGTCCAGTGGAACATGCTGATCTGCTAATGCTGCTCAATGCAAAGTTAGTAAGAGCTTGGATCACATTTGTAGCATTACTCTGGAGGTTATTTATGCTGCATCTTACACGCATTAGTGATATCTGTCATAACCTAGCCCATATTGGAACTTTATAATGATAATAATATTCCACAATACTATTCCACATTTAGACATCAAACCTCAGAGTATGGCGTATGCCAGAGTTGTATAAGTAAATAACTTAATGCTGCTACTACTATTTTAGCTGCTTTTAACACAGTCATGCAACCTCAGAAATGTCGCATGAGCATTTCAGATACTCAACAAACTTTACAATTCAGGTGGGCAGCACGCATACTGATAAAGTTCACTGTGTGTTGTTATCCAGACTAGCTGCCTAACGTCATTGCAAAAAAAAAAAGCAAACACGTCTTGACTGAACAAATATGCAAATGAACAAGTGTGTGAATGTATGAGTGAATGAAGCTTTTATGAATTATCACTTAAAAAAAGACACTCGCAGACATGCTTGCCTCAGGCAAATACACACACACACACACACATTCTACCACATCTCCAAGAAGGACCTGTCCAGAGCACATATGCTCTCGTCCAACAGGAGAATAAGTGCTAAAAAAAAAAAAAACAGTAATAAAAATGGAGACAAGGGTGCAAGCAGTGTATGATGATGAGGATGATGAAAGAAGCTGTAGGATGAGGCAGATAGAGAGCAAGCAATAGAGAGCGAGAAAAGGAGGAGGGGGTAAGAAAAGATTAAACCAACGTTGTAAAGGAAAAATCTAAGCATGGAATGAAGGAAAGTGCTGGAACACTGGCAAATTGTCTTCCTACATGGCTCTTCTTAGGTATGGTGTGTGAGTGAAATACTGATATGGATCTTTCTAATGACTAGGCTTCTCTCAGCAGGGTGCTGACTGACCCACTGCTCTGTCATCTACAGGCTTCCTGACAGAAAATGGTCAGGAAAAGACAAGAGCACACTTCATGAATGATATCACACACCAATACACACCACCTCTGCCCTGCATCCCTCATGTAGGAGGATGGGCCTGCAGCGGCATGTGCATGGACGAGCTGTAGGGAAAAGGCTTAGTGGTGAAGCTTAGAGAACGTATGGGGTGGGCGAAGGGTGGGCGTACAGTTCAGCCAGAAATGAGTGCAGCCATTTAGTGTGCACAAATGGCTGCCACATGGAGAACTCAGCTTAAAAAAGAACTACTCGTTCGCTAACCCGTGGAAACCTCGGGGGCCAATGTGCATTAGACAACAGCTGGAAGCCATCGCTGCCATCTCCTACTGAGGGCCTGCTTATTTTACACATCACATATGGAGTCAAGATGGAGCACAACAGCAGCATGCATTTGTAACTCTGTGTATAGGTTCATAAACATTCTTTTTTGTGTGTTTATTACACTGACTCACATCTGGTAAAATCCAGGTGTGCAGGTTTTAACTGTTATAGGATGGCAGTTAACAATTTAACTAACCACTTTACCGCTTCCTTGTTATTTCCTGTTCCAGACGAATTTAGTGTTAAGTTTAAAAATAATAGCACAAGGAACCTGAAATTTATAAAGCTTGACACCTTTTTCCTTTTAAAGCAATGGTGGCTGGTTGTGATATTAGATGCGAAGGCTAAAATCGAGCATCCATCAGAAGCTTGACAACAAAGCTATTAAGGTCAAGCAATGCATCAATGGTATCTGTTTCTCTTGTCTGATGTTTGCTAATTGCTGCATCCTTGCTAGCATCTTCTGACCAAACTTGCCATTGCTCTCTCTCTCTCTCTCTCTCTCTCTCTCTCTCTCTCTCTCTCTCTCTCTCTCTCTCTCACACACACACACACACACACAGACACTCTAGCTTCCAGAGAAGAAATGAGAGAGGGTGAGTTTAAATTCCTTTCCAAATTTCCACCTTTCCATCTGTATGTCTCCTCTTCCTCTAACTCATGCAATCTCTTTCATTATGCAAATAGCCTAGATATGGGGGTTCTCTTGAGTCGCATGTTGCCGTCTGCATGCAAAACAACCTGTATTCTCCTTCAATTAGAGAACCCAAGGTGTATGATTAAATAAAAAAAAAGGCACAGGAAGTATGCACACTTTTCCAGTTCCTCCCAACCCCTCATTGTGCAAAATGTTTACACACTCCACACTCCGCTTTAGGGTTTAAAGCAGAGAGCTTTCCACTGCCCATTAAACTTGATTGAAGCCAGACAGCCAATCAGCATGCAGAAAGCTCTTGGATGGTTTGTTTGCATGCATGCACAGACTCTTCCATACATCCGTATCTCATATGCATGCACATGCACTGTAGCAATTCTCACTGCGAGCCCTTTACACAACATTTGGCCTGGACTCTTAGCCGTCTCTACATGACAGCCGTCTCGTTGTGGGAGTGGAAAAGTTGGCTTTCAGCCTCATCAAGCTGCCTAAGCACCTTGTCATAATTGTGTGCAGCAGCGTGGTGCACACATGTCAAACAAGGCATTAACGGGAAGTCAAGGAAACAATACAAATTAGATTGAGAAGGGCTCGTCTAGGGTGTCCAAGAAAACAGATATACACATGCATGTATGCACACACACACACACACACACACACACACACACACACACACACACACGCTGAGATCTCTGCTAGGCCCTGCTAACTCTTTATTACTCTTCTGCATTGCTCCCAGCAGGCAGCGGAGTAATAGAGAGGAGGCAGCGTACAACTCGGCTATGCACCTTGTCTGTTTGTGTTAGAATGCAGAATAGAGGGAGTGAGCAAAAGAGATGCAGGGTTTGAACGATTTAAGGTGAAGATTTATCGTCTCCTTCTCTCTCCTTCCCGGCCCACTTTATCATTCCGCCGCTAGCCGAGCCATAGCCACTGAGTCTGCTTCTGCCACTACCACTACTGGAGCATTTAGAATAGAATTTCAACGCAGTTTCAGTTTACTGTAACATTACTCGATTACCAATAAAACCAGATTCGAGTGCTGTGGAGACATCACCCTCCTGAGATTCATAGTAATAAGATTCCCTTTTAGCAGAAAACAGTAGACACAGACACCACTGTTTGAGAAGTATGTATGTTTAAAGGAGTAGTTTGTCATTGTTGAGCCCTTTGCTACATAAGGCATAGAAAAGGACGCATTAAGAATCCCCAGCCTGTCCCCCAGTTGATCCAATCTCTGCTGAAAGAAAAACAAATATTTTCTTTTGCAAAATAAGTGGCACATATGAACACCAAGGGGCAGAGTTCATTGAGGAGGCAGTAAAATACAAACAGAAGGGTGAAATGAACAAAGAAATGAAATTGTCTAATAGAATATTGAGAATAGTTTTCTTAAAGAGTACTCATATAATTGGATGGTTTAAGAAATGGCTTTGAAATGATCAAATGATCCCGATGATGATGGCGATGTCACAGCCAAGGCAGCAAAACTGGCCGTGCTTTCTGGGTGGGAAGGATGGCACACTCTCTCCCCTGTCAATCACAGTGACACCAAACAAACGGGGGGTTCTATGAGCTCATGTAAGTTGAAGATGAGTGAGTATGTTAAGCTACCCCTATATATAGATAGGGCAAACATGTGTAATCAGTTTAGAGTATGATGACATTTACATCATGGCTCAAGACATTGTGCTGCAAATTGCAAATTATCTCTTATAATAAGTACTGAAAAGGAAGATGAACAATATAGGAAGAAAAAATGTCTGTGAAATAATTATCATTGTCTTAGCAGATCCACAGATCCATTAGTCATTGCATAAATCAAAGCGTGTAAAAATGAGATCCTGCGCTAATCAATATCTCAGTAATCAGTCGTGAAGAACATAAAACTTAAATTGACTTTGTCTGGAAACTAGATAAACTCAAATATTACACTTAAATGATCCCTAGAGAAGTTACAGCGACCTACAGGCTTCCATGTCACCCTCATTAGCCTAGAGCATGTCGATTGACCCTTAGACCCCATGAATGTGTGCTCGCCGATGCATTCCAGCAGCTTACAGAAATAGTGCTCAACATTTCATCATCTTGTGGAACGAATAACTGTCATGCATTGTAATTACAGTAATTAAATTCTACACAACATCCCAGAAGCCTCCTCCCCTGCCTCTTCGTTTCCTCGCTGCTTCAGTGTACCTTCGAGTGCTTTGATGCATCAGTCAGCCAGTGGTTGGAACTGTGACACAAAACAGCTGAAACACTGAAAAAACCTGATTAGAGTTTCCAAAGGCGATGTGAAACGGGACCCCAAGAGATCTCTGAGGAGAGTTTCTGAAGCCGAGGACAAACGCCTGTCTGGCAACAAAGCAGAAGTGGATGAAGGAATTTTCCTTTTGAATGGCCTACACTGGCCAAAAAGAGTCCCTTGATGCCTAGGCAAGACTCAGGCCATGTCAGAAATGCACAGATGGTGAATGTCAACTGGATTCATTTCTGTGCTCTGGCTCAGTGGCAGATCTGTGTCTGGGCTTCTTATGTAGGTTTTAACCCATCCTTTAAAAAAAAAAAATTCTTTTTCAAATGTCAGTAAGGAATCGTTTTTTTTCATGGAATGGACAACAAGCATTGGTCAAAGCAAGCGATATACTCCTATATCTCTCTACCCTTTTCACGGTCCTACATGATGCTCTTACAATTTTTTTCAGTACACTGAATCTACACAAGTGAACCAAAACAGACTTTCAGGTGTATTTTTGTGTGGATAAAACTTCATAACTTCATAACTCAAAGCCCCAACCTGCAGCTTTCTGTCAACCTGCTACACCCACGACATCCTGACATGCACCAGGTTGTACATTCAAATAAAAAATAAAAAAACAGACACGCAAGACTTTTCAGGCTCTTTTGTCTAAAATCAATGATAGAAAAAGATTTAATTAAGATAAGAAAGCAGTAATAATTAATTCTGCACGTCTCATGTCATCAAAAAGCCACCAATCGCTGAATAAATTAGTCCGTGATATATTTTTTTCCATTTTTATTTTTAACATTTTTCCCACCTTCTGAGGAAGAATATACATTTTTTGAAGTTTTTTGAAGTGAGGAAAGTTTGGCAGGTTTCTCTGTTAAAGGGTGCAGCTCCAGCTTGCACAAACACTTCCTAGACCAAGATCAAGTCACTTTTCAATTCAAACATCCATTATGGTGTCAGGTACAATGTAGTCTCTGGGGAGGGGGACACTCACTGTGACAAATGCCAAATCGGAGGCTGATTTCTGAGAGAACACACTCATTACAGCGAGCAGAGATGTGTTGCAGACAGCGGAAAGCTGGAGGAGGATTTGAGTTACCAAATCCCTGTCATTGCTTCACAATGTGGCCTAATTTAAAGGCAGTTGTGACAATGTTGCTTGGCCTATTGCCACAGGCTACATAATGACTCCAAAATCCAGATTTCCTTAACTTCGAAAAGGGTGCGCATTTGCGCCCAGTGGAAACGTACTTAAATGCAAATAAACGGGATAATAACAAAATGGAAACTGGCTCTGTGCCCAGTCTGTAAATGATGACACCACTGTGGTTTGCTAATGAGTATTCAGTATAACATACGCGACAATCTTTAAAGGCTAAATTATGAACTACAACAACATTTGGAAAATTTACCCTTGAATCTTTGCTCCAACAAAGCCTGGTAAGCTTAAAGTGTCCAGGTGGACAGATTGTGGAAATCGCCCAAGCGCAGTCCGCATTCGACCTGACAGGTGGCGGCTCTGGGCTCACAGACAAGCCAACTTTTATAATGGGCTAGTATTACAGAGAAACAAAAGCTACCCGACAACAACAGTCCAACTGATCGCTCTTCGTGGCTGTTTCACAATCTGCAAAGCTAGAGAGTGTTCAGCCGAAGCCAATGACACCTCAGCTTGGATTATTCCAAGATTTGGGCCAAGTCTTAATTTTGGCAAGAACTTCATTAGTCTGAGGTGCTAATTGAGAACAAGCATTTGTTTTTATCTTTAATAAGATTTTTTCTAAACGGCAGCTTAGTTACACAAAACAAAGATAATTAACAAGCTTTATGCTGCCAAGTTTTTTCATGGATGACCTTTATTGAGAGGCAAACTCTCAGAATCTGGCAACTCTCTGTCTGTGAGTCTCACTGTAGCTAGTGCCGCTTATCTCAGAGACATAATGACAGCGGACAGAGGTGTCTCACTCTTCCAGTCACGCGGCGGCACTAATCAGAGGACGCGTTGTTACTTTGTTAGGTTTTAGCTGGTGATTAAATGCCTTTTATTGGACAAGACTAGGCTTTTAATTGCAGCTCAGCATACCATAAACACCCTGCGTTATCAGGAGAGGGAGAAAACAAGCGCTGTTATTACAGCACCAATAGGACTGAATCCTGTTAAAATAATATCCAAGAGTACACTGTTTTACTTCAGTGCTCTGGTTTTGAGGACTTAAAAATCTGTAGATAATCAAGTGCCCTTGGAATGAAGGGCATGTTCACTGGATCACTGGACTGCTCAGCTCTCATTTTCCTGTCAGCTAATCTGGGCAGCCTTGCAACAAATGAATGTAATATTTAATGATAGGGGGATAGAATCAGGGATACATCTAATTGGCTAACTGATCTCCTTCACTGTGTAATGTCCTCTGGATGTAGCCCGAGGGTTGAAAGAGAGACGGCGGGAGAAAAGGGAGAGACTTTATGTGTCACATAAAGAACATAAGCCTTTCACAACTATTGGAAATGTAATTAAGTGCTAGCTGCAGCTTTTAAATGGTCGACTAAAGCAGAAACAAACTGTGCCTTCTGGAGAGCAACAAAGAAATCTCCATACATTCTGAATGAGCAGTGTGATCAATAGTCCACTGGTAGGAAAGCACCAGGGGAGGAATAAGCTGATCTGCTTCACTCATTGCTCCAATTTTCCTTTTCAGGCACTTTCCTGAGTTTATGGCCATTATCACCGCCAAAAAAAGAGTGAATACTTTAGTAGAATATGACTGACACAAATGAGAGTTGGGACAGCCATTAAAAACATGTTCTTCATGTAGTTTGCCTCAGATAAAATTTCAGATGTTTCCTCTCACTCTGACAGTGTAAGCTTTAAGATGAGGTCAGACGAGCCGTCAATCAAACATAATTATGCCTGGACAGCATTTCAGGCAGATGATGGCAGCTGTGGAACAGCTGTGGAAGAGTACACTTGCTACTCCAAACAGATATATTTATTTATTTACTTGTTTGTTTGGGGTATTTTTTTTGCTTCTTTTTTTTTTTGCACAAAGAACACAACATCCTACCAATCAGATGATTACCCAATTTCAGGGCAATTCCTATTCATTATTCACTCTCCAGCAAAAAATGTCAGCGCCCTGGTCTGAACTCAGATCATTAATATGTTTTTGTTTTTTTTTTTTGGTTAAGGCTCAAGTTTCCCCTATCTCTGGCTTTGCCCGACAGCCATGATGAAGTCACAAATGTCTGATCAGCCAGTGTGCAAGGGATTCCAATCCAATCCTTATTTCATCTAGTGCCACGCATAAATATTCATCAACAGAAACCAGCTGTTTCCTCCATTTAGAGGGTTTGGAGAGAGGCGCCATTTGCTGGTAATTTGTTGCTGTTTAATTAATGACTTTCTGTGCATGGCAGTAGCAAGAAACAATACTTCACTAAAGATGGAGATTTATATTGCCGGAAAAAGGTGAGAAAGTGAGCGCACAATTAGAAGTGAAACCATGTCTCTGGCCTATATAACAAGAGTCACAGATGCTGCTGGCCAAAGCAAGCCTGTGTCCGACACCCAGGGGCTAATCTAACCAAGACGAATCAAATTGGCAATAAATCCAACATCAAAGCAGTGTTGCTTTTTGTTTTTTTGTTTGCTTTTTTTCATTAAATTCCTTCCATTTCTAAGTGCATATGACACGCTAAATTTCTCTAACTAGTGTGGAAGTAAGGCCGAGATCAGAACGCTAGAGCAAATCAGACAGGATCTCTCTGAGGACTTACCATCAGGAGGCGGGACAGGCGGAGGGGTGCCAGGTTTGTCTGAAAAAGATAAAGAGAGATAAGTGCATTAGTTAAGTGAAACGTATCAACAGAATCCCAAATGGGTCAGGGGAAGTCATTGCGGCGGAGGCGGACACTGCCTGCACTCAGCTCCGGCTCAGAGGAAGATAATGAGAAGCAAAAAAGACAAAACTGCCTGAGAATACAGGAGCAAAGCTCATGAGCTGTCATTTACTTCTCCGGAAGTCTCAGGTGGTTATATAAGCGGGTGTTTGGAGCTGGAAATGTATGAATGTAGGACTATATTCCCAAAAGTGATTTCTGGTATTCTGAATCCAGTTTTGTAACACAAACAGTGTATTATACACTAAAATAAACAGAGTGCCAAACTATAATGTACAATATGGCACAATGAAACATGAAGAAAAGATGAACAGAAAGTGTTACATAGCTCTTTTCTCCTTTTACTTCTGCTGAAGTTGATATCAGATATCATACAGGCAGACCCGGACATCAATTGGAGGAGTTTTACTTTTAGAAATAAACCTTTTTGGGTAAACGCTACTAAAGCTACCACCCCAGAAGGGAAGGAAATGTACAATTTAACACCCTTCACAGACGCTTTACATGGTTTATCTGGACTGCAATTTCTTTCCTATCACATGCCTATTTAAAACCAGGCTCGTCCTTTTTCTCACACATACGTTGCACACACATACAAAACAATGCAGCAATAACTCAGTATTTATGGTTCTTTTGAAACACCGATGCCAGATCCATTACTCATATATCCCTTGCTGTTTATTTATTTATTTGTTTGTTCGCTTTGTTTATTTATTTCATATTCAGAATTTCCCAAAGAAAGAGAAAACACTCCATGCATAGTGTAGAACATCATTTCAGCTTCAGCTCACAGAAAATCTATGACTTCTTGTGTTTTTTTTGGATTCTGATATTGACCCAATATGGTTTCCCTTCAATAACCTCTGGATCTGCAGTCGAGATTAAAGTATAGGCACCCCAGGCTCTATTTGCTGTGCAGCGATAATTGTGTCAGGGAGCTGCTACCAAATCGTACTGTAGTAAGACAAAAAAGGTCTGAATCCCACAGGCAGTTCTAGAATGAGTGGTAAAACAGATGATATGAAGGTGCACTGAGAGATGAAATACATAAGAGAAAAACACAACTGTCAAATAAGGAGGTGAAAGCAGTGAGAGAGAAAAATAAAGATGAATTTAAGCTATGATTTGAAGGAGGAAATTTCACAGAAGCTCTGCAGGAAGTGAATTCCAAAGCGTGGCATCTCTATAAAACTGAAAGACCTGCCACCCATGGAGGAAAGTTTTATCACGGAGTACGTGTTCACACAGCACACATCTCCTCACAGGAAAATCGACAGAAAAGTCTGGAAACTCTGTAACTCAGTTTATAACAATGCAAGTACATGGATCTTTCTAGTAGAAGAGCATCCCTGGTGCCCTGCTCCTTACAGGCAGTGGTAAGTCATGCATAAAAACTCTCATCAGTTATGCAGGCAGCCACACATCACACACACACACACACACACACACACACACACACACACACACACACACACACACACACACACACACACACACAGAGGGCCGCACAAGGATTCTGCCTTCCTTAGAACTGGAGTGGCAGAATCGAGTTTCATATTATGCTCACTTCAAATTGCTTGTCAACCTCTAAGCGTGAGCAAGGAAGGAGGCCAGAATTGGAGAGGAGAGGAGAGATAGTGAGAGGAAGAGCAAAAGGTACCGAGTGATAGAAAGAAAAATAGGGAAGGGGGATTGGGTATCATGCTATGAATAATGAAGTGCCATTTACAAATTTTCATTTAAAAACAAGGGCATAACTAAAAAGAGCATCGTTTCTTTCAAAGTGACACTTCTAAAACACACACACACACACACACACGCACACACACAGAGACAAATGTCCAGGGGCAGAGAGAAATATAAATATTCCAAATATGATTCATATGTAAATCTCTCATGCCAAGAGATGAGATTTCTCTCTCTTCATCTTCCAGAGTTCCATTTTCTTTTCCTTCATCCAAAGCTATGGCATTTAAATTCACATTTATATGTCTTATATGTGTGTGTGTTCTCACTGGGAGCTCCAGCTCTATGATTTTAGACAGATGCATTTGGCAGTGCCAATGAACTGTTCTAGTGCTCCGTGCTCTCCGTTCCCTCTGCCTGCTAAATGAAATGGAAATGACTAACTTCAGGTCTGTGTCCCTCTCCAACAAGCTTTCACGTGCTACGCTGCTCCTCTCCATGTTAATAGCCCCCCCATGCCTTCATCATTCTTTTGCTCTGAACTCCAAAAACCCGGCGAATGGGAATGGAATATTCTAAGCGAGTTTGTATTTAAATCTAATTCTGTCTGTCTGGGCAGAATTGGTTCGCTCAGACGACAAGAGTTATAAATGAACTTCATATTTTGAGCACCTTTACAGAGAGAAAGGAAAATAACTAGAGCACTCTCTCTTTTTTTTCTCGATTCGCAAGAAAGGCCCTTTAAGGTCTTTTAATCAAGATCTAATGTAGCAGCATCCTGCTTCCACGGAGGAGTGCGAGTCGAGACGATTGAATAGCCGGAGGTTGTTAATGGGCCACTGAGCGAGGGCACAGCACCGAACAGCCCACTATTTTCTTCCTTTCTATCTTTTTCACTTGACCAAGCACATATTAAGTATATCTTTCTTTGGAAAAGAAATATATAACCTCATATCTGTGGTACACTGAGGAAAAATAACCGCCACTTCTTATATATACATATATGATCCTAATGATCTCTTGTGTTTAAGCAAGCACCATAGAAGTGAATGCAATTAAGAGTCAACAGCATTCAAAATGATCATCAGTGCATTTCGCCCCGTGTAAGCATGCCATCAGACGCTGCACCTTGCTGGGGAATGTACCGTACACAGGGGAATGCCAGAAAGCAAAGTCTCTAGCTATTCATTCAAGCAGATACAGTGAACGCTGACACTAATGCCAGGCTTTCCTCCACCAAAGGCATTTAATCTGCCCACTTTATCCTGCTGTGTAGAGTAAATGCCACCGGCTTGCGGCGAGACAGAATGCCACCGGAGCGCTTGTTTAGGCAGAAGAACTGAGTCACTTTAGAAGATGAGGACAGTTTATCTGTGTCATCCTCAATCATCTGAGATGTCAGTTTGCTAGATCGAATTTTAGGCATTAGGGATTACTTTTCGACTGCCATCGATCCTTATTGAGCTGTCCATCCATCAAGATAGCTCTTCCTTTGAACAGCACTCTGATAAAAGGTCCATTACACATACCACACAAGCACACACACCCACACACACACCGACATAAAATGACAGATTTCATTCAGCTACTGACCTACAGGGAGTTATGCAATACAAAATCTACACTGCCTCTCACACACACATAGATATTATGAGTGACCTACAGTTGTTGAGAAAGAGAAGCACAGCAAAGCCCAGCGTGGATGTAGCCAGCAGTATGAGGCAGATGTTACAGGGGATCATAAAGTAGCGCACCACCAGTGAGACTTTGTGCTGGTACATGCGGTCCCGCTCCGGCCGCGGCGTCGGGTATTGACAGCTGGTCATACTCCAGTCCACGTTTCCCCCCAAGTACGCCACGCTGAGAATGTAAAGGACACCTCAGGGGCAGAAAATCAAATCCTCAAACACTGCTCCCAGAGGAACACTGACCCAAAGATTTCAGCATGAGAGACAAAACCTGATTGTACTGACTTTCATAAAAACAAAGCAAAAAATTTAAAGTGGGTTCAGTGCAAAACATTTTGTTCCTGATAATATCCAGAAAGGGACAGAGTCTGGGTCGTGTTCCTACGGCCAATGAACTGTACGCAAATTTTCCATGTTGGGAATGCTACAGATTTGCATGTGTCAACATCTGTGCACTTTGTGCTTCACATCCACAAACTCACAGCGAATCAGTAATCAGGAAAGAAGTGTTTCCCTGCTTAAACCTTGTCATCCGAGAAACATGTATTCCTGGCTTTGCCCTTGTCCCGTCGTCCCCCTCGTCCTGTTGCGCTGTCACCTGACTGACTTGGTGCCAGGTTGATATCTTGCAGCACGTGTTAGATACCGGCTGCTCAAGCTGGACACTGGCAGCTGCAGCCTTCAGCCATTGCTCCTCACATACACACACACTCTCACACACACACCCTCACACAAGCACACATACAGTACACTCCAGCACACCCACCCACCAACACTCACAAACACACAGAGCGGGAGCACAGCTGGTCCTGAAGGCAGAGCCCCGGCTCCGAGCAGCTGATGCTGAACAGAAAACAAGTCTGGCAGTAAGAGAGAAGAAAAAGCATTAAGAAAAACACTTTTAGTGTTCCATGTTGGCTTGCTTTCTGCTTTATTATATTAAAAAAATCCCCTTGCTTTTTTCCCTTAGTAGTAGAAGCAGCTCCTTGTTTTTCCTCACTCCGTTACACTCCGGCTCCTGCTTTCTGAAGCGCCTGTTACGAGCCTCTGCTCTTGATTCCGCGCTTCTCCTCGTGTCTCGAGCTCCGATCCTCAGATGCCTCAAATGGAACATTCACCATCAGTCAAAGCAACTGCTCCGACAGGCACTATTCATGTCAGAGATCCCCCGGTGTCAGCGCACACACACCGATCAGCCGGCACAGCTTATGCACAGTGGCTGAAGACAAGGGAGCCACGACCAGCCAGAGACGCAGGAGCCATTCGTCTGAGCGAGGAGTTGAGCCAAAAAAAAAGAGAGGACACACTAGCCGAGGAGACTTTAGTGGTCCGCCTGAGCATCGGATATTCCAAGTTTTTTTTTGTGCGCACAACGCTCTCCCCGCCTCGACTGGAGGAGAAGAGTGGGGGAGCGTACGGACCTCGAACAAAGAGGAGGGAGGGGGAAAGAGGGAGGGGAAAAAAGAGTGAGGATAAAAGCTGTTGGGAATACTTAGAGGAGTAGGGTTTTTACCAGGGGGGAGGTCAACAGGCAAAAGACAAAGAAGCAACTGGGCCAAACAAATGTCAAGCCTTTTCAGGGTTCAGCTGATTTAAAGAACAGAATGACCATGAAGTGTCAAAGACAGAAAGAAAAATCAGTGTGTGTGTGTGTGTGTGTGTGTGTGTGTGTCTGTGTGTGCGCGTGCTTTCGGGTGGTTTAATGAGATTCAAATTAGGAGATACAAAAAGAGAAAAAATGCAACATGCAAACAAAAATCAACACAGAAAAATGTCTTTAATTAGATTAAATGGTTTCAGTGATTCATGTTCTCGTGACACTTGTCCACATGGTTGTTCGTGTGTTATGCTGGAAAAAAAAAGAAGAAGCAATATGAATATTTATCAGTGCTGGCAGTAGATCAGGAGAAAATGTGGTTCTAATCCATAAAATAATTTCACGAGATGCTATGTGAATGTATATTTTATGAGCTAAATAATGAGGTCATCATAAAAAATAATAATAATAATTAAAAAAAAATACACACCCACCCATCAGTGCATACTGACACCACGGTGACTGTTCATCTGCACCAATATGCCAGTATATTCCATCAATTATTTATGCTCACTTTTCCTCCCCCTCTCCACCCCAGCCACATAGCTTTTCAAGCACACACACACACACACACACATACACACACTACACACACACATACGCAATCTCTCAGGGTCCTGCTCTGTTTCACATCTGAGGTCATTTATCTCCTCGGACACGGCCTTTTCATCGACTCAAGAATCCCTCAGGGACAGAGACAAGCTTCCGCTGTACCTACCACAGAACGTGGCTCAACCAGGCCTCTAGCAACAGGGCTGTGAGTTCACACACCAGCTGGAGCCCAAAAAAAACACAGTCTGCATCATCCATCTCTGTGCAAGCTGACACGCCAACGAAGGAACGTGCACAGTGAAGACAAATGGCCATATTGTGACATTTAGAGAAATGAAAAAAATTAAATAAAAATTGAAATGCTCATCCGCGAGATGGCGCCTTCCTATCCGGGCTCCTTCAGGACACAAATCAGCCCTCTCATTTAAGTTCAAAGCTCTCTGTAATGCATCTTTAATGTGCGCGCTATCTCGGAAGGTTAACATCTCTCTCAGCATGCTCTCAGCTGGCAACTTCCATTACGGTGTTAGTGAAGAGCCTGCCTGCTTCCTGCTCTAGCATGACAGACAGCCTCGAGATCGCTCCTCTCCGTTTTTCGCACTCATCTCGCCGCATCCCTGGCATGATGCATGTCCCTGTTTCCAGGGGCGACAGGAGAGGGACGACACATATCAGTCCACATCCTCCAGATCAAAAATGGAGGGGGTAGGGTGTTGGGGAGGTAGAAAAGGACAGATTCTCTGATGAAATAAGAAGAGAGAATACACTCTAAAACAAAATACACACCAGCTCTTTGAACACCCAAATGCAACTCTATATTGATCACGCAAAGCTGTGATATTAACACCCAAAAAATGCCCGATAAGCATGAGTCCAGTTATCAGTAACCAAATATATTTTGTTATTCAAAAACACATTAACGAACAAGATGGATCTTTTTGAATCTGTTTGAGAAATACTTTAATGGTAGTGAAAAATGAGCATTCTGTTTGCACACCAATTAGTTCATATATCTTAAATAGCTCAACAGCACACATAATCATAGCAGTATTAAAGGCACAGTGTGTAATGTTGAGAAGTTTTACTAGGCCTAAAAGATATTGTATTAAAAAATATTGAGAATATTACCATGAAATATTTACATTTTATACATTTTTCAGGGCCAGAAATCTTTGCTCTAAAAGGTATATTTCCCATGGTGACCATGTAAGGAATAAAATCTAATGGTCTAATAATATCATCAGCGTTTATTATTTTTATGTAATAGTTTAATAGTTAAATAGTTTAAGGTTCTTGCTATTCCTTCATAAGTCTTTTATTCTCTCACCACAAAGTCCTGAAGACTTTCCAGTGGTAGAAAATTGTTAGGAAATGCTGATACTTGCAGACTCCTTCCACAAATTCTGAAATAAAAGCCACCTTACAGAAAGCTTTATCATATCCTGAATTAAATAAGTGACACATTTTTACATCCATCTTCAAACCCAAATTCCTATGGATGACCTTTTGCTATGGATAAGATACCATATGACAACAACAGCATGTTAAAGAAAATGAATCTGACCAATCAGGTTCGAGAATTCCGCAGTGCTGTAATTAGATTTTAACAACTGGCTTGGCACTTGATGGAGACTTATGTGGTACCCCAGCAAATAATATTGTAACGAGAAATCTCCGTGCAAATTCTTTTGAATGGCAGTTTTACTGAACTTGATGATATACATGAATGATGTTTTTAGCAGTAGACACATATTACACATGCAATCCCAGTGGACATGAGCAATGATGCATCCTGAATTCTCCCAGCCGACTCAGAGTCATGAATTCCCTGAGGTCTCTTCTCAAATTCACAGCTTGAAAAAAAATGAAAAACATGTCAGAAGTTTCATTTCTGTGCAGCTCTACAGCACAGCAGTTGGCCTGATCGTCTTCTCCACATACAGCCCATCATCAAGCAAATTAGGCCACTTTGATTACAAGCAGATTTCCTAACTACTCAACTCATTACGCCAACCCTGCTCAGGCTGACAAATCTGACAGACAAAGCCAGGGAAGGAGGAGATGATAGAGAGCGGAAGGGAGGGGAGCAACATAATCTCCGCAAGAATTAGCTCAGCGTACCTCCAGCCAGACGTTGCTCCAGCTGGAAACTCCTTAATTCACTGCTTTGTCACGCAGCTCACAAGAAGAGTGAGAAAAGCCACAAAGTGAGAAGAAGCTGGAGAAAAAGTGGGGATTTTCCTTCCTTCTTTTCTCTCTCTCTCTCTCTCTCTCTCTCTCTCTCTCTCTCGTTCTATTCCTCTGGAGCAGTGATTATTTTAAATCAAGAATGACATCAGTGTAACTAAATGTGAAAACACAGATGCTGTCTGGACACAGTCAGTAAGCATCACCTATTTCTTTGTAAATTGTATTTTTAAATGAAACAGAATTACTGATAACATTTCAACCCTAATATTTGTGTGGGGGTGGGTTTTTTTTTATACCTCCACATTCACACCAAATTTTGGTAACTTAGTTGGCCAGTTTGCCTTATCAACAGCACTTTTAGAAAACTGGCAAGCAAGTATGTGTTACTGGCTATATAAAAAACTTCTTTTCTGGCACATTTCTGAGAGAGAGAGAGAGAGAGAGAGAGAGAGAGAGAGAGAGAGAGAGAGAGAGAGAGAGAAAGAAAGAAAGAGATGAAGCTGGTGCAAGATAGAAGCTGCCATCTTTGCAAAACACAGTTCTTAATGATGAAATCCTGGAAAGTGATCACTGATCAGTTTGTTTCCTGCATTGATGATTTGAATCACGTGGATTATTTCCAAAAACTGCATGCTCTGTTGTATATTATTCCTCACTTATTATCCCACTATTTTGACATATTGTTGTCATTGTAGAATATTAGGTTATAATTCTTATTTCTACACGCTGTTTCCGATCGTAATAGACAGGGAGACTGATCGTAATAGACAGGGAGACTGATCGTAATAGACAGGGAGACTGATCGTAATAGACAGGGAGACTGATCGTAATAGACAGGGAGACTGATAGACTATTACGACTGATACAACGTAATAGACAGGGAGACTGATACTTAGTTGACACTAATATATTTAAAAAATCTTAATTCATTTCAATGTGTTTGGTCAGGGTTTTGATGTATTAAATTTCTCCAAACACTTTAATAGACAGAACTGTATAATGCACATAAGGGTCACTTTCGCTATTTAATGCGTAAAGACATAATAAGTCAAACTAATAACAAGCTGGAATAAAAACATATCTCTTTAACATCTTGCATTTAATGTGTATAATGTAAACTGATATCCACTACTATAAATACTGCATTGCTGGCTTAAAGTATCATCCAAATCTCATGCTGGTTCAACTGGATTCGCTCCTACTTATCAAAGTCACCAAGCGAGATGTAACTTTCTGGGATCATTCGGTTAATATATTCTAAAACGTCTGTGGGTAAAAAATTTGAACCTGTTCCTTATCCACTTTCACGCCTGTCAGAGCAGATTACCCTTGAAACCTCTGTCCTGGCTCGAATACCTGTCTGATCAAAGGCTGCTTCACCTTCTGTGTGTGATCTTGGAAATTTGCCCTGATGTGTCACCACTGAGCCACTATTCAGTGCGTAACCATAACCCAGTTCGCATTTAGGACAAACTCCCATATCGACTATCGGATAGTCGCTGGCACTTTGAGACAGATGGACCTCCCTGAGGATCTAAATTGAGTGCAATCGAAACTGCATCATGCATCCTCTACTTTTCCCAGAATGCCCTGTAGGTATGCACCTGCCCCCAAACAGAGATAGGGGTTGAGAGGAGAAGGATCCACAGCTGGATCCTCTGTCTTAGATGGAGTGGTTCATTATCCCTGTGCCCAGGACCCACCTGTTCATGGTATAGAGCAACATGGCTTCCACTGGCCATGGGGCTGGAGTGAGGCTGCGAGAGCGTTTGCCAAGTGCTGGATGTTAATAAAGAAGGATCCTGCAACCCTAACTTCCCAGGCATTCCAGTGCTACTTTCCCTCCCTCCATCCCTGTCTCCATAACCACTGTAATGATTGCTGCGTTTAACACTCTTCACACACCAGCGCTCCTGCTGTTTGTTCATTCTTTATTTTGATTCTATTAAGCACTGCATTCTTTAATAGCCTTTGGAGAAATGGTGGAGGGCTTTGGGGTGCAATTTTAGCTCACCACTGCATGCTGTATGGGCACGCTGAGAGATTGGTGCTTGACAGTTGGCTTCATTATACCTGGCATCCATGTCAGACAGGAGTGATGTGAGTTCAGGTGGCATGTTTGTGTCTAAAGAACCAGACAAGCATCAGAATCCAGCTGAGGTGATCACAATCAGATTAGACAGACTAGAAAGCATAAGTGAATACCCTGAGCAGGGGAGTTGTACTGTGCTGTGGGGAATTTGTTTGCAGGAACAGGTCAAGTGTCATGCTGTATAGAATGACTAGCATAGAATGTCTTCTCAACATTTCTTCAAAACATCTCACTGTGCTCCATCTAGGCTTGTGCAAAATAATGGCGTATACAATCTTCCAATATGATGATATCCAGTCACGTTTACTCTGATTGTATTATATTACCAATCTTTGCACATTATGCTTAGGGGCATTGTAATGTAACACAAGAATGCTTATCAATGAAAAGAGTCACCGAAATAATAGTCTATTTCTCACCATAAAAAGTAACAGTAAGAGATAAATTGATAAATTAAATCTGATATAAACATGGCCATGAAGCCACGCCCCCTTCTCCTATTCTTGCACAGTCTCAACTTGCACATGTCCTTGCTTTCTGTAAAGTTAAATGGAGAAATTTATGCAATCATTAATTAAAAAAACTATCCATGTATGGCTAACATTATATATAGTTAAGATCATATACATCATATAAATCAAATAGAGTATATGCTACATAACTAAATATGCATTGTTTAGGCCAATTAACTATATTTTTTAGGAATGTCACTGAAATATATTCTCTCAAAATGGTCAGAAATGATCAACAGCTTCACCCATATTTTAGTGAAGAAGGTAGTAGCTAATGGAATGCAACGCTGGTTAAATGGTGTTAGCTAGTTAAGTGAATTAATAAAGACTTAGGGAAGCAAACCAGTATATCATCATCATCTTCATCATCATCATCATCATCATAATGCAGGGGTGTTCAATCTTATACACAAAGGGTTGTGTGGGTGCAGGTTTTCATTGTTTCGAAGCAGGAGCCACACCTGATTCCACCAGTTTACTCAGCTGAGCTTGGCTTTAAATAGACTCAGGTCCTGGCATTGCATGGAAAAGATCTCCGAGTTTAATTACTGTCTTTATTTTCTTTTAAGATATTTAACTGCTAGCAAACATACTGTGCATATGGTGCTAGCAGGAGAGTTATATGACAGCTTTCTGCTGAAAGAGATTTTGCTCAGTGTCAGTGTTGTCACAATATCCAAAGATGCGCATCTGCTCGTGCTAATTAATTTGACTAGTCAAAAAATATATGATGGCAAGATTTGGAAGTATGCACCATAACTCTAGGAGTGTCACTGACTGTAAAGTGATTTAAGGTTACCATTGAAACATACAACATGAAAACTATTGTTTTCTGGAATTCAAGAAGGAGTAGGATTTTATCTCTTTTTCTAGTTGTTGAGTGTATTTCCAGTGGGCAATATAAAACTACACAACATCAGTTTCCCCCATGTGCCGGGTTTGTCCACCTGTCTATCCGTGCTTCACTCACACAAGACTGCTGGTCCATTTATCCTCAGACCCAAGCTGGAGAAATAAATGTTTTATTTTATGCCTCTAGTATCAATAACATTAGACAAATTCACTTTAAGCAATTAACCTTAGCAAAAATGAAAGTGAGGTTCAGAGGTTACATGGATCAGAAAACAGAAACCCATTTTATAGCTGCAAACATTCTAAAAGGCCAAATGGAAACTATTCCACCTACAGCTTAAGCGGGGAAAAATCAAGACATGAAACAGCATAGCGATTATTGGGAGTGGTACTTCAATCCAGCAAGGATTTTTATTTTATATTTTATTTTTTGCTGTTCATAGTCCCCTGTCTCTGTCTCTGTCTCTGTCTCTCTCTCTCTCTCTCTCTCTCTCTCACACACACACACACACACAAATGTGAGAACCCACACTCACGACTAAGCCTCTTCTTTTATCAAAGCTGACAGTGACAAGCTATTATACGCAGGGAACATTTCATTTGCATTTACAGTAATGAACTCTTTCTCTCCGCTCTCTCAAGCTTTCATTTTCTTTCTCTCTCTCGCTCTCTGCCGTTCGCTTGCATAACTCATTCTCTGTCCTGGCAGATCCTCTCGGATAGAGGGCAAAAGGCAGTCCTAATTGGCACACATCGTCATCTTTTCACCAGGCTTTTTGAATAAAACTTCAAACTTTTTTAGATTTCAAATGAAGAGCCTTTGCGCACTGCCTCATATAAAGAAGTCTTTTCAAGTCTTTTGCATCAATCAGACGTGTTTCAGAGACGCTCATCAAATTTGGGCAAAGCTGTATAGCTGTAATCAGGCAAAGGGTCTTAGGTAAATTGAGAATGAAGACTGGGAAATGGTAAAGGCCATTGGTTTTGCAACAATTACTGGGGATAAAAAAAAATGCATGAACAGTCGGCGTGTAATGGTTTGTGTTGTCACAGGTGCTCCACAGATGTATGGAAACGGCCTCGTTCCATCAGCTCAAAAAAGATGTTAGTGTCTGGAGAAGAACCAGAGCCAGCAGTGCGGGACGACAGCAACAGTTTCTTCTAGTTTTGAGACAGAATGCCTGCTTTCTCTCCGTTCCCAAATCCAAAAAACATCCTGCTCAAGTGCTTAAATATGGAGGGGAAAAGGAATATAACCTCAGAAGAAAAGCTTATTGTTAATACCGTGAGGTTTCTGCAAGTTTTTGGAGGATCCCCTTCTGCACAGTGAAAGCACTCACAGGACGAGGTGATGCCAGAAGACTTTTTGAGGGCTGCTTGAAATGAACCTGTGATATTTCTGGTCTTGCCACATGCTTTTTTTTTTTTTTTTTTTTTACAGAGAAAGACCTTATCAGCCTGAGCAGTCTGGCTCCCCCATTCAGTCATCTGTTACCGCTAACCGGGTCTTCAAATCCCACAAGACCCAGACGCAATATAAAAGAGCTTTTTCTTTTTCGCTAGCAGAGTTGGCTACCCCATTGCTTCAGATAGAGAGTGATGAATCCAATTCAGCGACCTAAGGCCAAGCGATGTTGCTTTTCAGCCCAGCAGCAAATGACGAACAGCAATCTATGCCTGTAATTTTACTGCATTGGAAGGGAAAACATCACAGGCCTTCACTTATACCATTACACTCCCCAAAGTGCGACAACTAAGAGAAAACAGCACCTTTTCCACCTGACTATTTGGGGTCACTAATGGGGAAACAATCTGCATGCTAAGTAAAGCTGCCTGGCGAGATGGCAGACAAGAGTTATTATTCACTGGCAAACTATTCTTCATCTTTCCTTCTTGGCATTCAAGAGAGCAGCTCTTCAATCATTTGGGAGAAAAATCCAAAAATACACTAAGACCAAGATGCCTGTCAATGGGGATAAGAAAAAAGGAAGAAAAAAAGCAACAGCTTCAGAATGATGCTCAGTAGTGTTAAGTGCCCTGGATAAACGTGGCGGCTGGCTCATCTATAATTCACGCTGACACTGATAAATGAAGCAAATGAAGAGACAGAACAAAAATAACGACATGCTCAGTTTGGGCAAGGACTCTCAGATAGCTGTGGTGAGACAGACACAAACCGGATTAAGTGCATCAAGGTCATGCACATTATTTATGTGATACATTATTCCCAGTAGTTCCTCAAGTTTATCTCTTACAGAAATACAACAATGTGAAATGAACGGCAGAATTATTGGCACTTTTGATCATAGAGGTGTATGCAAACTCCCATTTGTGATCCATCACCATGAGCATGTGACATACAACAGCTTAAAACACAGAAGTGAGATTTCTTGAGCAGTAAGTCAGGCTAAAAATGTAAAAATACAGGAAAAAAGTTTAAAATAACATTAAGCAAAACCAGGGTGAAAATAACAGTGAGTGGGAATGCTGATGAGAAGAGAAAAATGAAACCATCTCCATAAAAATTAGCTGTATGGGTTGATGGATTGCACAGAAACACCCCTTCCAGAGAGTAACCCATGAAATGAAGTGGCTGAACTTTGTCAAAAAACAGAACTGTTTGTCAAAGTCAAATGAAACTTATTATTTGGTCATGAGACTCAGCAGTATGTTTAGCAAAACATTTCTTCCTGATTTGGTCACCTGACAATTCCCACCAGCTAGCTCTCCTCCATCTTAACACCAGATACCAACGTTTCCTACGAGACTCATGAAGCCAAACAACTACACCTTTTCAAAACAAGGCATAAAAGCAGTATCTGCCCTCTTCCTCATTCATGAGCTAACAGACATCCATGATTAGCTAGTGTGGCTGTGATTGACAGGGGAATGATTGTACATGATCGCTTCCACCCAGACAAACTTGCTCTCTTGGTGCTCAGTGATTGTGACATCCTGGCAATAGAGCAAATGCTTTTCTGTTGCGTCACAGAAAGGTTATTCTTTGATGTTTTGGGGCTATGTGTGGAGATAGGTGGCATCATTAATCCTCATGACAAAATGTTTTAACCGAAAACTATGTCGCATCTTCTGTACCAGGAAGCTTTAAACAACCTGTAATGTACGTCTGAATACACATTTGGTTGTGGGTCAAAAATCAGTGTTTAGTACTGATCATGTCAGTGTTTGAAACCTAAAAATATTATGGAGCTTGACATGTTTTCCAAGGAACGCTGTTCCAAAATCCCACTACCTTAGAAAGAGGCTCCGTGGAAGTAATTGCAGGGTGCCAAAGATTTATCTGTGGGTTTTTGCTGCTGTAAAACATAAGTATATTTCCAGATTCCTAAAAACTTGTCACTTAGGAGCAAAATTTGACTTTATTCATGCTTGCCTATTTCCGCCAATGATACAACCCCACTGTGGATTCTGTCCGTATTAGTTGTAAAAGCCCAAATAAACTGTCTTAATATATCCTACTGACACTGGCTCCCATGTGTAACTATTACACTGAGTGCAGCTTTTGGTGGACTGATGTTAAATTGTTAACCTTGACAACCTCTAGCACCAGTTCCACATCATGCAGCAGCAGCAGACATGCGTGAACTCCACAACCCCCGGCCTGCTCAAAGCTGACACTTCCCAGCTGCCTCCATCTCACCCTGCAGATATCATGCTGGAAGTGTGGACAGTGCTGCCTCCTTCTCCGAACAACACGACTGACTTCGTGCCTTCAATTTGTTTCTCCCTCCATATGTCTGTGTTCCTTTCACAGCTCTGATCAGAAATCAGATTGGGTCGGTACAGGCGCTATGGCAGCAGCTCAATCTGGGCTGCTTTCACATTTGCAGTTCTTTCACAGCTCTGTGCACACATGGACGGTATACAGAGAGATAAAGAGGCTATTTAACTGCAATGGAATTGAAGTTTTGCTTCTTTACAGAAACCTATGAGTTTTAGGTCGGTACAAAGACTGCTATATGGTCCTCTTCAATGCCTGAAGACTTCTTGTCCCCTAAAATACGCTGTCCTTTTTTCCCCTTCAATCTGCAACACTGTCTTCTTGCATTTACATTTACTCATTCAGCAGAGACAAATACATTGCAATCACCAAGAGTTAAATGCTTTGCTCAAGGGCCCAAGTGCAGCTCCATGGATCAAAACATCAACCCCAGAGCAATAATTTTATCATCTTGCTTTTTATTTTTATTTATTCATGTTATTTCTCCAGGCCAAACTCTTGAGACATTCGCAATTTATAGACGCATTCTCTCTCTATGCCAATTTGCTCCTCCTCTCCTTCTCCCTGTCGCAGTTTTCCTCTGACATTTCAATTTTCCTCATCACGTTTGATCATCTGACCCAGGTCTCATCTCTCCTCTTACTCTGCTCTCATGGGACCTGGCGTGATCATGTGACTCGGCTTGCCAAGCAACAATTGATTCATATATGATATGGTTTTCTAGAGGACTTCAGTAACATGAGTATCTACAGAGCCTCGCATTTAAAGCATACTAGATGATTTTATTACTGTAGAAGGAATGCAGAGAAGTAATTCATTGACTAAGAAAAGGTAAGAGGAAGGATTGGCATTGATCGTCTAGCGCTGAAAGAGATCATTACACTTATTACATAGCCAAGCAATGGATGAGATCATTACGTTCATCTATAAATTATAGTGAGTGCCTCAGCTTTTTCATTTAGAGCTGTGTTCACCTTTTTAACCCCAGTGTATTATTCCAAGATACTTGCCAACTACTGCATCCAGACAAGCAGGGAAATATTAGATTCAAAATGTTAGTAGTTATTAGATCTTTTCCTTCAAGTGAAACTTAAAACCTAGCGGTACATTAATATTGATACTGGTGTCAGGTATTGGTCCAAAACTATGCTTGTTCACTCAAAACAAATATGCTCTGACACTAACATCTGATAGCATGTGATACTACCCATCAATCCTTTTTCTGTACCACTTATCCTCTACAGGGTCACAGAGAGCCTGGAGCCTATCCTAGGGGATTCAGGGGACAAGGTGGGGAATACACTGGATGGGGGTGTCAGCCTACTGCAGTTTACAATCACAAAAGCTAATCAGCCCACAACACAAGTCCTTGACCTGGGGGAGGAAACCCCAAAGCACAGGGAGAACATGCAAGGTGAAGGCAGGAAATAAACCCACAATCCCAGAGGGGCAATTCAAACATGCTCACTGTACGTTGTGTATACAAACATATGACAAAAAATTACATTGATTTGGGCTTGCTTGATGATTAATGATCACAGCAAAGCAAGTTACAAACTGCTCTGCAAAAATATCACAAGGATCTACAAAACTACCTCATCTTCCTACAGTACAAGCCAGCTGCTAAATCATTTTATGTAGTCTAAACAGTATCTTTAACATAAGAGCACTCCAGTACTTCTAGCTCTGATGTTGCTCTGCACCATAACATCTTACTTCTTTCATCTCACCCGTAAGTCGTGAATAGAAAACTCAGCACGAGGAGTTTGTTGCTAAAAGCAAACAGCAGCAATCAACATAAACAGAACAGCATGTTCCCTGATGGCCTTAATTCTTTAATATTAAGTAAGTTAATCATTTCAGTATTAGGTATCTGTATTGGTATCAAGGAGTACCCAAACAAAATCTCTAATAAAATGCATCCGTCTTTTTTAAAAAGAGAGCTTTTCAACTCCATTCTGAATTACGTTTTGTACTAACCAAGCCATTTGAGCAAATGATGAGGTGATTAACGATGATTAATGCTGGGGAGAAGAAAACAAATGACTGTGATTGAGGGATTACATTCTTGAATCCCAAATCAGATGGATAGAGGAAAAAAAGCAAAGAGAAAGTGAGAGGAGGCAGCAGAAGAAAACAAGTTTCAGACAGCTGGGCGAAATCCTCACATCAGATTGGATTTTAGATTTCGCCTGCTAAATTTCATGGGTTTAGACATGCAACTGAACTGCCATCATGTGCTTCAGTGACTGTGTCGACACAAGGATGTGACTTGTTTTCTGTTTGAGATATGGATTGAGTGACAGAAAGACAGAGATAGAGAGAGAGAGAGAGAGAGAGAGAGAGAGAGATGGAGGAGAGAGAAGAGCAAGTTGTTAATATGTAGATTAGATGAACAGGAACATCATATGGATTACTACTTAGGAGTCCAGAAAAGAAAAAAAGAGAAAAAGCTACCAACACAGGGGATGAAATCTGATTAGCCATAGAAGAGATGGGAGATGGGAGAGGGAGTAATAGTATCGTGTAAAATTATCAAGAAAGAAGGCGAGAGAATGGAATGGTAAAAGCATAGGTAGGGGATGCAGAGGGGAAAAAAGGAGAGAATGATGGTGAATGAGGGAATAGGCCCAAAGTAGAGAGCATCATGGTTGAAGATTTTGTGAAAAATAGAGTATCAGTGTGTACCAGAGGAAAAATTGAGTTGTGTAGTCATCAGCCGCGGCTACTTTGTTCACTGCTGGAGTCTCTTTGTGTGTCTGTGTATATCATGAGAAAGCCCATAGGGAACAGTCCTGCAATTCTACAGGCTGACCACAGACTGTGGAGCTCATTGAGGATACATCTTGAGGCGGGTCTGAACGAGCCAAAATCAATCATCCACCATGCTCACCACACGAGAGGATGAGAGAGACAGAGACATAGCCAGGGTGTGATCCAGACAGAGCAAGGACATGGTGTGAGCAGGCTCCACTGGGACAGCACTTGTCCATTGGTAGGAGGTGTTGAACTGCCAGGTGTTGGCGTCAGGCTGATGCAGCTGCTGCGGGGGCTGACAGCGACCAGGACGGGAATTCTATCCTGAATCTTGAAACAAGCTAAATCGAGAGGCAGCTCTGACCTTTCTCTCCCTCTTTCTCTTTTCCTCTACTCTGCTTCTGCAAGTAAAGCTTAGCTTGAGTAAAACCTGCCCAACACAACTCGCCTCCACTCCATTCCACTCGCAAACACATTTCTTCCCTCCACCCTTCCTCTGACACTAAAAGACCTGCTCCATCCATCATAATTCATCCTTCCACCCCTCCCGCATCCCTCACATATCGTTTTCACTTCTATTGATCAGACCTCTAATTGTTAGCTTGAGCGAGCGACAGCAGTGGACACTGGAAAGCGAGAAAAATAGAGCAGGACTGAAAGAAAATATCAAAATGGACAAATGAACTCATCCCGCTGAGGAACTTGGCACTTTGGCAGGGGTTATTGTCTTGTAAGAAGCTGTGGGCTTGGAATAATTCAGTAGGAAATCAATTTTCATCAGGCCATTCATACATAATGGAGGTGATGGACTGTGGAAGCGAGGTTCGACCCCGCTTGCTTATGGCCTGCCTGCTGAGGCCTTTTGTTTCACTTATCCACTATCTTTCATTTGCCATTTCCCTCTTTTTTCATGGTCATATGGGCATTTTTGGTCCAGTGGTCAAAGAGTCTATTCAATTGGAGTTTAACTGCACTTTCACTGACAATGCCATAAGATGACAATAGAAATGGCTAAACAATGAACTATGGCAACAAGGAGCTTGAGAATTGTGAGGTAGAATCCTGCAGGATAGAGATATATTTCAGAAAGAAAAGGGTATGGGGAAGCCAAGAGATGATGAGTTGATCACAGCTTTATATCTGACCAGAGGCTATAGACAAGGCAGGGCACACTGTCAGATCAAGCCTTCAAGTATGATCAATATGGCAGTAAGAATACTTGGATTTTCCAAATTGAAGCCATTTGACGGAGTGATTGCAGGCTTTATGGAGGAAAAAAGTTGGAAATGAATAATGCTGCTCAGTTTTTGAAGGAATAAATACGTAACTCCACACAGACCTAGAGATTCCAATAACCAAAAAAATGCTTTTGTCATTTAAGTAAGGAATAAAACAGAATGGCAATAAGGTGTTATAGAAAATAATGATCAACAACAGGCTGTTGTGATTCACATCTGGACATTGTAACCCTTGAAGTTGATTATTCATCTTAATACGTCCCAAGGCGTTCAGTTGCTCTTGTACCAGATGAATTTGCTATTATAATTTTTATTATTCGAAGAACATTTCACACATTTTATTCGTTTCTAATTATATTCAATATTACTGAAAAAGTTACTTCCTGTTGTTTGTTACATTTGTTATAACAGCTATAGCCATTCCCTCATCAGCCTCTCATTTTCGCTTACTCTTTGAATCAATTAAAAAAAAAAAAAAGCCTCCTTTCTACTGGAGGCTTACCTGCTGTATCTCTATCTGCAAAGCACTGACACTGGAGACTCCTTCCAAAAAATGCTATTTTTACAGAAAGCTCATCGACTTCACACATTTTCATTTATGCACCTGACAGTTTAAAAAACAAGGTCCTTTATAAGTTCATTTTATATAAACCACAACGTATTAGAACATTCATATAAATCTCACAGGCGGAAGTGTCTAAACAATGCCGTTATAGGAAATTAACACCTCCCAACTGATCAGATATGAGCATTCAACAGCACTGTGGTAGATATTTTATAAAGTAGAAATTTTATAAATGTTTCCCATCATTTAGACAGTCTCATAAGATCCATACCCATAATCACACAACAAACATTAATAATGCTTCGTAGCATGGGTCATATTCAAATCTCACATTCACCACCATTCGTTTAACTTTATTCGCTATTTAAAACATGTGTCAAAGTGCCAATTAAAACCTACAGTTCCCTTCAGAGGAATTAGTGTGACAAATACAATATTATGGATTTAGTTAACTCTTTTTATGGTTCACATTCAATCCAGCTGGTGGTTATTGTGCACAATTACAGTTATCGCTCTGTGACTAAGTGTAAATATTCATATTCTGTCCGGCATGACATGTTTGTACTAATCAAAGACGTAATATGGTTGTGCAATTAGCTCTACTCTGCTAACGAAGTGTCATATCAGCTTAGAATCAGGTGTTTCTTTAACAGGCTCAAGAGTTATACTGACATTTAGAAAAGAAGTGAAAAATGACCAGTTGTAGCTATCTAGAGCGAAGCACATTTGGGGATTAATTTTCAGGCATTTGTTAGAAAGTCTTTCGCTAACAGGTTGAATTTATACACTATATTGCCAAAACTTTGTGGATGACCCCTTCCTGTTCCAACATCACTGTGCACCAGTGCCCAAAGCAAGGTCCATAAATACATGGATGAGCAAGTTTGGTGTGGAGGAACTTGACTGGCCTGCACAGAGTCCTGTCATGTTGGAACAGGAAGGGGTCATCCCCAAACTATTCCCATAAAGTTGGGAGCATGAAATTGTCCAAAATGTCTTGACATGCTGAAGCATTAAGAGTTCGTTTCACTGGAACTAAGGGGCTAAGCCAACCCCAGAAAAACAACACCTGAATTCAATGATTTGAGGGGGTGTCCCAAAACCTTTTTGGCAATACAATGTATACAAAGACGACTCGACATAATGTGTGAATATTGAGCAGCCATAAAGGTTATTCCCTCACCGGATACTCTTTTGAAGTTTGTAGGACTGATAAACAACAAATTGGAAGATTTTCCCATACTGGAAAACATAAAGTTTCAGTTTTTACCTCAGACTGTAATAAAGCGCTATCACTGGAGACAAAAAAACACTTCACCAAAAACTTGACCTGTTACTATAGAAACAATAACATATTAGAAAAAGTGTGTTAATTTAAAAGTTAATTTGTCTTTCAGCCAGCCCTACTGTCTGTGATTCAGTTATAGAAAATAAAACAACACTTTCTGACCAATCAGAATCGAGCATCCGACAGCGCTGTGGTTTAACAGTGCTTAAGTATGATCAGTGTGACCTTGATGTTAGGGCTACGCATTCCAATCAGCTCTGAATAAGAAAAATGGGCTATAAGGATATGCAAATATAAGCCTAGGAGTCATTTTTTCCCCGTTTCATGAATTTTTATATTACTGTGCCGAAACTAACACGAACGTAAATGCAGTGTAGAATGTCTATATAAATACTGTTACATGAAAACAAATTTTGACTAAGACAATATTTATAAGCCTGTCCAACACAGTGACAGATGATCAATCATTCGAGCACGACTCCTGCTTTGTTAGGCAGCTGAGTTTCTACAGTTTCTGCACTAACAACCACGCTCTCCACAGGGTTCGGATAAATAGAAACCTTACATGCATCTTTCACATAACAGAGTTATGAAAATGGAAACAGACAGACAGAAAGAGAAAGTTGACGTGAAGTCTTGCAGTGAGCACAAATCTCTGTCATTACAGCAGTCCAATCCTCCTTTCTGAGAAAATGTGCAGACGAGACAGGCGATGACAGCGATAATGAGGGCAGACACTCTTTATAGGTTAGGTTAAATGTTTAATGTGATGTGTTGATGAGCAGCAATCTCCCTCTCCTTCTTATTCTTTCACTTTGGTCCTTGGACAGTCCATGCAGTGTGAGTCCCACCTCAAACTTCTGTACACCAATTATACAGCTCAGTGACAGCACAGTCAATAGCACCAATTACCTCCATCAGTCCTTGACACACACCTCCACCAACACACACACCAAGAGGTGCACTCCGTCTCTGCCAAAACATACTGCTTCTAAATGGACAAACCTGCAAACCCCTTTTGCTCTTGCTTTTCTGTCTCCTCTCCTGCCTTTTACAAGACGTGTGAAACATAAAGAAATGGCACTTTAATAGGCTTTCCTCGAATTTTCTCAAAATGAGCACTGCATGCTGAGCATACAATCATTTAGCTTAGAGTGTGCACAATTGTCAAGAGCATCTGATAATCTCTTCTAGTTATATTTCATTCGATTAAGGACTTGGCAATTGGAATTAACAGTGGAAATCTTTTGTTCAGGTTCAGTAGGAATGTGTTTATCTCAATTATTGAGCAATAATCAGTTTTGAAATGAACACCGATTTGCCTCAAGGAGCAATTCATACAGTACACAGAAATAGAAGAAAAAAAATCCCTAACCAACTGATAGAATTTGCTCCAGCATGGATTGTGTCTTCATTTAAAATGTAACAAGAGTTTGCTGGTGAGGAAATATGGTGTGAAACCTGAGGTGCAGCAAAACTAATGCTATGTTCATACGTACTGCGACTCACAGCACAAAGCGACTGAAGACCATCTATTTTCACTGCTAGCTGGCGACTTCTGGCGACATGACCGACAACCGACCGATGATAATGACATATACTGAGTATATGCAGCGACTACTAATGTGAGTGAAGCCAGTAAAGTGCACGTGATCTGTAGCAAAAAGCACACACTTCTTCTCCTTCAGCTTGTATAAGATGATGCATATATACACTAATGAATTTTAGATATACAAGCTCTCCCTCCAGAATGTTTCATTTAAGCTGCAAGAATACTGATTTGCTGTCAAAAAGAATGCTAATTGCACCAAACACTGATAAACGTTATTACTTTGGCAACAAGTAGTAAAAACACATACTGGCGATTTCATAGTACAGCAACTAGTGACTTGCAGATATAAAATCACTTGTAAGTGTGAACTTTAGGAAAAGTGACTTGTCATGTTTGTGTGTCCATTAGAAGTGTAACAGTGCTCCTAAACAGTGGGTGTGGCCTAAACTGGAAAGTGTTTTTTGTGTTTTTTGTTGTTTATGGTAAATATGAACCGTACCACTAACTCTGCCTGCCCACAAACACTAAAAACACTGTGGGAAAACTCTGAGTTAAAAATGTCTAAACTGTCATGGTGTGTAAGTTTCTGGTTCTGACAGTTTCTCAACCTTAGCTACATCACGTGAGTTCATAATTGCTCTCAACTTGGGATGAGCACAGGGCAGGTTTTTGAAAGTAATTCTTTTTGTTTGTAACTCCCCACAATACAGTCTAATAGATTTAGATTCCCAGGGTACAAACAAGCTAATAGTCAAATTTAAAGCATTTTGCTCTTGACTAGGCAGCTACCAGGGATATATGAATGAACGCTGTACGTACATGTTAATAAACATGGTCTTTGTTTTACCTGCCATCCTGCCGTTCTTATATCTGACTGATTTGCATCTGCATAAAAATACAAAACTCCTTATTCAAGTTGCTTTTTGTTACATTCCTCAACCTAATGAATCGTCCTCGGAAAAAAAACCCCAGAGTGTTTATATTCTGGCACATCCCTAAGTCCCCATTGTCCTTCATTTCCACATGAGCATAGACCTGAAACCCACTGGCTTGAAACATGGATAGTTTGAATCAATTACCGAAAATAAACATCATTCCTGTACATGGTGTGTTTTGGATCTAATGCTTGTTTAATGTTACTAATGCCATGCTGATTCTTCTGCTATCAGATTTATGAGAATGATTCCATTAGTGAAAAGCTAATCCATGCTCATGAACAATCATATCTACCATATGTTCCCCATCTATTCTCTACACTGACAAAAAGGGTGTTCTCGCCATCGTTGGGTAGCGCAGCATGACAGCCCAAAACATGTCAACATCCGAATTAATCAGCATCAGAGCCGTGATTGGGATTGTAAAGTAGATGATGGGAAGAGATTCTGATGGGTGCAGCAGCTCAGTGTGATTTTGTGTCAATTTTTCACTGCAGGTTTGAAATGCTCTTGAAGGCAGTAAGTGCTGGCTTTCATGCTGGAACAACATTATGACAAAGGCTGCTGGTAAAATGGTACCGTGTTTCTATTCATTTGTGCCAGAGTGAGTAGGTATTGAGCAGTGTTTTAAATGGCTGATAGACCAATACGCAAGGGCTAATGAAGTTCTGACCTAATCTGCCCTGTTCTGCTGTTACCAAGGATTTTGTTACAAGACCAAGGAGGGGCAGTGGGTTTGTGGTTTAAGAAGTGTGTTCACTGACAGAAGGGGGAAGGGTGGATGAAGTCAGGATGGGCGTCTGTATGAGTCTGAGGCTGTTAGCACAATTCCCCTTACGCCTGCCTGCAGCCTGAAGCCCATCATCTTTGGCTAATGGAGACCTCCACCTTGCTGACCCGGTTCTCCCCAGAGTGTACCACACACAACCCAACAAAGGAGCCAAGAATGAGGGGGGTCAGACATTAAGCTGAGTAGCACAGAGGTAGGACTGTAGACGGGGTGAAAATGTCGATGATATGTGGCGCATTATAATCCATTAATCATGAGCGTCTGCCCACCAGCCACCAGATGGGAACCCCACTTAGCACTGGCCTCGTCCTGTCCTGGTTGAATAAAAAATAGATCATATTTGTGTGACCCAGCTTACCCCCTGTGAAGAATCCAGACTTCTGGGTATCACTCATCTGGCACAAAGAGCCTTATCTCTTAATACCACTGTGGGCTTTCATATGAACAATAAATGAGATACACAATCAATAACCCACTCACTGGATTAAGCCGGTGGAGTTTTTTTCCCTTCTCTTCACTGGCAATGTGTGTCTCTTTTACGTGGGAGGTTTTACAGTATGTAGGTGTGTGCGTATCTATTTGTGTGTATGTGGGCAAGGTTTACGGATCATGCTCTAAACAAGTTTACTTGACCTCCAAAAGACTTTGTTTGTGTTGTTAAGTACTCAGAGCAGTAATAAAAAAAATCTGTAACAGTCCTGCTGTGGAGTATCTCTCGTTGATACATGCACCCCACCTGCTGGATTGGCTTTCCAATGACACCCAGGAAGCTTCTGGAGCAGCGCTGGGTAAATACGGAGAGCTGGCCTCATTACAAGGATCATCAACTTGATGAATATCATGAGGGAAAAAATGGTTCTTAACTAGCCCAATTCATTTCAGGCTAGTATTGACTGTTCTGCCTTGCTACACTCCATAACAGTTGTGAAAAGCTCAGCATATTTTCCCTTAAACTAATAATAATATACAAAGTGTAGTTTCCGGAGTCACGTCTCATAAAGTATACTTCCTGAAAACGTCTACATTTATAGCCCTTTCCGGAGAAGCAAAACACTTCCCTGTTTCCTCCCACTACGCAAGAATGTGATGGTTGAGTGGTGACTGTGTATGTGTATGTATGAATACAGTATATACGCATGGTTCTGTGCAACAGATTGACGAGTCGTCCAGGATGTATTTCTTCTTTACGCCTGCCGTTTTTGGGACAGGCTCCGGATGTGACCAGGATAATATGCTTAAAACAAAAAGGAATGACACAATGATGAATGTACAGACAGACACTCAAAATGATTAGGTTGCATTCACATCATATGGAGGTAACTATAATTACCACCTACTGACTAGGGGAAACATCCACATCAACCGCTGAGTGATCATTTCAGGTTTCTTTCTGTCAGCCTCAATATATCTCCAAACAAACCTGTGAGTGAGGAAACTAGCATGGCTTTTATTATAGCCACCAAACACAAATGCCATGCGTTCAATGTAGGAAAATCATAAAGTATTTGTTTTAGCTTACATTTCCATATATAATATGGAATATAATGGCATCCAATCAACTGCACTCTCTATTCTGTTATGTTAAAGACTTCTGTTGTGTTAAAGATTTGGAAGCGATGTGCTAATGTTTAACACAGCTACTGTATATGCTATTACTAGCTAATGTTAGATAGGTAACTCTCACTTTTATCTTATAAATAAATGTCAGTGCATGGAGACATTTGAGTCGGAAAAATGGCACTTCTTTTGTGCTTCCCAAATTCTTTTTAATTCTCTTGAATAATGGTGTTAGCACATGCTAATTATACCTTTTCCTGTGGTAAAATATTCCCAGAAAGCTTATAGCGTCTGGTGTTGTGCTGTTGATCAAAACACTAAGAAGCTCATCATTGTTTTCTTTCGGTAATGCGCCTTACTTTAGGAACATCTGGCACTGAATTCTCGCAGACACACTTCAGCATGTAGTCATAGGCAAGTGTCAAAAAAACATAAGGAGACAGACAAGACTGGGCAGATGAGTGGAGCTGAAACCTCAAGCAGGTGTGAGCTACAGTCCATATTAGATCTGGAGACAAATACACACCTTGTCAGACAGTAACTAGTATATTTACCTGCATGCACATGTTCACACACACACACACATGTATTTCACATTTTTGCCTTGTAGCAGCCAAATGTTGTTGCTGCTATGCCTTGGTGTATTTCACATCAATTGCAAAAGAAACACTGATGTTTTAGAAAGGAGAGAGTCCCCATTCATCCTCTGATCTTATCACACAATACGTGTTTACTGTATACTGACAACTTAATAATATTTCAATCACTGGAGTTTTGGCAGTGGCAAGTTCACACAAGAGAAACCTCTTCTTTTTTAATGTTGAGCCCAAGGTATGTGGAGCACTGACCCGAACTGAACCCATTTCAAATGTGTGAGACTGAGAGAAAATTCACTGCTCATGAACAGGCCAACCCCAGGTGGCGCACAAACAGACACAACCAGGCATGACCACTAGATGGCAGTGTGTCATCTCAGGAGAACAGATCTCTACAGCACAGCCCTTTGACAGTAGATGTAGCCTACAGACTTCTTCTTCAGGCTTCTTCCTTACCTGGCAGGCAAACAAACAAGTTAATGTGAGTTCGGGCTCCAAGCCTGCGTTTCCCGTAGCTCTATAATTTACTATAAATGAGCTGCTCAGTTGAATAACTCGCCTTGTGGAACTTTGTAAACAGGTGTTTTAAATGGAATATAAAGAACTGTGGTGCTTATACACGGTGTAAGAGATTATCTGTATGTGTGTGTGTGTGACCAAGAAGGCAGGCTGCGACAGGCCCTGTATTGAATCCTCACTCCCACTGGGGTTCTAACTATGCCACTGAGGATTTCTGACCTCCAGGAATGTGCTACTCATTTCATTCCAGAGACTACAGGGTGGGCATGTAGGTCAGTTTCTATTGACAATGCTCAGAAATTTGGTTGTCATCATCCTACCCTCTCTAACAGAATTAAACAGTTACGGCTTTGTGTCTTGCTTTAAAGACTACCCAGTCTAGTGCTTTTCAAAATAATCGCTAGCTGCTGTATCAGGAGAATATGAGCCATGACAACAGAACATTTTTCTCTTTACTGAAATTGCGTTTACTCAAAACACATTTATAATTAAAGTCTAAGGGCATTTGTAGAATTTTGTCAATTAATATTAAAATATGAATAAATAACTGTTGCATGAGAGCATGGTGTTTAGTGGTTACCACATATGCCTCGCACCGTCTGGGTTGGTTGATTCCTTCATCCACCCTAGCATGTTCTCCTCATGCTTCGGAGGTTTTCTGCCCCAGTCTAAAGCCATGTGTTGTAGGCTGATTGGCATCTCTAAATTGTCTGTAGACTGTGTGTGTGTGATCATGCCCTGCAATGGATTGACACCCCATCCAGGGTGTCCCCTGCCTTGTGCCATAAGCTTGTGACCCTGTATGGATGGTTGAAGACTGTTGCTTTACATAAAATTTCATTTACATACATGTGCTCATTGTAATTTCAGATTCCTTGCTTGGCTGACAGGAGAGGAAACCGATGTGTAGTCCATCCGCCTCAAAGTTTGACATGTAGTGCATTCTGAGATGCTTTTCTCTACATCTTGGTTGTAAAGTGTGGTTATTTGGGCATTTCCACTCACAGAACTGATATTTTTATAACATTCTGTATAAGCTCTAGAAACTGTTTTGTGTGAAAATCCCCGAAGATCAGCTGTTTCAGAAATGCTAAAACCATCCTGTCTGGTGCCAAAAGCCACACACACCCAAGGCCACCAACATCACATTTTTTGCCACTCTGATGTTTAATCTAAACATTAACTGAAGCTCTCGACCTGTATCAGCATGATTTTTATGTCTTGCTTACTGAGTATGGAGTGCTGACACTACCACCCCTTTTCCCTTCCACTGCATGTAGAGCTATGGAAACACAGGGCAAGGTTTGGGGCTAGTAAGGAGCTCTGAGATGAGCTGTGGCTCTGCTCCAGTTAAGCAAACCCAGCTAAAGCAAACAGAAGTTGAAGATGCCAAACATGGTGGAGAAAGACAGACACAAGGTTGTTAAATTGCTTTGGACTTAAATGAGAGCTTAAACAGTTATTCCACTGCTTAACCAAATAAGGAATAGGACTCTACAGTATGCAGTGTTAAGGAAGAGGCAGAACGGCAGTGCCAGGGCCAGACGAGGCCGGATTGGGATAAGGATTATATCTGTCAGAGGAAAGGTGAATAGCAGACTAAATGGCAGCTTTGATTATGTCTCCAGTGAGGAATTCTCACTCTTATATTCTTGTATATGGGTTTATTTAAAAAGCGTTGAAAGATTGGTTCTTTCCAGGTGTTTGGGTACAGACAAACAGTGACAGAATACACATCAGGAAGGAAAGAACGAATTATTCAGCATTAACACACACCAACAACTTTTAACTGCTTACCCCTAAACCCCTAAACACACACACACACACAGCCAGTCAAAAATACACATACAACCTTATATATAACATTACTGTTTTCTCTCTAAATACTCTAAAAAATGTATAATCTAACACAGCAATATGCTAAATAAGTGCATTAAGTGAAAGGATAAATGTATTATTAAATTACTTCATTTTAGTGAAACCATCGAGATCTAATTAGACACTTGTAGCACATCATATATTTATGTTCTACATTTAATGTGAGTACTGTCTGCTAATGTAATCACAGTAATGATGACGTAGTATAATAACAATAGTATAATAACATATATATTTATTATACATAATATTCTTAATAAACAAATCTTCTGAAGCCTTTTATATCACATATATCACCTTTTATATCTATAGGTGTAAAGGTCTCACCTCTAATTCATTCTCATTACATCTAAGCTCAATCCTTCCAAAACACACAAGACTAACTCAAGTTCCACAAAGATTTATCTTTCCTTGTTTAATGGCTCTTCTGTGAAAAAAGTGATGAAACTGCAATAAACTATGAACTTCAGGTGTTCATAAACTTTTTTACAGGCAGTATTTACAGATGCACATGCTCACTCGTACACTTACACACACAAGCAGTTGCTCAACACCATACAGGTTTGTATCTCTTGGGTCTTTCACTCACACTGCCTCAGAGAGCAAATAGCCAATTAGAGAAGCAAGCTTGCATTGCCACACTCCCTGCTCGTCCCAAGTGCTGGGCCTGTGGGAGGTTGGCTGCTCGGCGTGCTGGGCTACTGGTTTATGGAGCGCATCACACTGCACAAACTAATCCCCACCAAGGGGAATGCTAACACACAGGTCGTCAGTATGCAGACACCAGCACTGATTTCTCTCCAGACTACTGTGACCTAGCTTCTCCCACACACACGTTTACATATGGACTCAGGGCTGTCAACTTTTTCCACTGTAAATATTCAGATATCTCCATTGAACTCCACATTAACAATTTACATTAACTATTAATAATAATTTTTAGGTTCCATATGTAACCATGGTGCTTTGACTGAGAGTAGGACTAAGCCCTGGGTCACATGGGTTGATGGGAATGGCCAGTGGATAAGCCTGATGTTGTGAGGGGGCTTTTATAGATTGCAGGTCATGATCATGAGGTGACAACTTTGCTGTTAGTACTGACTAAAGAAAGGAGCAAACAGGAAATGTTTAATTCAATTCAGTTCAATTTTATTTGTATAAAGCTTTGAAAACTGTCACAAATCAGCTTTAAAGAAATCTACAAATTCAGGCAAGCCAAAAGCAACAGTGGCAAGGAAAACTCTTAGAAAGAAACCTTGAGAGGATCCAGACTCAAAAGGGAATCCATCCTCATCTGGATAGTGAGATTATAAAATTATTTCCCTTCAATAACTGAACTGTATGGTACAATATAAGTGTAACTGTGTAACCAGGAAATTCACATTTAACATGAAGTCAATCTACAGTGTGGCTCAAAGTGGTTAAAACTCTGGATGGTTGACCAGAAGGTCAGGGCTAAAGCACCTGTACTACCAATCTGCCACTATTAGACCCTTGAGCAAAGACCTTAACTCTCTCTGTATCAGGGTGCTATATCGTAGCTGCCCTTACTCTCTGACCCCAAATTTTCAAAAAGCAGAGATATGCAAAGAAAAGAATTCCACTGTGCTGTTAGGTATATGTGGAAAAATAAAGGCTTTTTCTTCTTCATCTTGTTGAAGTTATCAACAGTTCACTGATGGGAGACTTGAGTGCAAAACTGTTTATGGCAATTGCAGTCTAAAAAAAGTCCCCTACTTTGTAAGGAAAGTGTCCTGGCAGTCTGGAACACAAGGTTTTAATATCTGATTCGAGAATCACTGGGAATGGTGTCAGTGTGTGATATCAAGAAATAAACTCTGAAAAAAAGACATTTGGTCGTTGAAGATCAGGGTTCAAGCCCCAGCACTGCCAAGCTGCCACCATTGGGCCCTTGAGCAAGGCCCCCAGCTCACCATGCTCCATGGGTGCTGCATCATGGCTGACCCTGTGCTCTAACCCCAACCCTCAAGGATGGGATATGCGAAGAAAGAATTTCACTGTGCAGTAATGTATATGTGACAAATAAAGACAACTTAACTAACTTAACTTAACATGCAGATTATTGGGAACCTTTACTCACAGAACCTGTGTTAAATCCCATGTCAAGTCATTCCTGTTACGGGGGCAAGTGCCCCCGATGGACCACTAGGGGGCCTTCAGCAGGGGTTTTGTTCATTTAGTCATGTGTTTGTTCTAGCCACGCCTTTCACTAATGTGTTCATGCCTGTCACCTGTTCCTAATGTGTCTGTAATCATGTTCCTTATTTATAGTGGCCGTCTGTTGCCGTTACTTTGCCAGTCTTCGTCTTTGTGTTACGTTTGTGTGCTGTATGTTCTTTTGTTTAATAAAACCCCTGTCCGCCGTCTAACTCCGCGTTGGGTCTGATTCCTTTACACCGGCTGCATCAGCTCTGTTCATCATCGTCATCTGCAGCGCTCTGTGACAATTCCTGTGATAAATTCAATCTAGTTTACTAGCTGGCTAGGTATTTGTGCTAGCAAAAGGATGAATGCTTTTCAATTTGGATCTTTGCACATATTCCTAGATCCTTGCATTTTAATGAGGGCAGTGGTTTAAATAAAGTACTTTCCTACAAAACGTTTAGTTTTAGTTGTACATGATTTACTCTTCTACATATTTCAGTTTCAATATAAAATGACACATTCTCTTGTACTTTCAGGAATTCAATATGACCTGCTGAGCCAGTGGAGGCACGTTTTGATGTGGTATAATATTGTAGTTAGTCATGTACCACAAATACCTGAGAAATCTTCACCAGCTTTGAAACCATGGCTGCCTTTTAGACATAACATGCCTGAATAAAAGTATTCATTAACCATGCCTTTCACAACACTATAATGTAAGATTGTCTGCTTGAACATGCTCAGGGACGTAGCAAAACACGTACAAAAAAGCGATATGTAAAGAGTAAATAGAGAGAGTAACTTTATAGTTAAAAAAAAAAAAGACCTGAATACACTTTAGCCTTGAAAAAACAACAATCCAGACTGTACTTCTATCAGTGCAGGCAAGCTGAAAACACAAATCAGATGAATCCTATTTTGCAATGTTGATTGCCAATTTAAAAAGTCGGTATTACACCCAAATGAGCATGATAATTACTTCTAACAGTCTTCTCTATCTGTTATGTTTGATTTACTGCCAGAACAAATTAGAACAAGAAAAGCATCAGGCATAGTGACAGACAGCAGTGGAGCTGATAATGAAGCTCAGTGTTATTATTTATCCCCAAGTAGCAGCCAGGACTCCAGCAGTCACCTCAGTGCATTGTCAAATCTCCTGGGCTCTGAGGTAGCACTAACCCTATCTACCCCATTTCTTGGCACTAAATAAAAAGGTATAGTGGAGCAAGCATATTTAAAACTTTGCACATTTTTGTCTTTGTAACAGAATGCAATTTTACTATGCAAACATTTGAATATAAAAATAATATTCTTTATTAGAACGTTGTGAAGTATATGCAGAAAACTAGCTAGTGATTATTAGCGTTTGCATGACCAAAATGTAAAAGTAGTCAGTTTTTTTTGCTCTTGCATGGGTCAATCAAAAATATGGGAGTTTATTTTGTAACGGCTTTTTGTGTACATGCATGAAGCAAATATTAATAGCAATTGAGAGGAATTTTTTTTTTTTTTTGACAAGGGCTAAATTGTGATGGCTAGACGACTGGATCAGAGCATCTCTAAAACTGCAGCTCTTGTGGGGTGTTTCCGGTCTGCAGTGGTCAGTATCTATCAAAAGTGGTGCAAGGAATGAACAGTGGTCTATGGTAATGTAGTAACCACAGACATAGTAACAGTAAATACAGAGCATTGAGAAAACACTTAGTGGAGAATATCACCTGGGTACTGTAGATTTGTAGCCAGGAACTGCTGCTGTAATCATAATGACTATGAGGTGCAAATCCCAGAACTCTTATTCACAACATTCTCATAATCAACTGTTATGACAAACATAAACACTGTTTCTCATAAAAGCTGTACAAATATATAATCTAGTTTCCCTTTTGAGTCTGGTTCCTCTACAGCTTTCTTCCTCATGTCATCTCAAGAAGTTAACAGAATCGGGAGTGTCTAATCATATCAAGAAAGGACTAATGTGGGTGCAGGTTTTCATTCCCACCAAGCCGAGGCCACGTCTCATAGTGTTTTGAAAGCTGATTAAACAGGTGTGACTTCTGCTTGGCTGGAATGAAAACCTGTATGAAAGACTGGACACCCCTGAGGTAGCTACTCATACACTAAATCTACAACCAGAGATCTGTAAGGATGCTTTCCAAACAATGTCTACTTTCAAAAGTATAATATAAATTCAACTGCATTAAATAGAGAGTGGCATTAGAGAAAGCAACACACTAATAAAGGAGAAAACTCCACCATCTGTAGCCCACACACCAAAGCACACCCAGCTTCCCTTTCAGATGATTTGTGTAGTATGATAGCACCAGAAAGCTGTAGAGATTTTTCATCACCTTTACTGGCCTGTTTGCTGCTTCCTCACTAATACGGTACGATTAATTCACCAGCATCCATCATCATTAGTGTGAGAGATTTGCCGCGAAATCTCTCATGTGGGCAAACCCACATATCACCTGTGATCCCTAACCCCAACATGTTCAGAAGCTGGAGACACGGCTGTGGTCTACAGGTGGTTAGTGGTGTGTTTGTGTGTTTATCACGGAGGGAAGAGAGATGGTAAAATATGGTGTCGAAGTTAATAAGCCCTGCAGGGAATTGCGTTTGCTAAAAGCATCACCTCTCAACCTCACCCACTCTCAAGCAATGTGCAAAGAGCTCAGCTTGCAGAAGCAAGGACAAAGTCAGATTCAATTTTCCATCATTAAACTTTCCCTAATGAAAACATTAAAATGAGCACTGCTGGCAAGGCTCATACTTGTAAATCCTGCACAACTTTTCTAGCATGAAGTGAGCTAGGGACTATTGTGCTCGATTGTCTTTGAGTTAAAGAGGTCCTTTTCTTTTTCATTCTTTTACACTCTTTCTCAGCACTGTGACTTTCAGATGCAGTGCACACTCATTGATTCATCTCATTCAATCCCCCTGGGAGACAGAAAAAAGAAGAAGAAGGGGGGAAAAAACCCTTCCTGTTTGCTAAAAGCTGAGAGCGTTAGCACGGGACGAGTGAGTAAGGGCCCTCAGTCTTTCTCCAGCACTCCAGGGGTTTGGCCACAGATTGTGTGTGTGGAGCAAGCATTGATCTTTCACACACTCATTACGGCCAGTTTCAATTAGACGCCGGCACAGTTATTAAGGCACTTAAAAGAGAGGCACTTCTCATTCTTCACGCCCTTTCAGATTCTCTCTCTGCTCCGGGCCACCTCAAAAAGAGCCCCTTCCCTACAGCCCTTTCCCTGAGGGGACTGGAATACTATATGCTTACTGAAATAGGACGGCGGAGCTAAAAAGCAATTTGCGATTCACTAAGAATGAAAGCAGGGAGGAAGACGTTTAAAATCTTGTGTAACATTTTGATTGGGGGGCACAGTGGCTTAGTGGTTAGCATGTTTGCCTCACACCTCCAGAGTTGGGGGTTCGATTCCAGCCTCCGCCGTGTCTGTGTGTGTGTGTGGAGTTTGCATGTTCTCCCCATGCCTTAGGGTTTCCTCCGGGTACTCTGGTTTCCTCCCCCAATCCAAAGACATGCATGGTAGGTTGATTGGCATCTCTAAATTGTCCGTAGTGTGTGTGTGCCCTGCGATGGGTTGGCACTCTGTCCAGGGTGTATCTTGCCTTGATGCCCAATGACGCCTGAGATAGGCACAGGCTCCCCGTGACCCGAGAATAGTTCGGATAAGCGGTAGACAATGAATGGATGAACATTTTGATTGGAGGGCAAAAGGATGATCCCCCTAGTGTTCAATCTAGGAACCTTTTTATACTGTCTTTATATTTGACAAACTTTTATGCTTATTTGTAAAATATAATACATCGCAGTAGTTTGTTCACCCCCCAAGTTTAGAAAGAGAAAATCTACAAGAAGCAAAGCGACTGATAGAAAAGCAAAACAAAAGCAACACAGTACAAGAACGTTAGTAAAAGCCACTCTTACCTGCAGCGATCATTCTATGCTCTTCAGTAGGCAAGAGGAGAAAAAGAGAGAAGACAAGCAACACAACGGTTAGTAGAGGTTATTTTAGGTCAAGCATCATATGTTAGTATGAAGAGGTGATATGGATGAATGGGAGTAATGAGAATAATGAGCTTCATTTATCCAGGTCGGTACAAGCGAATTTGTTTATAGGAGAATTTACACAGGAAACTTTTAACACATGCCACATTCTGGAGGTGCCCCTTCACCGTTCAGTCATCATTTTCAGCTCTCTGTGAGCTCAGATATTCATGAATTTTGCCAATAAATAAAACTCTGCTGTGTTGTGAACACATTTGGTAATTTACTAGTGATTGGCATTGCTAACAACCAGCTTCACTGAAAATCAACATCTAGTCTAATTTGGCCTTTGAAAACTTTCAAACACAGCTTTACTAAAAGATGGATAAATAAAGCTGGTTGAATGGAAACAGAATGAAATGAGAGACATCAAGAGATAGAAGAGAACCCATGAGAAAGTTAAACCATTACAACTTAAAGTTTTTATTAACAGACACCTGTGGTAGCTTTTTTCATGAGATGCTCTCAATAGACTTTGTGAAAGTCAATACAGGAAAAAGAACACTGCAGTAAAGCGTAGGGTTCATAAAAGCAGGAAAACTAACCACAGATTCAGAAAGTGGTTTGTGAAAACTGGTTTGGAGACTTGTCTGGTTTTGGAAACAAAAAAGGTTTTTATAGCCTCGTCTGAATTCATACAATATAGATTGTGTGCTATCTTTACATGAAAGGCACACCTAGTTCACAAACACACCACACATGCGTTCACATGATCATCAAATCGTCCACACTGATGCGCACAGCGAGAGACTGGTAGCGAATGTCTCATCTATAAAACACGAACAATCCGAGCGGGTGCATTCACCTAGGCATAATAAAACAGGTAGTCTATATATTATTTAAAGCTCTGACTGAGCCCGGTGCTGACCGGTCCCACTCTCCCACCCTCGCTGACTCGATGCCACCACAGCGCGTGACACACAGCACTGCAGCTGAATTCATCCGTTCATTTCAGACTTGTATTATCGCTACACAATGAATCACATCCCTTTCCTTCTATACTTTCAATTTCTCTCACCCACATTTGTCTCCAGGGCCTGTCACTCTTCATTAACTCACACAGAAATAATTACTTCAAATATTTTTCATGGCACCATCTCATTTTTATCTCATAACCAAGTCGTTCCACTAAACTGGTACACTATTCATTACACAATTCTTGTTGTAGCCCCTTGCACTGATTAAGGTCACTTCAGTACATTCCTGGTCCCTGGGGGAATGTTTTAATGCATTGTGGGTGTTTTTCCACCTGCATCATTTGATTTGGTTCTTTTGAACCTTAGGGGTTTTTACCAGCATAATATGGTTAATTTGAGCAGGTGTAAACGTGTTGTACAAACTGGATCTCATAATCCAAACTGAGACCATTATCAAGATGTGGTCTCAGATCTAACCAAACAAACTCGGGTGTGGTTCAGCTCAAATCAGGAAACAAGAAAGCAAATAAAGGAATAACATCGTGGCTGTTACAGCTGGGTTGTCCTGTGGCACTGAAGTCCATTGCCACTTCATCGTCTAGAGTTAAAACATCCACAAACTTAGGGGCATGAGGGCATTTAAATCAAGCTCATATTTTATCATTGGACAATTGGAGGACTGCCCTATTCCTTGCTTGACCTCCTACTAAACAAAAGATGGAGAACCATCTTTTGAAGTCAAGAGATGAAGTTGATCTTTTCTAACTTGATCTCTTAGAATCCCATGCATGGATAGAAGCGAAATCACCAGGATTCCAACTTCTTATCGTCTGACCACAGCGCAAATCCTTAGACAACTGCACTGCTTGCGAGCTCTATTCATCTGAATGATCTGTATTATTCTAGAATCTTGAATTGTCTTCAAGAAGAATCCTCTTTTGCAGTGCTCTCTGATATGAACCCCAAAGACATCAATGAAAATTTTGTGTTGCAAATGTCAATGTTGTGATACATCATTTGGTTTGATCATTTTGATGCATTGTGTTTTTGTCTTCTTCATTTGGTTAATTTGAACAAGTGCAAACATATCGTTCGAGCTCCGGCATGGATCAAATAAACCATGCTGGGATCCTAATGAAGATCTTGGCTTTATCCAAACATAATTATGTGGTTTGGTTCCAATGAGAAAGCAAGAAAATAATTAAAAGAAGAGCTGAACATCACAGCTGTTATAGGTGTGGTATCGGTCATGCTGTAATGTTGCTGGAAGGTAGAGTATCTTTTTTCCTCCAGCTTTGCTAATTGTCATTGTCAAGGTCTTCACCTGTCATATCACAACCACCACCTTGCTGACACAGACTCCCTCTAACACATGCAAAGTATTTTTAAACTCCCACCCATGCTTTACCATTGAGCAGTTGTGAGTTGGTATTATTTGCTATATTTTCTGTTTATGTGAATAGAGAAACTCCTGCGAACCAAAGAACAGAGGAACAAAGACCCTAATGTCTGTGGTATCACTTAGAGTCAATGTTATCTCTTTGTTGATAGGGTGAATAGCAAACCAACTGCACCTCTCAGGAGCTTTATTCATCTGAATAATAATTGTACTAATTGTCTTGCTAAGTCTCACTTAACGATGAATCCTAAAAATGTATTTCCAATGGTCTTTGACAAGAACCCCAAGGAGGTATAATTGATGAAAATGTGAAGTGTAGTCAGAGCTCCTAAACAATACTTTGGCCCAGAATTGTCATTATTGTTTTGGCTTGCTTCTATTTAACAGTTTTTGACAAATTTGTGACAACCTCTGGCTTGATTTGAACCCTACATAGGTCTGAAACTCCATTAGAGGTTTGTCTAGTACTTCTCATACGGTTCATCAAAATTCTTAAATTCAGTATTTCGCCATACAAATTCTGCATAACAGATTCCTTCTTTGCTGTGCATGAAGAGTTCTGTGGTGTGGGAGGGAGGCCGGTGTGTACGATATCCTGGGAGATATCCTGTAGGAGGAGTAGCAGCATTTAATAAGCACAGCTGCTGAATGAAGTCTGTCTAAGGATCACCCTGACCTCTGGGGTACCAGATGGACTGACTGGCCTCTGTCTGCTGCACTAGGGTGACCTTAAATTTGTGTAGTGAACTGTGTGCAAATTGCAACATTTAGGAAAAAAATCTTCCATTTGCATAAACGTTTGCCTTGATTAACAACAAAAATATGCCATCCATCAAAATTTGTCTGTGTGTCTGGAGGGTTCAGGCCGTGAAAGCATTAGGGTCTAAAAGTAGCTTCAGCCTTGGGAAGAGGGGCAGTTGAACCCCACTGGTGCATTAATAAAGAGAACAAAAGTGCTTATTGGCATGGCAGGAGGCCCTCTGTAGCTCTGCCATGCTTTATGACTCCAATCGCTGTCCCTAAAATGAGCCTCTGACGCTGAAGGACAGCAAAACCGAAACCCTAGCCATGTGAAGATAGGAGGGAACTCAATAACTCAAATCCATTGCATATCTAAACCCTTTAAATGGCCTTCATTCTGACAGTAAAATCACTACCACAAGTGTTCTATTTGTGGAGAATTAGGGAGTCTAGAGATATTTCTCATACACACTTACAATGTGCATTGCTTTAGTACTCATCCATGTGCTTTTGCTATTGTTTTGGTTTCATTTTCTCCTCTGATCATTAACTTTCGTGTATTTTCAGTTTTTGCAGAAAGAAAATCGGCCTAAACTAATCCATCATATGACTCTGACCAAAAAAAAAAAATCCTTTAAAAATCCTCTAAGCCTATAGAAATAAGAGTTTGATAGGTCCAGCCAGGGAACACAGCATGCAAAGCATGAAAAAAAATTCAGTGGCCACAGTATTTTCATACCTATCAGCATACACACTCACATGGGAATGGAAGGTTTTAAAAACTCCATCAATCTCCAGCTGTGAGCAATCTCTTTTCCACAAGATCCTTTTATTCTCCATCTGAATCAGCACCAGAGGACTTTCTTGGTTTTTTTCCTCACTTGTTTACCCTTTGTCCCCCAGCACATCTCTTTTTTCACTTTCAATTGGCCTTCATGAACTTCCTAAGACAACAAGACTTCCCAAGGCTTCAGAAAAAGCCAGAGGAGAAAGAGGCAGAGTAACTTGTCATTGCACAAGCCTTGTCACTCAGGCTCTCAGCAAACCACTGAGGTGTGTATCCAGAATCATTTGCATTCATGCTGTCCGTGCCAATAATTATACACAAGATATAGAAAGGAATTTCCCTTCCTCAGATGACCTAGCCTGCACTGGGGCCAATTTCATGCTGTGCAGCTCTCTCTGTCTGCTTTATTCTGGAGTGCATGCTGGAAAAAAGGGCAGGGAAGTGAACGATGGAAATAAACTCAAACTATTCTATCTAGAGGATATTGTGGGGGGGTTTTTTTTATCTGTTCATGAATTTTTTGGCACTGTTACTAATCACAATCACAACACTCAAATCTCAAGCTGGGACAATAAAATGTCATTTTAATTTCCATCACTAATTTCATCCTGTACAGGGCATCCAGGGAGAAAATTAGATGTGAGCAAAACTCCAGATACAGACTTCATATCTGGCCAGCAATATCGCCTTCTCAAGTAGCGGCACTGCAAAATAATTAGCCATTTCCCGTAGAGAATAGTAGTCCATTTTAATTAAAATTAATAATTCATTTTCAATGCCACCTTCCTTTAGATAGCAGTAACTCCACTTTAATTCTGCTGGGCCAAACACAGATGTTATGCTAAAACAAATTCCAGATGGGATCTTTAAGACAGCTTTTATATTACACGTCAACACAGGGTTTAGAGGTCTGGCCCCAGGGAGTCAGACAGGCCAGTTATCCATGGGATTTTCATAGGCTAGATACTCTTCAGTATCATGTGGCCTCTCAGTGTCTGTTTGACTGATAGACTTGTTTACCACCCACCATCAGCAGCTGGATGAAGTGGAACAAAGATACGGGTCCTCCGCACAGTCTATATCAGCTATAATCTTGTACAGCTTTGATAAGAAGAGTTCACTAGAGCAAGAAAGGGTTAGATCTGGACTCAGGTTATCGGCAGGTTGTGAAGAGATGAGGAAGAGGTCAGGAAGAAAGCACTATCCCATGGTGTCTTCTAGTGACGTGGCATTCATCATCTCTCACTTGTTCTCCCTCTCTCTCATATTCCAGATCTGGAACATGTCTTACCTTAAAGTGTAATAATAAAAAAATTCAAACACAGATAGAAAGAGTTTTTGACCAAGGCATTTTTTTCTACATTAAGATCTCAGTTTCTAGATGAGCCGCCTTCCTGAAATTTTATACAGATATTTTATAATATGTTAAAATCTTATTTTATAAGATTTTAGATCTTAAACAATAAAGATTAAAAAAATGTCAACATACTGATCTATATTTTTCTTTTCCTTAAGATATTTTAATTCAAACATAATCCTATGACTAGATTTTAAAAAATATTTTTTCTTTACAAAATTATTTTTCGCATTATTAATTAGCCTCACTTGCATAAATAAATGCAAAGTTCTAACATAACAATTTGTAACATGACATTTATTATTACTATTAAAAAAATCTCTTCACCTGTAATGTCTTGCCTTATAAAAATGTCAGAGATTTAACAACACGTTTAATAATCTGGACCAAAAGAAAGTCAAATGAAGGTGCCTGCAATCACATTACAGCTTCCCTTTTCCCTTTTCTCCTTCCAAGCTTTTTATTAAGCGCTGATCATATTTCCACATCAAAATGAATGATGGTGGAGCAAATTACGAGCGAGTGCCTCCTCCCCAGAAAATTGACTCATCTAATAGCAGCAAAACATTCCTGTTTAAGAGAAATGGCTTTTAATCTTCCCAATCAAAAGACAGAGAAATTCTGTTCTGTAGCCAGAGGGGGTCAGGACTCACAGGACTAGCAGCCTGAATCAGCATAACATGGACCGTATCATCACTAATGATGGCTGACGGCGTTTAAGGATGAGAGTACCTGACCTGCCTCACAGATTTCTGCACTTCTCATTTCACATGCATTGATATGTTTGCTAGACTTCCGATTTAAAACCAACTTGTGTACGTTTCATTTTACAATGACAATTTAATCAAACAGGCAGCCAGGTTGCCACAAAACCGTTTTTACCGTTGCTACCATGAAGACAGAACCATGAAGACACACAGTGGCAGTAACCCTAGCTTTAGGCTGAACCTGGGACTCTGCGGCTGTGAGGAGAACCTTCACTGTTTCTTAGCAAAGAATGTGTCTATACAAAGTCAGCAGGAAAGCTCCTCCTCCAGTTTGGACTGTTTGAACATCTTGGCTATTCATCAGATCCGATTAGGGTTGTTAGCTCCTCCTTCAACTCACTTATTTCCCTCCAAATAAAAGACTCGTTGTACAGTTACAATCAATTTTTATTATTTCATCATGACCTCCAGTTTGTTCCAAATGAACACTTGTTTATTCTCTTCCAGGAACATGGTGTAAAGAAGCTTTTAGGTTAATGACGTGACACCGCCTTCTCACAACATGCTGTGAGGCGTAAGTCAGGTCTCCTCGTCTCCAAACAAGACAGCCGGCATTTTGTCACTGCTCCAGAAAGTGTCCACTATCGAGTGACATCATTACCTACCATCGCCGTAAATACGCTAGGGTCAAAAAGCAAGGTGGTGCTGAGATTCAAATCCCTGGAGGTATGCCATGGAGTGGTACTTTGACAGAGGTCACCTCGGAGGCAATAGCTTTAAGTGCGTCTCCTTGACGAACATGAAGGAGGAAATTAAATCAGTGTTCCAGTCTCAGTCCCTGGATGGAAGTCAGAATACTAATCAGGCAAATCTGTGCATCTCTTACTTTATGAGCAAGGATGCAGCATGATGCTTCTGTTTTTTTGCTGTTTCACCCTGCAATGCATCCTCCTCTATCAGTACACACTTCTGCTGCTTGTGTGGTTGCCAGTGGAACCACTTCATATGGTGAAATATTCACATTTTTTGCTACATATAGTTATGAAAACTTAAATTACTGAATACAACAGTTGTATGAACAGCATGTGTACATTAGAACTAAGAACCCCAGTGCATTTGTGTTCATCTTACATCATCACAAAGGCAAATCGAGCACAAAAGGCAACAGTTTCTGTTTTATTTTTTTATTATTATTATTTTGGTGTTATTATGCACCTCTTCAGTGTCCCACATTTTTCCCCAATACTCATGGTTCACGTGTGTTGTGTTGTACCATGAAGCGTTTCCCAGTCCACACGACAGCTTTCACATTACCAATTGCTCATTCAAACCATGGTCTGTTTCAGAATAAACTGCCAGTGTAAAAAAAAAACCAAAGAAAAACAATCAAGATCACGTAGTGAGCAATGGCAATATGTGAATATTTTCCGTAGGAAAGCATTGCAAAATGTAACCTCTTACTCAGATACTCATGAAGAGGTGTACAATATGAAGAGGAATATGCTACCACTGAGGCCAAACACTTTCTGAGCTACAAACCTTAAGATGTAATGGAAGAAATCTTGAAGCGTGTCAAGAGAAGAAATGACATGCACGCAAAGCAGCGTAAAAGAGTGCTTTTATGCTGTGCTTCAGCAGTCCTGGCACAAACATCCAACATGACCTTATAGCTCAGGGGAGGTTCTGGTACAATAATGTCAACCTCGAAAGACATTTCTATGGGTCTGGTTATGTAATTACATGGACTTAAAATCCACTAGGGCGCACAAAATACATGCTTATGTTAGAAATGTAACATTCCGCTTCTCTGGGCAGTGATATGACAGGGGCCATCTTTTTCCAGTTTTCTGCACGCATTAATCACCCAGTAAAGGAAATATACTCAAAGCAGGGCTTGTACATCATTAGGAGTTCAAACCAAACTGTATTCACTCTCGAGTCACAATTATTTAATTTGCTTTCCATTTGCTCAAATGTGCCATACACATGAAATTAAAATGCTTCAAAACAAAAGAGTCTTTATAATGTTAAAAACGCTATATTCCTCCATCCCGCTTATCCTTGTGCCATTGACCAAATGAATAAATCTGTGCAGCTTTTAATTAGAAATTAAGTGAAAAGGCAATTTGCTAATAAAACAAAAATCATTACTGGATATTATATGGCTGGCAAAGCCTGTGCAAATAACAATTACTGATGAGCCCATTTGGTGGATATGAATAAACTCAAACTCTAATTAGAAATGTATTAGCTTGCCATGATGTTGGTTCAAATTGGCTTTGAACAAGAAAATGTAATTAAGATTGTTACGGGGACAGGCAGCAAAATGATGATAGTCACATGAGATTTGCTCCATTATTTATTTCTGGTGACTCTGCAACATGATAATATGCATGAAGCAACAAGCTGGTACGATGGAGTAGTGTGAGTAAGAGACAGCATCGCAACCTGAGCAAACTGATAACACAAAAACTACGGCTGGACTGGAGACAGAATGTGATGGAGGACTTTCACAAAGACCCAGCATATTGTTGGAGTTAAGGTTACTACATACATTTCGTCTTGTTAAAAACAAAACTCAGTGCCATAATTGTGCACAGTAATACATTTGTGTACAATATTACACTATTTTAGGAGGTACCCATTCTTAATGCATTCATGTGGATGACTTGGCGGCTCGGCTGAAACAGTGATTGTGGAACTGAAATAGCGCAGCATGGAAGCTCGTGTCTGTCGTCTTATAGCTCAATTTATCATGTGCCTCACAGTTTTTTTACCACTTACTCCACTAGCTGAGTACCCCACAGTGGCGACTATATTAGTTGACTAATCTATGGAACCTCTACCACATACACAGCCACTGTACCAGTCAAAAGTCTGGACTTTGGAATTATTGAAATATGTGTTTTTGAAGAGTGTAAAGATATTAAATTAGTTAAGCTAGCTGTATTGAAAAACAAGCAAAAAGCTTGTTTTAACTTGCAAAGCTTTCTGAATTGACAAAGCAACATGAGTGCCATGATGTCCTGATCTTACATCATTGGGCCAAATTATGATGCCTAGACAACTGGATCAGAGCATCTCCAAAACTGCAGCTCTTGTGGGGTGTTCCCGGTCTGCAGTGGTCAGTGTCTATCAAAAGCGGTCCAAGGAATGAACAGTGGTGAACCGGCGACAGGGTCATGGGCGGCCAAGGCTCATTGATGCACGTGGGGAGTGAAGAAACGAGCCTACTGTTGCTGAAATTACAGAAGAAGTTAATGCTGGTTCTGATAGAAAGGTGTCAAAATATACAGTGCATGACGGGTCAGGGCTGTTTTGTGTATGTATATATATATATATATATAGATTTAATCTCCTGACTACCAGGAAAAAATAAATTTTCGGTCTCATTTGAAAGTGCTAAATGTCCTCTTTAGAGCACACAAGGAGTTGGCTCAGTAGTATGCAGGGTGTAGAAGATATTAAGGTTGACAAATGTCCTCTACAGAGGACAAATTTGAACTGTTGGTAGTCAGGAGGAGCACTGAGGATATATATATAATTATTAAGATATTAGGAATAAACTGTTTTATTAAAACAAATGTAAATAGTTGCTGAAAATGTCTGGGCCTTCACAGCCGCTGACCTAAACTCAATAGAAGTGTTTTGTGATGACTTGCAACAGAAAGTGAAGGAAAAGCTGCCAAGAAGTGCTCTGCATTTATGGGAACAACTTCAAGACTGCTGGAAAGGAATCCAAGTGGTTACCTCATGAAGATGTGGAGAGAATTCTAAGAGCGTACAAAACAGTCATCAAGCCTAACTGTGGTTACTGTAGAGAATATAAAGTATAATATTATTTTCATGTTTATATTCGTTTTAAAGTATTCTAAAATGACAAAAGCTAATAAATTACAAAAGAATTTAGGTGGCATGTGCACTCAACTAAACAACGTCTGATGAACGACTTAATCAAGGAGGAAGAGATGCACAGGCAGTTTCTCAGTGAACATCAATACAAGGCAAGATCAAACACTATCTCTGCGTGTAAAACTGTCCAGCATGGTGGCAGAGCCACACAGTGATGGTAATGACAAGGAATTCATTAGCTGTAAACAGCCTGAGACAAAGTGTCTAAATGAAGACTTTCATCTACAAGAGAACAGCGCTGGCTGAAAACCACAATAAAGCTTTCTCATGAGCACTCAGGCATGGGGTAGTCATAATTCTAACATCTATTCACACAAAATATGATGCATTAGAGCTTAGAATAATAAACCTTTCCTCAAATATATAAGATAAGATTCTGTTAAATTAATCCAAACTGTCAGTAAAACTCAGGAAATGCTTAATGGTGATAAGAGTCTTAACAAAGCTAAGTATTCGCTGCAAATTATTGGTGGTTGATGGTAACCCATAGGTTCAGGATTGTATTCTGTATTAATGTTCTGTATTATTTCTACTGCAATGTGTATTTAAGATCTACAACATGTATTTGAGAGTAGAAAAGGTTTGAAATACTTCAGAAAATCTCATCCTTTGCTCAGCTACTGCTAGATTTTTTTGCAATGAAATGGCAGAACAAGCTGATTAAACAAATTTTAGAGGTGCTTAGTGCTGTAAAATGGTAGCTATGCTGTTTCATTTGGCTACGTCCTACTAAACTCTATGTCAAAGTAATACTCCACTGCAGACACTTGTATAGATACTGGTCATAGTCCTAGTCTCGATGGACACTAATTCTTGGTTTAATGTGTCTTTCACCATTTTCAGCAGGAAAGTATTTTTCCCCCATCAATCACTGTCTTTCTTATTTTCCAAACCTCTTTCACTCAGTCTCATCTTGGACCACTCTGACACAATCACTTGCTAAGTGGCAGCTCTAGTGGCTGATGGGGAATGAAGGTGGAAGTTCTGAACAGGTCCGGTGCTCTCTGTGGAATCAGATATGATCAGAGCTAGTTATGGAAGTGAAGCAGGGCTCTGGAAATCCTGTAGTAACCTAAACTAACCTTAAAGGCCAAACAGTTTCTCTTTATTCAGGTTGTTAGTTATGCACTTAAATGAGCTCCATCTTAAATTATCATTTGAAATTCATTTTTGTTGCCCAAATTTATAGTCAAGTCCATCATACAGTCTCCAGGTCACTTACAAGTATGTTTCAGGGAGGTGGAAGCAAACCAGAGAATAACACATGCAAACTAGGGAACATGGTGTATGCTAAAGAGTAAATGTAAAAAGTCCCACTATTTTAACTCAGTTTGGCTTATGAGCAGTTTATGCTTATGTTATAATGGTATGTTGCTCAATATACACTGTAGTTTTAGCCCCAAGGTGAGAAATAAATCCAAGAAATTCTCCAAAATTCAAGCTTCTCTATCCCTCTCTCTCTCTCTCTCTCTCTCTCTCTTTCTTTCTCAAGCTTTCTCTCGCTTGCCAACTCTGAAACTACTGATACATCTTAGCGGAAACATCTCATCCTCCCTGCTGAATTGCTGCTCCCGGGAACTGCTGCTTTCCCTATTAAAACAAATTAAATCTATTATGATTTCTTCACACACCCACCTTCTTTAAAGCATTGCTAATTTAATTAATAGTAGTGTTACTTGAATAAGTCAGGGTAGTAATACTAAAAAAGAGGAGAGAGAGGAAAGAGCCAGATAGATACACAGAACGAAATGGGAAGAGGGTGGACTCCCGCTGTGCACAGTCAGCTCGCTCCAGAATTCCGGGATGTTCTCCAGCTCGAGTTTGTGAGGCGAACAATGGCCACCTATGTTTCCATAGGGACTGGGGCTTCTGGGAAAACTTTATGGTCGCTACTCAGAGTGGCACACAATCAGCCACACAGATCATGCCACTCAAGTGGCAACAGGAGTGGAACTCGATGTGGTCTTCTGCTGTTGTAGCCGGTCCACCACAGAGGGAAAACTGATGGGCATTCTGACATGCTTTTCTGCTCACCATGGTTGCAAAGAGTGGTTATTTGACCTACCACAGCCATTCTCCTCTGACCTCTCTCATCGACAAAATGTTTCCACCCGCAGAACTGCTGCTCACTAGATTTTTTTTGGTTTGTTTGTTTTAAAATATGCATTATTTTATACATTGTACATGATTGGCTGATTGGATAATTCCATAAATATGCATGTACAAGTAATAACATGATCAGTGAATGTATATTCTTTCAGTTTTTAAAAATAGATCTAAAAGTGCATATATATTTCATATAAAAGATCTATCCCTCTGTTCACTTAAGGGTAGGTTGCCATAATAAGTTTTATATGTACAATAGCCATAAAAATGATTATGTCATGAGTCATTGAGTCCAGGTGTGCTCAATCCACAAAGAAGTCTGAAAGTACAGCTGTTGGATATTAATAAACCATCAGTGTTAACATAAAACAGTATTGTGATTTGAACCAGAAGTGACAAAATGGATGGAAAGCCAAGAAATAAGCTTACAAAAGAGTGGTGGGAAAGTTGTTGTGTGAAGATAGGAAGGATATTCATGACGATTTACGTTTTGCCGTTATGGAATGTTGAATAAAATCAGATGTGCCATCTTTTATAATTCAGGAGAGCTCTGAGCCAAAGCCAGAAATGAAGCCATGAAATCAGAGACTCCATAATGGCAAGAATCAGGAGAAGAGAGAAAGTGTCTTGCATCTGGTTTATTCATCATGGGAAAAAGAAAAAAGAGGACGTGCAGAGAGGTGCAAAACAAATGTCACGCCCCTCATGCAAACCTGCAGTGTGTGTATGTGTGTGTATTTGTGTGCATGAGCGAGAGAGAGAGAGAGAGAGAGAGAGAGAGAGAGAGAGAGAGAGAGAGAGAGAGAGAGAGAGAGAGAGAGAGAGAAAGGAGACAGGAGAAAGAAACCAGAAAAAGGTGAAAGAGTACAAACTAACAGCTTTTTGTTCTTTTCCAAGAGTTAATAAGGACTTCTTTTTGGGCCCTAACAATAAAGTGAAAGTGCCAACTCTCATGTCACAAGCCTATTAAATGTGAGAGGTGGAAAGATATTGCTCTAAGCTACAGATTATTTCCCTCCACAGTAAGAGGAGTGTTCAGCTCCTTGGAAAGGAATGCAAAGCAGGTTAACACAGGACGGCATGGGACATGTGAGCACAGGTCTCTGCCCGCTTACACAGCTGTCCCACACAAACTCTGCCTTTTTTCTCCACTGGCAGGTATTTTGTCTTTAAGCATGTCCTTCACATGGCTTTAAACTAATTGCAGACCACCTTGTGCTGAGAAGATGGGAATAAAAGAACGCTTTTGGAATGAAAGGCTGTTTGTGCGTATACTAAAACGAATGTAATGTTCATTCTCAACATAATGTTTAAGAGCAACATATCCTGTTAATTTTATAAAGAAGGCATTATGGGTGAGAATCCTCCAGAACTCAATTCATGTGCCATGCATGATGCACACCCAAACACAAACCAATGCAAACAATGTGCTTAGGAAAAACAAATCCACTGAGATGACACAATGATATACAAATAATGCATGTGCTCACCTGCAGAGTGGATGTACACTCCTATACAAACCACAACCTTGATGTATAGAGCAGTTGGAATGGCACAGATTGAATTTGTATTCCAGTTGTGTACAAAAAATGACCAATGGAGAATTGACCAATGAAGAAGACTAATGCATTTATTTTTATGGGGACATAAGGAATACTGTACATACCCCAGTAAAAATTGTGTCTGGGGAAAATACATACACGTATCAGCTATACCATTAAATCAGCCATAACGTTGATGTCAGACTGAGTTTGTAGCCAAGCTGTGTACCATAAGGCTTATTAGGACTCACTGTTCTAGCAAATGACGTACAGCGCAAAGGACCGTCTGCGCTGTTAAATCAGATGACAGCAAGCACACAGTGCACTATGCCAATGTCAAAAAAAAGGAAATGACATTTATTGTTCATATTTCTCTAACTCTTCAGTCAGCAGAAGTTAGAGGATAAAGCTAGGGCTGGATGGAGAGCATAGCCTAGGAGCAGAAACAGGATAGCTGGAATTCCTTCCATGGATGACGTGTCCTTAATCTTGTTATCTCTTATTACCCTCTTCTCAATGTCGCTCTGCAGCATGCACCTACAATCAACGTGTCCTGTCAATCACACACTTTGCCTGCAAACACATATATAACCTCAGTAGTTGCAAATGGATAAGATAAAGCTTCTTTTTCAGGCACGACAAGAAGACAAAGCAAACTTTCATTATCTCAGGATGTGTTGTGTCAAAAATGACAGGTGCGTCAGAGGAAAGGTGGCCTGACCCAAGATAGACTGTACTTTATAATATAATTATGGTACTAATTAATTCATTTATCTCAGGGTCTTTCTGGAACCCGGATTCGGTCCAAGGAGCACTGGGTATGAAGCAAGAATACACCCTGGATGAGACTCCAGGCTATCACAGGCTACCATGCACATGTGCATTTAGACAACCATTCACAACTAAATGCAGTTCAGCATAGTCAGTCTAGGTGTTGGTGGTTTGAGGGGGGGGGCAAGGAAACCGGAGAACCCAAAAGAAACCCATGCAGACACGTGGGGGAGAGAACATGTATAACTCCACACACACTGACAGTATCCTAAAGCTCAGTATCAAACCAGAGACCTGGGAGCTGTGAGGCAGCAAAGATACCCTAACCCTAAGTTAGGAAACAAATAAGAGAAACTGAATATCTTGAATCATGAATAAAGGATAAGTTAGAATTCTGTATTTATTGTCTAGAAATCAGTATGTGTAAAAGCAGTCCAAAACCGATTTTGTGTTGTTGTTTTTTTATTTCTTTGCTTTTGTATTCTTTTCCATTTTAAATCAGAAATGCCAAAAAGTCAGATTTGAGACTCATTCTTAGTTTCAATGACTTTGAATAGTAAACACTTTAAAGTTCTGGATAAACTATTCATTTTGAACCATATACCCAGTCACCAGGTGCATTTTCCCAGGCTCCACTCTTTAATAGGTCTAAGAATAGCTATAGTTAAAATTTCACTAAAGCACTGCGAGCAGAGGAGGCATAAAAATCCCATTAGCCGATACAAAGCTGGCAACGTTTGGTCCTGACACTGTAGCACTCTGCTTTAATGAAGTGGCCCGCTAGCGCTGAGCTAGCTCTAAAGCTATGAATAAAAGCTGACTAGCAGAAAAAAATGCACGTAAAACCTTTGAGAACTTGCAAAGACAAAAATGCATGGTCAGTTGATATTCCTGCGGTGAACGAACATGGAGGAGCACAAGTATATCAGGCTAACAGATAGAAAACTGGTAGTAGAAGTTGTAATCATTCTGCATTAAGCTGAAGGCTGTGGCTCTTCATTATGCTAAATTATGAGTGTCTGGCACTGTGCCAATCCGCTTGGTGAACACACTCAGCACCGGGCCAGGACAAGTACACACTCCCAGAGGACAGCGTCTAATAAAAGACCCATTTAGGCCAGGCTGAGAGAATGCCATCAAGGCTAAGAGGGAGGGTCGCAGGAAAGGAAGATGAATGAGCGACTCCGTCACGTCCGCTTTATGAGGGACGACAAACTTGTTGTGACTGGGTGGCTTTTAATATAAGTGACAAAAGGCATTCCTGAAAAGGACAGCCTCTGACAGTCTGTCTGTCTTATTCCTGTTGTTTGTAGCCTCAGCACAGATTTATATAAAGTACTATAAACTAGTACACTGATCACTTAGACAAGGATAGAAGGGAGAAGGGAGAAGTCCAGCTAATTTTACTAAGTGGAACAAAATGAATGAGCTCAGCAAATGCACAATGTATGGCACCATATTCCCAAGTCATTATGCCAAATTTGTAACAGGTGTGAAAAGAAAAACCCAGACCGCCCATGGGTGTGGATTTTTTTGAACCTGCTAAGAATATATGAAAGAGTTTCATTATACAAATGTATAGGCACTTTCACTCCTTTCATTCAAACGCCTCACAATATCTATTCAGACGATGACGAATACACAGACGCACACAAATACAGAAGCTTAAAATGGTGCCAGGATGCAGGAAGGGAGTTCACAGAGAGTGGGAAGGAAACAGTGGACTCAATACACTTCAAAGCAGATTACTGAGTGTGTACCATACTTTAGGGGTATAATTTAGCGCACACGGGCATGAAGGGAAACCTAATAATAGGGACGTGTTGTTTATGTTTTACATATGTTTCTGTGTGGGCTAGTGCAAAACTCTGAGCCTGAGACTAAGACACGGTGAGTCTTGGAAGGAAGAGTGAGGAAGAACGTGAGAAAGGTGTGCAGTGGAGGTGGAGATGCGAAGGGCGAAGGTGTGTGTGGGTGGGGGGTGGAGGGGGCAAGATCAAGATGAACAAGTGCTCTTTATTAAACACTGATGAAAGTAAGTCTTACCTGAGAGTGCAGTTCACACGACCAGAGATGGAACATGAAAAAGAGAAAAAGAAAGATCATGTCAGAAGGCTGAAACAGTCAAATTAAGCAGGATTGTTTAATTAGCTACAAAATAAGATGTACAATAGAGGTGGGTGATATGACAAAATTATTATGGCACAATACCTGAAAAAAATTTCACAATACACACTTCTGCCAACAAGAGTCCAAAGCCTATAGACTTTTGTAACATTTATTAAAAACAATAAATTTAAATAACTGATGAAAAAAATGTGTCCACTCTATTACTAGGATGAGAGCACCACGTAGCAAAGTGTATCATGATGTGATTATATCACAATATCAATATTATATCATCATACTTCCCAACCATATTGCACAGCCTTTTAAATACCAACTAGACTGTAATGTATATTTATCTGCATTTGCAGACTTTCCATCAGTGATTGCGTCACGTCTTCGTTTCAGCACAACATCACATTATAAAGCTGATGAATCACGGATATACTTTACGCTCCGGACTGACAAAAGCAGCCATTTTTTGTCTCAGTTCAGCAATGCGGCATAAAGTCAAGACTACCTCTATTCAGCCACCATCTATCAGCCATTTGAAACATGCTGAAATATTTAAAGCAAGACCAGACAAATATGAGAGTGATAGAATCCAGCAGAGAGTGCAGGAGAGCACTATACCCTGAAGACTGCTCAACCTGGAGTATTTACATTCATTCATTTGGATGAAACTTTTATGCAAAGCACTCTACAATTGAGGTGGGCTACAACTGAGGAGTTGAGGGTTAAAATCTTGCTCATGGACCTGACCGAGGCAGCCTGGCAACACAGGGATTTGACCTCACAACCTTTGCAGTCAGTAGTCCTTAACCACTGAGCCCTACAAAACATCAACTGAGACTTTTTTTACTGACTCAAATACTTAGTGTATTATTTTCTGCTGACTTAATATCCTATAAAGCACAGTACTGTTAAATTCTCAAATGTGATTGGTCAAAAGGTGTCGATATTAATACATGATCATATCTATAGTAACAACTTGTATAGCGATGTTCCACATGAACAGATGTGAAGAAAAATGTGTGGAATCACCGACATAGTGAAGCTTTCCGTGAGGAAATGATTACGAAGCATTCTTGGATGTATTTATAAGTGTTAGAGGTAAAGTTGAAACATTAAATCTTTATGATGGAGCTGTTAACATGACATGACTTGAAGTCATAAGAGGAACTAACCTGTTTCACAACATTAAATGTAATTAAAATAGATTTTGTTTAAAAAGCACATTGTAATTCTTTCAATAATTTACATTGTTAGAAATGGCTAATTATTGTGGTATAAGAGAACAAAAACATTCCAGGACCTCAGGACATGCTTTTACCGGAAAATCAGCGCACCACCTCACAGTTGAATATTTTTCCTACACTAACAGCACTTCCCAATGTGCTTAGTTCATTTATCCATCATGTTCTTAAATGGGTTTAAACTATAAGAATAAGAATTACATGATGTTAAAAATAAATCGTTAAAAACCATAAAACAAGATAACTGCGGCATGAGGTTGAATTTGAAAAAAGTCACGGTTTTGAAGCTGAAAAGAAAATCGATCCAGCATGTCAGTTCTGGATTTGAATTTCTAAAGCATCAAAGCTGACCCTGTGTAAGGCGCGATATGACCCGAGGCCCAGAGCTCAAAGGAGTTCATAATACACTCAGGTGCCTGGGCCTCCATCCTAAGTGTGTGGGTTGAAGGCTTACCCAAGTCTCCTTATCACCCCTCTTTCCCTCAGTTTGAAGTAGCCGCATTATAAAGGTTCCCATTCTCAAGCATGTATTAAAGGGACGAGAGAGAAAAGCGAGAAGGTAAAGGGTCTTCCGTTATCAGGCAGCCAGAGCCATGATGACAAGATAACTGACACTGGGGATAGACAAGATACTAGACAAAATACGTCTCTTCCACACCTGATCTCTCCATGATATCGCATGTGGCATGTACGAGAGCCACTTGCTGATGTGATGCAATCTACCATAGGTAGGACACACACACATACACACCTAAAAGAAATGTAATCATAGACTGTGAAGAGTGGTGTGTGCAGCATGGAATTGCAAAGTATGAATGAAATGTGAAAAAAATATTTATATGTATATTATGAAAAATAATCTGAAAGAAATGACTGTGCTGTTTAAATGACAGGCAATATGGGGCAACATGCTGAGATAACAGCACAAGTGTCCTTTCCCAGAAAAAAATATGGACATCTTTCAGATCTTTCTTGCTTTGTGTTTGCTACTCAGTCATCTTGATAATGCAAAGTTGCAAAGGTTGTCAGAATTATAATATAACATCACTAATCTGACAAAATCCTACTTGTTCTAACGCTGGTCAGGGTCATGCTAAATGCAGAGACTATCCAGATTATACAACGGTGTGGTACCTCAAACCCTGTAGCTGTGAAGAGGCAGCGCTACCCACCGCACCACTGTGCTGCCCAGCTTATTCTTGTTTAATCAACAAACACAGATCAGGCATAACATTATGACCACCTGCCTAATATTATGTTGGTCCCCCTTTTGCTTACAAAACAGCCCTGGCCCATGGAGGCATGGACTTCACTAGGTCCCTGAAGGTGTTCTGTGGTATCTGGCACCGAGATGTTAGCAGCAGATCCATTAGCCCTTGAAGCCCCACCTCGCAACTTACAGGACTTAAAGGATACTTACAGGACTTAAAGGACTTAAAGGATACTTTTGATAGATACTGACCACTGCAGACCGGGAACACCCCACAAGAGCTGCAGTTTTGGAGTAATTGCTTTACTGTTCTTTGAAGACCATGAAAATGCTGACAATGCGACATCTGTGACCAAAAGTCAAAAAAAGTCAAAAAAGCAAAAATTGGTCATGTTCTCTGGGTGGAAGGGATGCCATAATCATTCTCACCTGTCAATCAAAGCGACACTAGACAATCACAAGCATCGGAGAGCTGTATGTATGCACGTCCTCCTATAACACTGCATGTGCAGCAGTGCAAAAAGGTTGGCTTCACATGGAGGAAGCAAAAAGTCTTGCCGGTTTATTAGCTGTCATGGGTGATAGGGCTGAATTCACATAGGGGAATTGGCCAAGGCTAAAGCAGGGAGAAATTAACACACACATAAAAAATCCTCCTCCAAAAAAAATAGACATGACTATGATGTAGCACTAACAGCATGAATTAATTACCAGCTGGTCTTTCAGCTCGACCACCTCAGCAGGTGTTTTGGTCACAGCAAGCTGGGAATTTTAGCAGGGAAAATGTTCTGAAGATGTTCACTACATTACTAAAGCTACATTACTTTTCAGGGGAAAAACACAGTGGGAAAAGATATAAGATATAAGAGGGTGTATAAGATCTAAAAAGTAGGGAGTAAGCCCTGCGACTCCTGGGAAAACTGCAATGCAGCAGTCCATACGTACAATGCACTAAAAATAATCAGCAATCTTCATTAGGAAGGAAAGCACTCAAGCTTATTGAGATTCATAGGCGGGGTATGCCAACACACAAAAAGGGAATTTATTGATTGCACTTAATGCAATAAGCATGCAGGGTCCAATTGCATCTCTCTCTCTCTCTCTCTCTCTCTCTCTCTCTCTCTCTCTCTCTCTCTCTCTCTCTCTCTCTCTCTCTCTCTCTCTCTCTCCCTCTCTCTCTCTCGTCAGTAAAAGACAGAAGGGGCCATATACTCTGGCTGAGTCTCAATCTGAGACTTGTGCTACAGGAGCAGGTTTCCTCTTAATGAATACTGACTGCAAAGGACAGAAAATAAAATCAGAAAGAGTCAGACTGAGAAATCTATGCACTGTTATAGAGAGAAGAAGAAGAAGTTGCTTTCGGCTGCTCCCTGTTCGGGGTCGCCACAGCGGACCGACTAGTCCGCACAACAACTTGGCAAATGTTTTACGCCGGATGCCCTTCCTGCCGCAACCCTCCCATTTTTTCCGGGCTTGGGACCGGCACTGCATCCAGTGGCTGGGGTTGAGGCATTGGCTGGGATCGAACCCGGGCCTTCCGCATGATAGGCGAGCAACCTACCACTGAGCCACCAATGCCTCTGCACTGTTATAGAGAGAGAAATTCATTTTTATATTACAACACAATTGATTATGCCCATAAACTCAAAGATTTTATGCGGTAGGGCAAATCGGATTCATCTCTAAAATCCTATATCTATATCTTCACATCAGAAATATGTAAATCTGAATCATTTGCTCAGACTGTAGACATGTTTGTTTACACATCCACATTGGATGTTAGAAACAACACAGATCTGTATATGTGTAGTAGTATGATATGAAAGGCGAATGTGATGATAAATAAAGGAAACTTCCAACATCAAGAAGTGTTGTGCACTGAATGATAAGATATACTATATTGCCAAACGTTTTGGGACACCCCTCCAAATCATTGAATTCAGGTGTTGTTTTTCAGGGGTTGGGCTTGGGCCCCTTAGTTACAGTGAAAGGAACTCTTAATGCTTCAGCATACCAAGACATTTTGGACAATTTCATGCTCCAAACTTTGTAGAAACAGTTTGGGGATGACCCCTTCCTATTCCAACATGACTGCACACCAGTGCACAAAGCAAGGCCCATAAAGACATGGATGAGTGAGTTTGGTGTGGAGGAACTTGACTGGCCTGCACAGAGTCCTGACCTCAACCCAATAGAACATCTTTGGGATGAATTAGAGTGAAGACTGCAAGCCAGGCCTTCTCGTCCAGCATCAGTGCCTGACCTCACAAATGTGCTTCTAGAGGAATGGTCAAAAATTCCCATAAACACTCTCCTAAACCTTGTGGAAAGCCTTCCCAGAAGAGTTGAAGCTGTTATAGCTACAAAGGGCGGGCCAACTCCATATTACATTCATGTGCATGTAAAGGCAGAAGTCCTAAACCTTTTGGCAATATGGTATATAAACACTTATACCACAGCCCACCTGAATGTTCCAGTCTTATTGGTCAGAAGATGTTGATGAGTTTTCTGTAACAGGGTGGCTTTGAAAAAATTATATTAAAACACACACATTGAAACACTAATATGTTTCAAGATTTATGTAGCTTTTAAAGTAAAGCTTATTCACAGAGACTTGAATGTGTCATTGAAGTTTTCTCTGAAGAGACAGAGGGCTTTGTGCTTTCTCAGTAACAAAACAAGCTGCTATAGTTTAAGTGATTAACTGTTTCATGGACATTCTGTACCCAGACTCACAGGGAGACTGTAGCTTCAGGGCACAAGGTGGGGGAAACCCTAGACGGGGTACCAACCCATCGCAGGGCACAATTGCATACACTCACACAATGGACAGTTTAGCCTACAACACATGTCATTGGACAGGGGGAAGAATCTAGCACACTCAGAGGAAACCGCTAAAGCATGGAGAGAAGAAACAAACTCAACACACAAGGCAAAGGTGGGAATCAAATTCAATCCCGCAGGTGTGATATAAACGTGCTAAACACTAAGCACTCTTCTTTTCATAGCATCAAACATAAATATAAATGCATGACAGACAGCTACATCTGCAGTACCTTTCCTGGTTGAATCAAATATACAAAAAAATCAGATTCCTTTAAACAACAGCTTCCTTTAATTAGCTGAAGAGTAAATCAACAACGGAATCGAGGTTCAGCCCCAAGCAACGGTGTTAATTTTGACAGCCATTTTTGATTTAGTCTTAGTCTTTATCTTCAGACGAAAATGGTTATTAGTCTTAGTCACATTTTAGTCTTTCATAGTTTTAGCCGACGAAAAGTCATTGCATTTTTGTCAGGTTTTAGTCATTCTGCAGTTACCAGCTTTCAGTCATTGTCTACCGCTTATCCGAACTATTCTCAGGTCACGGGGAGCCTGTGCCTATCTCAGGCATCATTGGGCATCAAGGCAGGATTCACCCTGGACAGAGTGCCAACCCATCACAGAGCACACACACACACTCTCATTCACTCACACAATCACACACTATGGATAATTTAGAGATGCCAATCAACCTACCATGCATATCTTTGGATTGGGGGAGGAAACCAGAGTACCCAGAGGAAACCCCTGAGGCACGGGGAGAACATGCAAACTCCACACACACGGCAGAGGCGGGAATCAAACCCCCAACCCTGGAGGTGTGAGGCAAACGTGCTAACCACTAAGCCACCATGCCCCCCCGTTACCAACTTTAATTTTGTTAATTTTCTATGTATTATTTAGACAAAAATAGTCATTATAATTTTTCTCTTATGAGAATTTTTAGCTTATGAGAGATTTGAATCAAGATAACAAGCTATATTAACACTGCACTCTTAACACTTGTGCAGCTCTACATATCCCTTTTTCTCAGTTGGAGATCAGCCTGCTGTGCTGCCCTTGCTAATTTTTAAGGTAGGATCATACATTAAGGATAGGTAAAAGTGCTCTATAGTTCAAGTATCAAGTAAAAACCAGAAATGTTTTCTTTAGCTGTTATGGAAAAACAGCATTTATTTTCTGAAACTTCAAATAAATGTGCAATAAACAGACAGATGTAAAAAAGCAGCTGAACATATATTACTAACATACCTTTGTCTTCCAGCAGTATTTACTGTACAATAACCAGGATCATACACTTACCAACTTTGTAATAGTCACAGAGGACATACACTAAATGTCTGAGGATCACACACTAACAGATCTGATTACAACAAACTATAGCATAAACGTGTGCCTTGTTGCTAGGAGACGCATGACAGATGAAAACAATATGCGTTCTAAAATCGGCTCAAAACATGAACAGAGATGTTTCATATCCTCCAACTGGATGAAATCTATAGTCTGTTACCATCATACACTACTCGATTTCTTAATGAAATCTGTCAACTTGTTCAGAATGTAAATAGGGGAAAAAATCGGGGCAAAAGTCATGTAGTGTATTCCAGCCTTAAGTATACGTACATGGCCAATAACTTAAAAACCTTCCACATCCATCTGTCATTTTAGAAACAGCTTGCTATCTGCATGCTAATTAAGTTAGTACAACAAATAGGCTATGGCCTAAATAATCTTGCTACAGCACATGATACACATTTCATTAGTAACAGAAGTGAATGCTGCAGAAAAGCTGAACTGTTGTACAATATATAATGAAGCATTGTACATTGATGAAAGTCTGGCTCAGAACTATGCAGTAAGGCTAGCTAACTGACGTTAATTAACAGAAAGCTAAAACATAAAAACGTAAAACTTGTTAGCAAATTTCCCTGTGGACACATCCAGTAACACTGACCTAACGTTAAGAAAAAGTACTTAAATTAGACTAAATAGTTGACTTTCTGTGACAGAAGCTGCATAAGTAGCAGGGGGACGCGCCTTCAGATGCCTCTTAAGATTTGTGGTATTCTTTCCGTCTATTTTATAGCCACAGGGCTTCTCTCCGTTTTCTGCCACAGCGCACAATGTTTTTTTGTTTGTTGGAGTTTATTTATCCTACCCGCTAACTGTGTGAGATGGACACGCCACTTATCCAGTCCAGTGACAGGGACACACATTTTTAAAGACAGTTACCCGATTTTTACTTTTGAGGCATTGGTGGCTCAGTGGTAGGTTTCTCGCCTATCATGCGGAAGGCCCGGGTTCGATTCCAGCCAATGCCTCAACCCCAGCCACTGGATGCAGTGCCGGTCCCAAGCCCGGAAAAAATGGGAGGGTCGCGTCAGGAAGGGCATCCGGCGTAAAACCTGTGCCAAGTTGTTGTGCGGACCAGTCGGTCCGCTGTGGCGACCCCGAACAGGGAGCAGCCGAAAGCAACCCGATTTTTACTTTATTATGAATGTCCGATACTCCTAAAAAAGCATTTTAGTCCAGTCTCGTCTCGTTAACAAAGAAACGTCTTAAATTTCATCATAGTTTTTATCATCAGATATTAGTCTCGTCTTAGTCTCGTCTCGTCTTAGTCACAGAAAAAATGGTCGTCTTCGTTAACGAAATTAACACTGCCAAGCAACACAAACACACAAACTATGATTAATTACTTGTCTTTTTAAAACTAGCAGTCGAATGATTCCCTTGTTAGGGCTGTTATAAAACAGCAGTGAATACATACAGGAGACAAAACTGAAATACTGCAAATGTGAGGGTGTATTTTTGCCATCATTACACATCAGTTTGCCTGTAGTTTCAAAGTGGATAAAAGAATTATGAGGTCTGAAACCCACACAGCTATAGTGAACACACTAATCCTGATGTTGAGGTTTTGTGTTCATGCCTTGTGGTCTTTCCAGCCAGATGCAGCTGCTGCCTCACTCTCGGCTGCAGAGCAATGAAAATAGAAAAGAAAAATAAATAAATGAGAGACATGTGGTGTGATCTGCTGCTGAGTTCCATCAGGTTGTCTGAGAGCCATGTGTTTCTCTTTACTTCCAGCTGTTCCTCCTCAAAGTCCAACACCTCTGATTTCCCCTCTGTCCTATACTGTCTCATCACACACAACCACACACAATAAACACTACAGGGTCTCCAGCCATGCTCATTTGCTCTCTTTCACCTCTGTGTTTAACTATGGGGCATTGGTGGCTCAGTGGTAGGTTTCTTGCCTATCATGCGGAAGGCCCAGGTTCGATTCCCAGCCAATGCCTAAACCCCAGCCACTGGATGCAGTGCCGGTCCCAAGCCTGGAAAAATGGGAGGGTTGCGTCATGAAGAGCATCCGGCGTAAAACCTTTGCCAAGTTGTTGTACGGACCAGTTGGTCCGCTGTGGCGATCCCGAACAGGGAGCAGCCGAAAGCAACTTCTTCACCTCTGTGTTTAACTGAAGTTTTTAACTGGCTGATGTAAAGCGTTAAAAGGAATGCAACATTTTTCCAGGCTTGAAATGAGGAAACGGTGTCATCAAGCCTGCACTTTTAGACCTTCTATAACATTTACACCAGCTTGGCTGCACATGTATAGCTTAAGAGTTTTCTCTGAAACAGCCTGTGTGTAAATTATTAAACAATTACTAATGAAGCAATGCAAAGTGACAGGTTACAGAAAATATCAGCGTCCTTGTAAAAAAGACACAGCCAGAAAACGCTTTCCTTTTCTTCTAGCTGGGATGATTGGACAAGCGAAAAAACACAAGAAAGCACAATGATTGATGCTGAGTACAATTCAGCCTCTAGACACAGGAAGCCCTAAATCACAACAATGTTTTGCTTTCAACAGCCATGCTAATGAAAATGATTAGAGCGGCGACGGCCCTCACGCAGCCTCCCTGCTTTGATCAGAGGCAATGACACACTCAATGACCTTCCAGTTTCACTTCTGGAGGTCAACTAGTTAGCGATCTATGAGATGACAAGCGTAATGGTATTATTATAAAAGTTGAAGCCTGGGAACCTGAACAGTTTGAGCAGAGTGGACAATGAGTAGGTGACAGAGCTAGACAGATTAAAGTACTAAAGTCCTGCCGCATCACTCTCTTTAGGTAGAGATGAAGCAAGGATAAATGCTCACAGGCACCACAATTATCAGGCAACACATTGTGAGCAATGTAGGGCATTAACAGACTTGTTGAAAGAAGTCAAAATTTAATTCCAAAATCTTGGACACCACTGAAAGATTAATAGAAAAGTTACTCAGAGTGGATTTCTGCTTTAAAATTTCAGGGACACCCAAGTAAGCAGCTCTCATTAGTGCATTTATTAGCTGCAAGCTGATTAACTGAGGTCATTTCATAAAGTGTTTATCCTTCTTATCCATGGTTAGCTTTGCATTTCTGTTAGTCACCTGTGCAACACATCTGCACTGGGTTTTATGTGTTTGCTGATAGACATCAGTTTTCATTCATCACATCACCGGAGTTCCTATCAGAGTCAGTCACTTCCTAACAAAAGTCAGTCACTGTGCAAACACACACCCATGTAATACTCGGAGTGAGCTTTATTTTATTTTACTCATACTATAGAGAAGAACCTCAGGCAATGCCTTCCTATGAAACACTACAAATGTGGTGAACTTTCAGTACTTTTGTGTGTGATTTAGCATAAGCCAGTGCTGTTATACAATTGCATGTATGTGCAAGTAGAGGTTTTCTTTATTTTAGATCAGACAAGGTCAAATCAAAAACAGATGTGGATGCCACAATACGTTCAGGTGTTATACCTGAACGAGAGTCCACCTTATCACGCTATGGAAACACACCTTGATGTTTCTGGACTCTCTTCAAAAGAAAAGTGCTGTTCAAACATTCATTTTTGTTATCCAGAACGATAGTATGGATAGTGTGACTTCTGTAAAACCACATTAGAGCGCACTTGGGCTTTAAAAGAAAACCATTTAGAAGCATTAGTAAATAGATTAGAATTAGAAAAGCTTACTAATGCTTAACACAGACTACTGGAGAGGCAACAATTTTGTTAGATTTTTTTTTTTCATAACAATACAGACTACAGAAATACTAACATCCTTGACTTTTTTGCAGTATGCAAACACTATAAGCCGCCACAAAATAGCAACAGTTTGTCCAATAATTTACAATGACTGGTGATTTTACCTATAACAATATTCATGTGATCAAATAATATATTCGTCTGTCACATTAAGAATTTTATATTGCAGGGTTTAACACAAACACAATATGCAGCAATGTTGCCCATATCACAAAATCCTTGTTTTTTTCCCTCAGTTTTTTCCCCTACTGATCGGAAGGTTGTGAGTTTGAATCCCAGGACCACCAAGCTGCCACTGCTGGGCCCCTGAGCAAGGCCCTTAACCCTCAATTGCTCAGTTGTATAAAATGAAATAAAAATTTAAGTCACTCTGGATAAGGGCATCTGCTAAATGACAGAAATGTAAATGTAGGGTCTCGGGGCACAAGGCAGGGGACACCATGGACTGGGGGTGCCGGTCCATCAGCTTACAACACATGTCTTTGTACTGCAGAGGAAACCGGAGTATCTGGAGGAAACCCTAAAGCACAGGAAGAACATGCACATTCCTTACACATAAAGCAGGCATCAAACCCCCAACCCCCAATGTTTTAGCTTTAAAAGGACTGAAAAATGCTATAATTATCAGTTTAACTAATAAGCCTTGCATACGAGAGTTAACAGGCTATTGATAATGAAGTAAGAAAGCTTTGTAACTATTTCAGACCATCAAAAGCTACTAAAGTGATACAGACTAGCCAGCATGGAAGAGGTTTGATGTTAAGGCCACTGATGTGAATCAACTGGTCAGTCAATAGAAGGCTGGAAAATATTCATTCATTCATTGTCTACCGCTTATCCGAACTATACTCAGGTCACGGGGAGCCTGTGCCTATCTCAGGCGTCATTGGGCATCAAGGCAGGATACACCCTTGCTTTATCCTTCACAGGGTTTTATTGAATCCAAGAGGAAAGGCACCTCATTCTCTTACTGGATTCCATGTATACACACAATCACACACACACAATAACACCTAGAGACAGTCCACCTACCAGCAGGATTTTGGGAGATGAAAAACATCTCCCGATGAAATCCTTTTCTCCCGAAGAAATCCATTCAAAAACAGACAAGGAACCCAGGAGCTGTGACACAACAACACTGTACACTTTACTGTGGCATCGTGCCACCAGTGTCTGGGAAGTAACATTCCTTACAAACGTCTGTTAATATTGTGAACATACCAAAATGTCCCGTTTTCAAACAAGGGATGATTGTAATGCAAGAATAACAATATTAGCAATGTTGGAGGCACCAGATATGATATGGCACCTCAGAAGAAAAACAAGACTGACTTGCCAAAAGAACGACAGACGGTAATTCAAGTGAAGTTGAACTGATTCACAGAAGAAAAACAAGTCCCCCACATTGTCCGGTGTGTGTGTGTGTGTCTTGCAGTTTCATCAGCCAAAACAAAGCCAGTCACACTTCATATCTCATATCTCAAAAGACACCATCCATTTATTGAGGTCACACTCACTCACCCCAACTGACACAAGCTGAGTGGAAATAAGAAGAAAAGAGAGGAAATAGAGATGAAATCTTACATATACACTGAGACACACTGATGACACACTGACAAGATCAAAAGCTAATTTTAACATTCCCACACCCTGCCCTTCTCTCCCTCCCTCAGACTCCCATGGAAAAGAACTGCATCAGATCTGCTGGAACCAGGAAGTCAAAAGCAAGATGCAGGAACGGCTGAGGAGCTGAGAAAGGAACAGGAAGATAGAGGAGACACTAAAGCAAGCTACACCGCAGACTAAATAACTCACCCCTAAATGTGTTAAAAACAACCTGTTAGAGGTAATTAATCCTGGAAATCATTTAAAAGAAAAGAACATTTCCATATTCCATAAACTAATACACCAGACAGCAGACTTACACCCAGACATGCTCATACATACACATAGACCTCACCCGTGCATTTAGAGACAAACAAAACAGTCTCTGTCTTCCAAAGCTGTTAAAGCTAAGGGTCACGTGGCCATTGAAAATGGGTCAGTCTGGGACAGTTCTCCTCCAGAGATCTAAGTTTTCAATTATTCAGAGCTCATGCAACACCAGCGTGGTGGAGAGAAAGGGCAGACAGTGCTCTCACTCAGCTGTCAGGAGAGATTTAAAGGTGAACCTTAACAAAGACCCAGGTTTAATGCTAATCTTCATACTGACTCATCATATCCTAGTGCTACCATTTATTCATCGCAAGCAACAGCAGACTTCATTTTAATACTAACATGTATTTAATTGATCGGTAATATTGCGCTTTTCCACTTCACCTGATCATCTCTCATTTGCATATACTAAGGGCCTGAATTCCTAAGAACTGCTGCTGTAATCATAACATTGAATATTTGCTCATCCCAGGGCTCTCTACATCATTTCAACACACGTAGGACTGCATACCTGTTTCATTTCATACATTAACTGAACCTGAAGTCGCGTCTAAAATGTCCTAAATACCACATTAAACACATCTTAAAGCTCTGTTTCACAATATCATTTTAAACCTCTGTATCCTTTCAACACAGGCAGGGCTTTGTACCTTTTCCTCTTTATTAATGTACAGTGTAATGATCAAAATCCTACTATTCAGAGTAAGAGGATCAGATCTCTTTTGAAGTTATTCCTTGCCACTATCTTGTGTCTGGCTTGCTTATTCTAAATCTAAATTAAATCCTGACTTCTATAAAGTTGCTTTGTGACTTTATAGATGTTAAATATTAAGTATTTGCTGTGTACAGATTCTGTTCGAGGCACTTTGAAGGCTGTGGAAATGGCCAAAAGTTTACAGAAAAACACCAGAGACAAAGCAGGAAAGCAGGAAAGCACATAATTAACCGCAAAGTGCGTTGCTTAACCTGGTGAAATCACAAGCAGATGGAGGGCACAGATCGCTACTACCTGCCCAACGCCTGCGCCAAGGTTATGACCTTGGCCTAATTGATTTCCTGCAGAAACTACAGGTTCAGTGACTCATCATCAATCACACTCAACTGTCTTGAGGCAAATCAATCTGGATTTCAAATTAGCAAGATGTACTATATCTTCAGCTGACACAGCTACCATACATGAAAAAAGGCATACACAAGGGCTTGCCGTGAAATATGGACAAAAACAGATGTCTTAACACAGCTTTCTTCTCCAGTTAAAAGTGACAACATGAAATGATTAACTAGGGGCTGTCTGCTCAAAGCATTCAGGTTAATAATAATGAGGGTACGAGCTCCTCACACTGCAAGTACACAGCACTATGTGGGAGTTGCCTGCAGGGTTGTTTAGTCTCAGCTACTGTTACCATGAGCACCAGATGCCCCATAAATACCCAACCACCTCACATTCCAAAATCAAAAACACAGCCCCAAGAAACAAGACCCCTATTGTTAGGTGTGGATTTTAAATTACAATATGATCCAACCTGGATGGCAGGAGGCAAAATTTCATTGCACCCCATTCTATTCAGTGTTCAAGTCCAAATAGGCCATCAACACTGATTAAAAATTACATACTGCCCTTAATAGCAGAACGTGGCAACATTTTAACGAACACAAGCGTGACCATTATGCTGTATTTTCACTGTTGCAAAAAAATAGAGGGCAGGAATTACTGGCGGGCATAGAAGCGTAGGGAGGTTGAGGAATGAGAAAAGAGCCCATTGTTCCTACAGAACCAGTCTGACACAGGTATTCCATAAAAAAGGGCCCGGGCATTGTGTTAAATGGTGCATGAAAACAGAGAATCAGGCAGACACCTGTTACTGCTCACCAAGACCCTTAGCCTCAAAATGAACAACACCTTCAGATTTCTTGTTTAGAAAAGTTTTACTTGCACCAAGATTAGGTCTTTGGCAAGCACAGTAATTGGTTTTAAGGAGAGTGTTCTTGAGTTGCTCTGACATTTTGCAGACTGAAACCAGAGAAGAGGATCATCTGATAATGTTCTTTTTATCCAGTGATACACTCTACCCAGTTCCCATCCTTGAGCTAAAGCCTCAATACCACATTCACACAACTCATATGTGTCCAAACTGATTCTTTCTCAGGAAAGCTGCGATTTCCTGCACGCCAGCCAACTCTATAATAAAGAAAGTACAGACATTCTCCGCTACAGGCAACGGATAGATGAATCAAGTGTGTTAGTGGTAAAGCTTCACAATGGAACACTCTGCAAGGCCGCCCCGCTGAGCTCACCCAAGGTCTTTACGCTCTTCTGGTGCCGGGGCTAACCAGCAAAGATACATAGGTATTCACTATTATCCAGCACTGCAGTGTTTGTAAGAATCTTTCTTTCTCTTCACAGCAAGTGGCCGCTATGATCTAATTAAGGAAGAATGAAGAATGAAGTCATCTCCTCTTTCTAGCCTGACATCTGAATTTGCCGTCCAGAAAGCGAATGAGTGGAGGTCTAGAAAGGGTCTAAGCCACAAACAATCCCCAATTAGAAACAATTCAGTGATGAAGCAGGATTTCATCCAGTTTCAATGCCTACAAGCGTCGTTTTAATAAAGGACAAATGTAATGACCACCAATTACAAGGCCATTAAAGGGGACGTTAACTTTATAGAGGAAACCTATAGCCTGCAGGGGGGTGTATTATTTATGAGACGCTGCTCCATGGCTTGCTTGGTGGGCTATAGGTATAAAACCATGACCAAAAAGCAAACCAGAGTCTTTACATTTTTAATGAAATGGATATAATAAATCCTGCAAATCAAGTTGCATGTAATTTGACAGATGACTCATGAATGTTCATGAATCTAGGAGTAGTTATGGTAATTATGATAATGCCTCTTTGAGTGCTGCCACTTCCAAGAGTTATTCTCAAAACAATTTGCATTACATTAATGTAGTGTAAAATATTAAAAATGTTTGTGATTTGAGACTTGAATGTTTTATATTGAGCATCCACCAAATTGTCGAACAATTAAAACACATATCTAGTAATGGTTTTAGTATTCCGAGTGTGGAACGGAATGATTTAGAGGAGGACTTCCTCTTCCCGACATTTCACTTTGAACATTTTGCCAAGTATGTGAAGCCATTAAAAAGTCATCACTTATTCATACTTACACGCATAACATATGCTCAAGCTCAAGACCAACACTGACCTAAATAAGGGGAAATCAGAGATTCCGTTTTCTCGGGGCTTTAGAACAGTCCTCTAGTTCTCAACTTTATATTGTTAAAATTAATCATACACAGAAATGATGTGAATTATAGTGTGAAGCAGGAAGATCATTACTCTTACAATATTTGAGCTAGTATTGACTAGTACACTCACTGTTTCTAAACCACAGAGGCCACCAGGGTAGTCCTAGTGTCTAAAATATAAATTCAGCTGGGATAAAGAGGCTAGCATGTTTCATTTTTGGCATCCACATCATATTATTATTTGTTGTTAACATATATTTTAAGATGGATTGCTTTGTATTTTTCACAGAAAATATAAGCATATGTGGTCAGTTAGATTTAAGTACAGTTCATACAGTTTATCAGTGACAGCTACTTCACGTGGTTACGCAGTGTGAAAAGCACCCTGGATTTGAGCTGATATTTTTATCCCATGTTGCTAACACATCTGTAACACATCATCAGCAGTGATTGAGAAAGTGCATGCAAAATACATTCTTGATGATGAAGGAGAACAAGGGGGCTTATTTACTTTATCATCATTTTGTCCATAAAATGGCTTGGGCAGAGAAACTAAAGGTATAGATAGACTACTCAATGTACAAATTACACAGTTTGGGGGTTTTTTTTTGTTTGTTTAAGCAAAATGATTACAACTTTTCTGTTTAAAACATACCATGAAGCCAGATGGGAATTACAGACAAAAAATGAGAAATCAGGAAAACATTTGCCTGCAAATGTGTGAAATATTTTGCCATCATTCTTTAAATATTAAATATATTTAATCATTCTTATTATGGTAATAATGAGACTTGCATTGTCAAGACAAAAAGTTTCATTGCCAAGCTATCGAGAGATTTCAGCTCTCCTGTATAATGAACTCACTGTAGCCAAGCAAAGAAAAAAAAATATCATGTGAAATGCCAGTCTGAGCTCATCTCCTTCATAGTCCCAGGCTCCATAACCCCTTCCCTAAAGCTTCAATTGCTCCTAATATCAAATATCATTAACATAATGTTGCCTTGTCTTATGGTAATGAGGCCTTACGATGACAATGATGCTGCCTAAATGAGTGTCTGAGGGAAATGTTCTGTTCCCTTAATTACACAGCAATAAGGGAAGAAAAACACACACTGATTGCACAGATTGAAAGCACACTGTTTATTTCCACAGTCTGGAGAATGCATTGTATATTTATATAGTTTGAAGGGTTTTATTAATTATTTATTTCAAGAAAGTGTAATTGTGTTTTCCCCCTTTTGAAATGAGGGATTAGTCTAGAGTTTAGACAAGGCAAAACAAAAAGTAGAAATTGCAAGGCACAAGACAGACCCAGAAGACATGTAGACATTGTTTCTAAGCGATCCACGGCCAGAGTCTTCACCGTCGTTTCCTCTTTAATGCAGTACTCTGCTCCCATGAGATAAAATAAATGAATTGCAGATGTTTATTTACAAGTGCTTCTTCAGGGTTCCTGTAAGCTTTTCATTACTTTCCACCCCCTTTAATGGCAATTTTAATGCTCTGTGGTGCATAACCATGCTTGCCCTAAGCCAGTGAGGATATTTTATTGATTTTATCACCATATGATTTGCGTCCAGAAATAAAAGTGCAGAACGTTCCTTAAGACATAATAATACGAGGATGTACAGTCGACAGTGGTGGTCAGCTAGAAAATTAAAAACGGCTGTCATTTTCCCGGCCGCTGGTATTCCACATGAAGTTCTAATTGAATCCGTGAGGAGAAAATAATAACGTGACAGGTGCTCCAGACGGAGCCTCGTGTGTTACAAAGGCATAACCCGCTGTGATAGAGAAGACCTGCTTTATCAATTGGGACCATATGTGGAAGGAGTCTGCTGCATATTAGCGCAGCTCTTCACCAGAATGGTAAATGCTGGCTCAAATCTCAAGAGTTGGAGAAGAGAAGCTGTGATTTACAGATGGAAACCTACAGTTCTGTATGCCTCTTGTGATGACCACATGAAGATTGGGAAAATTGGCAGGCCAGACATCACAGAAATGTGGCACCCTTTATCAGTGGCAGGATGCACAGATAAGGACAAATAAGAAAGATAGGAAACTTGCTCTCTAAGGCCCATATAGTGTACTTGGTTTTGGCCTGCTATGACCTTTGGATTTGAATTAACCCATGACCATTGAGACTTATAGCCCTTCTCACGTATAAACATCTTCAAATCGAGGAAAACATGCCAAAGTAGAGATCTTGCAAATGCAAATTATTTACTCTGGGTGAGAGTTTGAGCTCAAAAAAGATCAGAAAATGATTCAACTGCCATAACAGCAGTACAAACCATAACTTTATATTCAATGTAATAATGTCTTCAATGTAATACATTATACTTTCTATAGTAATAACTCATTCACATGAACTTCAATGGTGGATGCTGCACATAATTTACAGCTAATAATGACCAGACGTAAAAACAAGCTGTATATTTTCTTATTCTATATTTTGTAAAAAATTTTGTTGATATGTTGATATCTATTTATGTCTCCAGTGTCTGGACATTGTAACAGTTAGTAAGTCTTTACACTTTCTGTGTAACTTGAATTGATTCAAATGAAGCGAGAGGAAAATGAAAGGCTGATGAGGCGATATCTGTTTTTAGCTGCTAAAATGAAAACTGAAATCTGCAACTAACTTGCCTTAAGGATGTTCCACAATATTAAACCTATATATAAAATGTCTACAGCATGCACTGGGGCATTTTGCAGCTGAGTGTGAAGCGGCTGGGATGAGGGTCAGCACCTCCAAATCGGAGGCCGTGGTTCTCGACCGGAAAAAGGTGGCTTGCACCCTCCAGGTTGGAGGGGAGTTCCTTCCTCAAGTGTAGGAGTTTATGTATCTCGGGGTCTTGTTTACGAGTGAGGGAAGGATGGATCGTGAGATTGACAGACGGATCGGTGCAGCGGCAGCAGTATTGCGGTCTATGTACCGGTCTGTTGTGGTGAAGAAGGAGCTGAGCCGGAAGATGAAGCTCTCAATTTACCAGTCAATCTACGTTCCTACTCTCATCTATGGTCATGAGCTCTGGGTCATGACCGAAAGGATAAGATCCCGGATACAAGCAGCTGAAATGAGCTTCCTCTGTAGGGTGGCGGGGCACTCCCTTAGAGATAGGGTAAGGAGCTCTGTCACCCGGGAGGAGCTCGGAGTAGAGCTGCTGCTCCTCCACATCGAAAGGGGACAGTTGAGGTTGCTCGGGCATCTGTTTCGGATGCCTCCAGGACATCTCCCTGGGGAGGTGTTCGGGGCATGCCCCATGGGGAAGAGACCCCGGGGAAGACCCAGGACACGCTGGAGAGACTATGTCTCTCAGCTGACCTGGGAACGCCTCAGGATCCCTCCGGAAGGGAGGGAGGAAGTGTCTGTGGAGAGGGAAGTCTGGGCATCCCTGCTTAGACTGCTGCCCCCGCAACCCGGCTCCGGATAAGCAAAAGACAATGAATGAATGAATAAAATGTCTAAAAAAATATGATGGGCTAATCATTAATAAGTCAATAATTGTAATCCTTGGCAAACGGCTGTGGTATAAGAGAAATAAAACACTTAGAAAACTTTATTGTAATTGTAATCTAATTCTGGATGCTGTCTGTAACTCTGCTTTTATGTAATCCTATTGCTGATTATTTTCCTGTAGCACACCCTGCCTGTAAGTGAGACATGTTTTTCCCCCACTACGAAACACTACATTATTTACAGCTGTTACCGAGACAGATATCTTTATCTAATCACACTAATCACATAGCCATTTAGTGGCTACTTCAAAAGGTCTAAAGTGGAAAAATCACATCAGATATAGTCATATCTTCAACCCATCTCTGCAGTGTTCCTTTAGAAGTTTCGAAAAAAACAGTAGCCTCACTGGTGATTCTCATACTGATGAACGGGAAATTACATCTTACTCTTAGACAATTCCCTGAATCCGAGTTCCTTTTGTGCGCACTCCAGTGACGTGACTAAGCCAGTCACTGAGTCACTCTGGTATCTGCTTGCAACCTTTATTCACACCCTTCATATCTGAGCAGCCGCACTGGGCAAACAACGCAGACTTGAGGGGTCTAAACGAAAAAAACCTGTTCTATCAGTCAATGCTAACAAGGTCAATAGGTGGGGATAGCCATGTGGGAGTGTGCATAGGTCAACAAATAAAAATATTTCTTGAGTTCTTCTACTATCACACTATATAAACACTCAGTTACCTCACTATATAAACACTCGTTGCAGTCAGGCCAATGCACATATGTTCAAAAAATGGGGCAGCCAGACAAAACCCACAGCTGTGATTTCCTTAAGCCATTGTGAACATACTCTAACAGTCTGATCACTTTGATGAGACACAGCACACAGCAGAGAGCATAACCAGGAAGTATATGCAAATACGAAGATGTCTTTACACAGCACAAAACCTTGTGTCTTTTAGCCTGCTGATTCTGGATACATACTTGCTCATCCAAGTCATTATAGACCTTGCTTTGTGCACTGGAGCCCAGTCATGTTGGAACAGGAAGGGGCCATCCCCAAAATGTACCCACAAAGTTGGGAGCATGAAATTGTCCAAAATGTCTTGGTATGCTGAAGCATTAAGAGTTCCTTAAGGGGCCAAGCCCAACCGCTGAAACACAACACCTGAATTCATTGATTTGGAGGGGTGTCCCAAAACTTTTGGCAATATAGTGTATAAGCTACACTGTAAGATATTTCAAGATTTGGAAATAAGAGCTCACCTGTTGTTTTAAAAACGTAAGTAAACTCAACTTGAAGATTTGTTTCAACTCACCGGTAATCAAGACAATAGATTACTGTAAGGTTAATTTTTGAAGATTTATAAACTTGCATTCAATATATAACATTTATCATTACAATTGAAGCTAAAGAGATGAAATAAGTTTATATAACCTGGGGCTATCATATTTTACATGATACAAACATTAAAGAATTTTGTGGTTTTTGTAGGTTACTTATGGGCAAAAGTCTGGTCTGTTCCACTGACTAATCCTCATTCCCCTTCATCTGTAATAATATCATATAACAGGTTCATATGTAAGGAATAAAACACAGTAGGCAAACTGTTAAAGCAAAATAATCAACAATGTCCCAGAGAGTTTTATTTCTCTTATACAACAGCAAGTTAGCTATGTTCATAATCTTTTCATTTCTTCAAAAACCACACAAACTCTTTATCTAGTAACATTTCATGTTGTGGAATGTGCATGAAGCATGTTAGTTCCTGTCATCACTTGCATTCCTAACAGGTGTTCCTTCACCGAAATCTATCTTCTTTAAGGCAGTTAATAAGCTATTAAGACAAAAAACATTCAGTTTGTCATGTTACTGAGAAATGATAAAGTCTTCTATATTTGGATAATTAGAAAGCCCTTCCAAAAACCTCTAAAAAAAATCTCCTCAGGAAACTTCACGTTTCAAAACGTCAATGATTACATATTTTTAATCAATTCATGTGGCATGTCCGCCTTACTAATCCCTGTGAATAAATTGCTATAGAAACAATAACTTATTAGTGTAAAAGTAGCTTTACATCTAATTAGCTTTTTGTCGCTTAGCTTTTTTTCACATTCTAATCAGCCCTGAAAGAAATGCTGATCTGCTTCTTATCTTTGCTTTTTTTCTGTTTTCTTACTTTAGATTACAAAGTATGAAGAATCAAACAATTACTTAATTACTTTAACATGGTGCGACTGAAGCAGATGGAGTTTGACATATCTAGTAGCCAGTCTGTCTTTCTCTTTACATAGTCCCTCTGGGATTTTGCAGAGTTTTTTTTTTAGTTGTGGCCAAAAATGCTTAATGCTTTGAAATACTGAAGCATTTTACAAAATATGTGATGCAATTGGCAGAGATTTTTGTGCTTATTTTCTGTGATAATGATTCTATGATAGCTGTACTCATGTTCCAAGCACATGAATAAGATGTCACATATACATTACCGCAGAGTGAAATTCTTTCTTCGCATGTCCCATCCTAGGGGGTTGGGGTTAAAGCGCAGGGTCTGCCATGACGCAGCACCCCTGGAGCAGGGTGGGTTGGGGGCCTTGCTCAAGGGCCCATCGGTGGCAGCTTGGCGATGCTGGGGCTTGAACCCCGAGCCTTAACCACTTGAGATACAACCACTCAATAGAATAGAATAGGCTTTGGCTGAATGTGTGTTTTGATGACCCTTACATGACACTTCTTGGCTCAAATCTGTGGAACACTTGTAGTAATTTTCGAAAAATTGAAAGCTCCTTCAAATAACACAGAGCTTGCTTGATTATATGTTCATTTCTATAATAAAAAAGAATCGCTAAATTCTGAAGGGACTGCAGGCAAGAAAACAGAAGTTGCACTTTGTATCAGCTATGCTGAGGGAATATAATTCAGCCACATTATTCCCAAAGTTTATATACATGTGTTCTTCCTTTATGTCAAGTTCTTGATGTTTTGCCTCCTCTAACCCCATTCACCTAACTACAGGAGTCTACTTTTCCTTAAATCCTGTCAGTTGGAAAAGTTGTGAAGGAGAGAGACAGAGCAAAAAGACCAGGGACACAGAGCTTGGGTAGAGAATCCCAGATAAACAAACTTAACCACATTTAGGCATTTCACCGCCAGCACTCTTTCAGAGCCCAGCCATTCTCCTTTAAATCAGCCTCTTTTGTCTTCCTCCTTTTTTTAGACACCTGTGTCCACACCATAACATTTTGCAAAGCCTTTTGTAATGCAGGTAGCAATTAATGCGCGCACACACACGCGCACACTGCAGCACAGCTCCTTCATTTAAATCTTTTACTTAGGTAGGACAAATCACAGGGAGGGAGGACAAATCATAAACCAGGACAAGCAGATTTCATGTACAGGCTATTAGCTTTTCAGTTAAGAAGTAGGTTCAACAAAGTGTTTATTTAAATGCATTTCAAGTCTGTAAGTATAGTGCAAGCTATTCGTTCCAAATCCAACCACATTCTGCAAGACACATATCACTGGAGGATGATCTGTCTGTTAAATCTGTTTAGCTGGGTAAATGAATTAGCATAGCATGGTATGGTAATGAGCAAAATAAAGTGCAGTTCAAAATTCTCCTGCTAGCATAACTTGAGGTCAAATTATGGCTAAACATGTAACACAAAATAAAGATGCTAACCACAGAAAGAAAATACCACAGCTCATAGATACTATCTGCTGCCTTTTTGTCAAGCACACAAATAAGATGTGCTACATTATCATACCCTTTTCCTGTATTAATTCACTTTATCTAACAAACTCACCAAATGTTATTACTTTTGCACCTACTCAAATAGGTCTCCAGGCAACAAAAGCATGAGATTTGGCAAAAACATTCATTTTATTCGCCCTGTTGGCTGCCTAATAAATGTATGGGTTGGGCATATCAACAAAAGTCAAAATTTTTATCTACTGTATCTTGCTCAGACTGTTATATTACATTGTCATTTCTACTAAACTATAATTTGATGGCACCCTCCATGACAAGGTTTCCTCAGGTTGTATATATTTGTGTCATGTGGAACAGAGTGGAGCGGAAAACCCCGAGCCAACACTCACAAAAGATGCCAGAAATAGCCAAAAAGTCTAAAAGTCTTAACAGTGACCTTAAGTGGATTGTTTCTGTTTCCTCCCTAAGTGCCGCTCTTACACATGGGGCCATTTTGAATAACAGTGGCCCAATGACCATCTGTCCTGCAGTAAAAATGTGTTCTACACACAAACACTGGGCGAGAGTGAAGGGTGAGAGGAGACTCTATTATAGCCAGGTTCTGACAAGACATTACAGGGTGTTTATTTCAAAGGAACATCCCCCATGCGGTGGGGCAAAAACAATAGCCGGTGGAGTTGGGGGGGTCAGAAGGTGAACTCGGAGGTCAGTCTGCATGGTAATAGAGCAGGGGAAAAAGTCACCACAAACACTACCCCATCTAGAGAGAGCCGTGATTTGTTCAAAGTGGGGGGCACAGTCAGGAAATGACACAAACGCAGCAGTGGATTACTGCTAAGAGAGTGACATAAAGGGGGCACAATATGTGGCAAAGTGCTAACAACAAACCCATCTATTCATTATTACATCCATCCATTATTATATCCATCCATTATTACATCTATCCATTATTACATCCATTCATTATTACATCCATTCATTATTACATCCATTCGTTTGTACCTCAGTCTAAGCTCATCTGTTGGCTGTCTGGTGGCTTAACCCTAGCTTAATCTCAAACTTTCTTTTCGATTTCTTTGAACAATGGCTGCTGTTGGTGATTCATTACATATCTGCCAGTTTTACAGACAGAGCTACTTCCTGTCTCTGTGTGTGTGTGTGTGTGTGTGTGTGTGTGTGTGTGTGTGTGTGTGTGTGTGTGTGTGTGTGTGTGTATTCATATTTATGTAAATACTCGTGCAAATCCTGTTTCTTATACATTTCTAAGAAAAGAAAACAAAGGGATTGAACATATTTTTAATTTTAAAAAATAATTGAAAAATTCATGACCCAATATAGTATTAATTGCATTGTCCTCTTATTATGAGGATTCGCCAGGCTTCTGGAAGTACCATTTTGCAGGAAAGTTCCTTTTGCCCCACCGATGTCAGAGTGATCAGATTACTGCAAACTGATAAGGGTACTTCAGAGTCAGTGTCACAGGAGTCTCTGCCAGGCTTCTCTCTAGAAAAAAGGTTTGAACAGTAAAAGGCAGAGGAGTTTTTTTGGTCCATCTCTCAAGGTTTGCACAGCCTACATGAGACTCTCCTAAATAGTTTCCTCTAAAAGCTTGCTTGTCATGATGCCTTCTCTTTTGTGCAGTTATCTGTAGCTTAGAAGAGGTGAGACATAATACATGATAGGCTTTGAAGATGGACAGATAAATATGTGAAGAGATTTCAAAGGCATTTCCTGACTTTTTTTCACCCTCTTTCTCTCCCTATACCATTTCATCTTCACTTCTTTGTGTCATGATCTATTCCTCTAGTGTCAGAACGGTGCAATGAATCAATCATTTGAATGTGTGCATTAAAAGCCACAAACTTCTCTAAATGCATCTCTTCATCTTTTTTTAAACGCTATACAATTCAACAACACTACAGCCAAGCAACACTACAGCCAAGCAACACTACAGCCAAGCAAATCCCAGCTCTGTTCCAGAATCTCTGCTGGTTTTGTTAGGGCTGGTTACATGTAAGGTGAAAGATTGAGCACCTTAAACTAGCTTTAAAGAGGGCGTTCAAGAGGAAGTCAGTAAGCATCAGAAGCAACAAACCTCCAGCTAGAGGTATAAAAGACTTGTTTGCTCATATGTTGCACAAGTCTTTTCTTAAGCAGTTAAAAGGGGGGTGGGGGAGTGTCATTTGGGGGCTTTTGTGTCCAGTTTCCCTACAGAACCCATGGAAAAAAGGCAGCTGGAGGTGAAAGAACTGGAGAGACAAAGAAATTGAATATTTACATAACTGTGGTTTTAATAGCGTAACTTTTTTAAATTAATAAAAGGCGACTATCGAAAATAGTCAACAGCAGGTGGATTAAGCTTTCCAAAATACAAAACATTGCATTTGAGCAGCCTCCAAGTTAAAGCCTATTGTATTAGACTGCACAAAGCAAATTTTACAGGTTTTGTACTCCTTGTCACTGCTGACTGATTCAACTCTTTCGTTCATGCCATTATATTCCGCTGCTAACAGCTTATCAGGATTATAGGCCTCAGAGTGGCACTAAAAGCCACTGAGAAAATGAGCCTTATTTGGCACACACAAAGTCTCTGAAGCTTAAGAACCTGAAATTCTCAAAATTTGTGTATGCTTTTTTTCCCCTCCCTGAGATCGCTCTGGTGACTGCACAGAGAGGCTTGACTTCACAGAATCTCGCGAATGAGGGTTAATCAAACACAAACAGAGAGCCGCTTGTGAGGCATGTTAATTGCATTCCCACATGAAGCTCGAGACAAAGTCAGCTGAAGGCCTGGTTGAAGGGAGGCAGGCATAGGCTAAGTGCTCGGCTTTTGTGTACTCCTTTGCGCACGTCCATACAACAAACATGGAGAAACCGTGCGGCCTTACATCAAAAGCCTGGCTGTTTGCACATACCAACATTTACAGCTCCACTCTCTTCATAGGGTTAAGCCAGTCTTTATTAGTCTAAAGAGGTTTCTCAATGGAGGAGAGAAAGCAGACAGGAATGACTTAAAACAATGTGAGGCCCATATTATCAAACCTTGTTGCAAATCGATGTCGAAAGATAAAGGAAATGCATTAGTGATTAAGACCTCTTGGTAGTGTTGGCAGTGCTTACAGTCTTGGTAAGCCTAACAGATTTAGATTATATTCGATTTGCTAACTCATGGCTTAGACAAATATCCATGGCATGCAGTACAACTAACCAAACGAATTTGGGCAATTACAGTATTTAGTACAGTATCTTACAGAATTCTACGCACTATGGCCCATAGACAGCAGTTTACAGTGTCACCACAATAAAACGCAAATCTCCGTGAATAAATCCATGTAATGACCCAGAGAGTTATTGATGTGAGCTCTGGACAAGGTAAAACAGAGTGGGCACTGTCAAAGCCTGTGTGTGCTCAAAGCTTTCAAATGTCTATATGTATAGTTGAAAGCGAGCACTGTTTGACCTGCTTGCTCTCTGCTCCAGAAGAACAGCACAGGATGATGGAGCGGTGGCACTGAGAGCAGGAAATGATTGTGCTGCTGAGCTTCATCTCCCTCAGCCTTCCAAGGCTGTTTTTATGCTTTGATGCACACACTGCAACAATGCACCGATTCTTAGGCACCATACTCCCTGAATCCCATAACACCTACCTCTTATAGTGCAATTGAAGCTCCTGTGGTACAAGACTGGTGCTAATCTGTGCCTTCCTTCATACTTTGAGTGCTCGCTGACCCCTTTCCTCTTTCAGGCAGAACCAAGTGAAGCCAGCCAGGCCTTCATGCTTATAAATGATAGACCTTCTACAGACCTGCAGTTTAAATGAAAGCAATTCATAGAAAAGCAGTAAGTGTGGACATTAAAATGTCCTTATAATGGCATTCCAATGACCAACTGGAGCAAAAGAAAAGTGGCAGAAGATTCAAATCCTGACCATCCATTCATGGACAGTAGCAAAGGAAATAAAATTGCTTGTGCTCTCTGGGTGGAATGGATGGCATACACTCTCTCGCTCTGTCAATCACAGCAACACAGCAATCATGGGTGTTTGTCAGCTTGATAGGGGAGAGCTGGCTGGTGAGTGGAATTTGGCAGGTGACCACGTAGGGGAGAAAATGGGGGGGTCCAGGTACTAGGAGCGGCATTCGATCCCACCACAAAAACAATGTCACAAAGTCTACCTAGTCTACCTCTTCTTTTTAAGTCTACCTAGCATGATTTTCTTCTTCAAAACGTTTCACACAACAACCTTTGCTAGTTTAAAACAAAGAAGTGAGCTGCCTGACAACCATGGTTACTGCAATTAAAAATTCCTCTATAACTCCTGATTTTCTCCCTAGAGAGCAGCTGCTCATATCACCTCATAACCTCCCCAACCTCAACCTTACTAAACAAAAGAGGAAATTAAACCCTCAAGGCTGGAACACAATTAAATTCACACTTAAATAAAAAGCCTGGTTGTAATGGCACTATATTCTCAAATGGATCAACATACTCAAGTGACCAGTGAAGAAATAAAATCTGATTTTCAAGTGAAGATATTATTTCCTTTTTCTCATGGGGCTAACAGTGGGGCTAAACTAAGCGAATCTAAACCACAACACCTGTGACTGACTGCTTATAATCTACCGAGTATAAACTAGACTCCCACCGTAGCAAGAGAAGCTGTGAGCTACGGAGTGGCGTTCAGTCTGGGGCATGCAGGCCAGCCCGTTTAGCAAGATCATTTTTCATGTGAATAGATGGGGACAGATGGAGTGGGCCACGGCAGGCCTGATATGAAAGGATGCATGAGCAGACGAGGGGAGAGAGTGAGGAGGAGTTGATTATGTGTGGGCATTGAGAGCTGGCTGGTCCTTCAGAGCAGATATGAAGTCCGGGCCCCATTCCCGAGCACTCTACTGTAGAGAACGAGTTGTCATTCCAGACAGGGTCAATTGTTCATTTCTCGAATAGGACACCAATGCTCTTGGCAGAGATCATAGCTCAAAAGCATGAAGACATGGGGAGGGAGAGAGGGAATGGATGAGGGTGCGAAAGGAAAAATCACTTGAACATGCTCCATTGTCTCCATGTAAATAGGTCCTGATCAAGATTCCAGCAGCATTCCTGCATCTAATTCAATCTGTGCACACATGGCTAAGTGATGAAGGAATACAGGAGGGAGAAAGGGACAGAGTGTAGTGGGTGAACTGGGCTTGGGAGGGAAACACATGTATATGCATAAGCAAATAGAGAGTGCCACATTTCTCTAATTTGATCCGTTAAAGGAAAAAAAACTCCTTCAACCACTTGCACATCAACATTTATAATCAAACAAAAATTCTAAGTTGATTTTTTTTGTATATTTTTTTTCTTTCGGTAACAGTTTGCTACATTACCCACAATTCCATTTAACTTCCCACTGGTAGTAGCATCAGACAAAACTTCTACCTATCACTTCTACCTAGAGTTTAAGTTTCAAAGCATCAACTTTCATGCTAATAGTGCTTTAAACACCAGTGTGCTTGCCGTCTTGTGCAACTACCTCATATAGCTGCCTTAATCAGATGTTGGATGTCTCCCGTCCTTCTCATATGGCATTGAACATTTTTGTTCATTCACTGTTAGGAGCTACACTGGAAGTGAAAGTTAATCATTATACCTTGTGTTAGAAATTCTCCTATTAAATGCCATTCTCCTATTAATTGCTATTATAACTACAAAAATAAAGTTATTTAAAATAAAAATAGTAATGAGAAAATGTTTATATGTTTCACCATTCTAGGTATGCATTTACTTCTGAGTAGTATAATCTTCATCATTTAACATTTACCAAAGATGAAAATTTTGATCATGCTAGCATTAGTTTAGACAGTAATTGAGGTACTTGGTTGACAACGACACAGTGAAAACGAATGCAAATGCAGCCCCTCAGACACCTCCCTCAACCATGAGGTCAGCTGGCTACCTCCTTCAGCTAGCCTGAATTATCTCACATTGTGACAAAGCACATTTCTCCAGCCCCTTGAAAAAGTGTAGTGAGATGGAAAGATGTGCAGTCAGAGAAAGGACCTTGAGACAGACATAATAGCTTTGGGAGGCAGCAGGTTAAAAGGGTGTTACCGAACACCATTTTTAAGGAGTGACAACATACATTGCCGAGTCGGTAGCCTATATCTGAAATATCTTCCCTGTTCTCTTGATAAAAGTGGCTGAGACACAGGCAATACTGAATTTGTTCTTCTCTTAGGAGAGCTGCCATTTTAGGAAATGGAATTTATAAAGTGGAAGCATGCGCTCACCTGCCCTGGACCTAAACCCACACAGCCATATCTACTGCCTCAGGTACACACACACACACACACACACACACACACACACACACACACACACACACCCCACTCATATATACGTGCTCTCACATCACACAGGTGCAGGACTACAAACACACTCTATGTTGAAAAAAATCAGTCTGGACCAAACTATCTACATGACCCTAAGCTCACAGAAGCACTGGGGAATTCCACAGAAATCATGAACAGATTTCCACTTACACTACTTCTAATTGCAAATCCTATTTAATAGTTTAATTGCACAGCTTTGCCTCAGCAATGCAGACAGGCCTTCCAAATCAGGGAACAGCAAAGCAGAGAAGCCTCCAGACACATCTGGAAGAGATGGTATTGTTGTTGAATTAAAAAAAAAAATAGATATGCTGTGTCTGGGATCCTAAAGCAAATTAACAATAGAACATATCCTCAATTCCTCAATCACAGCAGTCCACTTTTCACAGGTTCTATTTACACATTAACCTATAACAGATGTTGCTACAGTTAGTTCAAAATGCAGCCGCCAGAGTCCTTACCAGATCAAGGAAATATTATCATATAACCCAAATATTATCATCCCTGCATTGGCTACCTGTTAAGTTTAGAACTGATTATAAACTAGCACTCCTTGCGTACAAGGCTCTAAATGGTTTAGCTCCCACGTATCTAGCCAGTCTTCTAACACGTTACAATCCATCACGCTCCTTAAGATCTCAAAATTCTGGACTTCTGGTTGAACCCAGAATATCAAAGTCTACAAAAAGGAGGTTTTCGTATTTAGCTCCTAAACTTTGGAACAGTTTTCCTGACAGTGTTCGGGGCTCAGACACAGTCTCCCAGTTCAAACGTAGACTAAAGACATATCTCTTTAGCCAGGCATACATTTAATACATCTGATAACCTTGTACTCCAATACATCTGATTAAATTCACATTATCATCTAGTGCCTGCTAATATTATGAACAGCAGCTACACTAATTACTTTCCATTTGTTTCCCTTCTTCTACCCATCCCGAGACATATAGAGATTGTGCCAGCACCAGTGGCATCCAGATATGGACCAGCTCCAGCCGGGTTCTGCTTTGCGAGGACTGGGGTATTCAAAGCAACGCTGCCAACCCTATGTGGACGACAATAACCTCTTAATTAATTTACACATAACTCTCTACACATGCTGTATCTGCATCACACAACTGACTATAAATAAATGCAGAAAGGACATTGTTTATATCACACTCCCCAGTGTCACCCAAATGAGGATGGGTTCCCTTTAGAGTCTGGTTCCTCTCAAGGTTTCTTCCTAATACCATCTAAAAGAGTTTTTCCTTGCCTCAGTCACCTCAGGCTTGCTCACTAGGAATAGTTTTGTCTAACATCTAGGACTGTTTGTTTGTATGTTTGTTGTTTCTTATGTTCTGTAAAGCTGCTTTGAGACAATGCTCTTTGTTAAAAGCGCTATACAAATAAAATTGAATTGAATTGAATTGAACTGAATTGAACTGAATTGAATTAAATTGAATTGAATTGAATTGAATTGAATTGAATTGAATTGAATTGAATTGAATTGAATTGAATTGGGAAGGGCATGGTGGCTTGGTGGGAAGGGCATGGTGGCTTGGTGGGGAGGGCATGGTGGCTTGGTGGGGAGGGCATGGTGGCTTGGTGGGGAGGGCATGGTGGCATGGTGGCATGGTGGGGAGGGCATGGTGGCATGGTGGGGAGGGCATGGTGGCTTGGTGGCTAGCACGTTTGCCTCACACCTCCAGGGTTGGGGGTTCGATTCCCGCCTCCGCCGTGTGTGTGGTGTTTGCATGTTCTCCCCATGCCTCGGGGGTTTCCTCTGGGTACTCCGGTTTCCTCCCCTGGTCCAAAGACATGCATTGTAGGTTGATTGTCATCTCTAAATTGTCCGTAGTGTGTGTGATTGCGTGAGTGAATGAGAGTGTATGTGCACCCTGCGATGGGTTGACACTCCGTCCAGGGTGTATCCTGCCTTGATGCCCAATGACGCCTGAGATAGGCACAGGCTCCCTGTGACCCAAGAACAGTTTGGATAAGCGGCAGACAATGAATGAATTGAATTGAATGTTGGTAGCTTCCATAGATACCAATATATATTATACACACACTTTAATAGGAACACCTGTATACTTATTTATGCAGATATCCAATCAGCCAATCATGTGGCAGCATCACAATGCACAAAATACATTACAGTCTTTAGAGGTTAGACAGAATGGTGATAAAAAACTTGAGTAAGTGACAGTTCTGTGAGTAGAGATTGGTTTAAGCTGCCAGGAAGAATATAGTAACTCAAATAATCACTTTTTACAACCATGGTGGGCAAAAAAGCATCTCAACATTCACAAAATATCAGACATGTATAAATGTGTACATTGATTATGTATGCAAAGTTTATATAGAGATATATGAACTGTTTACAGCTGTGGTGAGCAGAAAACCATCTCAGACAAAACATAAAGCATACCTGTTATATTTAGCCGCTCAAATAATTAATAAATTCATTAGATGAGATACAAATCAGGAAAGATGCTAGTGTGAGTATGTGTGTTTGTATGTATGGATATCTCTGTTTCCAAGTCTATGTGGTGTGTCTATGAAAACACTGCAGAATTCCGTCCTGTCTGTGGGAGAGGACATAAGTAGACAAAAGAATTTCTACCCTTTAAACCCCTCTTCCTTTCAGCTGTCCCGACACTACATAAGAGAAAAGACAGGGAACTTTGATACCCAACAAACCGGGGGAAGGGACAGCTTCACTTGCAGTGACTTCATCTCTGAGCAAGCATGCACAAACTCAAACCACAGCATGTTCCCTTCCTCTCCTTGTCTATTTTTTTGCCCCATTGTCCCTCCCTGCTCCTCTGTTCTAAGCTGTCGTCAGGGGGCTCCTCATCAGGCTCATTCTGGCCTCAGCACATCAGTGCAACTGACACAGCTTTAATGAACATATTTCAACAGTTTTGCTTAATTCACCTTGACTTATTAGTTATCTTTAATATTAAAGACATCAAGTGTTAAGTAACACTTTTGGATAAATGTGTGGAAATCAAAAGTAGAATCATTAAGTGTGCTACAAATTGCAAACGACAGCCAAGACAATGTGAACTAACATCTAAGTTCTGGCCAGCTTTTACACAAAGTCTAAAGTTTTAAGTGCCACATGTTTAGTTTCATAATAACAGGGTAGCGTTAAGAGCTTTCCTCTCCAAAGACCTATTTACCACAAACTGATTGTTTGAGACAGTAGGCAAGAATTCTTTGTGCAAATCTAAAATAGTGGGAAAAAATGACTTTTTAAAAATGTGCTTTATTGCAGTGTGTGTGTATGTGTGTGTGTGTCTGACATGCCAGATATCTATGTATGCCTCTGCAATCCAGCACTTCCTTGCTATTGTTAGGGAAAACAGCAAGATTTCTGCATGACTTCATTGAAACCAAACAAATATGTTGCCACAGGGGAGCTGCTGCCCTTCAGACTGATCTTCAATGCACGTCCACTGTACTTCTGAGAGTTTTAGGTCTATGAAGGGTTGATCTGAGAAAAAAATACCCCTAATTCATCGTATAAGGTCAAGATGTAACTATTCTGAGCCTCAGGCATCCTATGCATGGGCCACGGGATGTCATATATTTTGTACAGTTTTCAGGCCACAGCAGGCATCATGGGTAAGGACGCTATTTGCAATCTTGTCCACAGTTCCATGCATACAAACGTCTGCTGGTTTTCACTAGGGCAAAAACACTGTCATAACTGTCATCACAGCGAGCTTTTTGGAGACTAAGAAAATCCCATTTTTAAAAGTTATTAAATGAACTCGTCTGCATGTATGCCAACAGGCTATGGTAATGTCTGGGGTTGGTCTGCCATGTCAATCAAATTGCCTCTTTCGAAAGTCATCATTTTTGTTCACAATAATGGAATGTTTTGGGACTCTAGTGAAGCTATACATCTGGATTATACAATTAAATTGCATTTTGCCAAATAGTTATACAGAAGATAAAAGATATACAGGGATATATAGTGTTTAAGACCTGACAGAAGGTTTATTATTGGTTTATCAAAGCAGGTATAGGGATAGAAGTGGTTTTATTCTCAGTAGAACTGACAGATTGTGGGAAGAGTTTAGCTAAAGTAAAACAGGTCTGCTATACAGACCTCAGTGTTGCACCTGGTGCTTATAACACGGATGGCTTTACAACTCAGATTCCAGTGTAATTACAGGTATGCTTAGCCATGGCTGGTGACTAAGACTGTGGGAATAATGGGGACACATTCTGCAGCTAGGGACCTATGATCTGTTTCACAGACAGAATCATGGATTTGAGACATAAGAAGTGGATATTAGATATCAACTCTGGCCTGCACACAAGTTTGGCCATTTGGGGAGGATTAGGGGCAAGCTGTAACCCATCAGCTAGGCCAAATCAGATGATTATTCTGGAAGGCTGGAAAACTAGCTGATGAGCGAAGCCCCAAAGATACCAACGCAATGAGCACCTACAGACTCAAGTACAGTGAATGCTTCTCTTCAAAAAAAAACATGATTAATTTCAATTTTAAAATAGCATTTATTAATTCATTTATCTTCAGTAACTTGTTTTATCCTGGTAAGGGTCACAATGTTCACCAGGGAGTCTATCCCAGGAATACCGGGCATGGGGCAGGAATATACCCTGAATGGCATACCAGTGCATTGCAGGACACCATACACACATATTTGCACACTCATTCAAACCTAGAGAGAATTTTGTATGGTCAGTTTACCTACAAGCATCTGGGAAGAAACTGAGGAACAGGGAAACCCACATAGACATGGGGAGAACATGTAAAACGCCAAACAGAAGATGTTAATAGCTTTAATTTAGGGATGTTTCTGACTAGTAATTACAAGCCACTACAATATAAACAAAAGTATTCCAATTATTCAAGTGAATATAAAATCCACAGTGAGGTTTCTGAGTCTTGAGTAAAAGCAGTACACTTCAGTTGAATGTTCCCTTGACAGCATTGGCTGGCATCTTGAATGGAGACACTATGAAGGACCAAAAGGAAAACATCCAGACATGAAAGCAAAAATGAAGGAGCATGGGAAGGAGCTAGCATCCTTCCACAGTCGCCTCTGGCCCCCTATCAACAAACATCATCAACATCCTGCAGATGGGACAATCTGGAAATGCTCATGTCCAGCAGATAAGACATGCTGACATGCAGTTAACAAGAATACAAATGCTCTACTCCAAGCGGCACATTTGAGAACAAGCTGAGAACAGCTCTGCGGCCATTAAGCCTTTCAAATATTTCCTGTCTGATGTTTCTCGTACTTCTTTCAAAGAATTAATTTTGCTATCACTCTGCTATGCTGTAACATGCTGACTGGAAATGAGGTTGTTTTAAATGAAGCACTTTAAGGTGTGGAGTTAAAAACGGACAGTTCAAAGGATACAGTCGGGTGCTTGGACGCTTTAACAGCGTTTTAAAAAAAAAAATTAAAATTTCCTAATTATTGTCAGACAATATAGAGGAAAAAGGACTTTACTAGCCAGGTTTTCACACAAAAGTATAACAGAAATATCCTGCTGTGTTCTACTGAATAAAAATGAGCAGATTAAATAGCAGCAGAAGCCTCATTAGGCAGAGCAATCAAGTTGAGTTCATTTCTAGGAATAGACTCATGTTAATCTTTAACAGAAGCTGTGGTAAGATCTGCCTTCTCTGTTAGTCAGCATGACCAGCCATCCTTGTTCCTTCCCAAAGTTTTGCTCTGTCTGGCTGAGAGCTATAAAGAACAAAGGGTGATGGTAAACGAATGTGAGCGATGAAACTATTGACATCAGCTTTCTACGCAACAGTATTCCTATTTATAATATCAATCCTTTTTTTTGCCACCTGTAGCCATTACTTCAGACTAAACAAGCTCTTACCCAACCCCACTCCAATCCCCAAAGGCCAGCTAATTGAACAAACAAATTGTAAATGTGGATTGTATTTTCCCCAATGACCTTTTGACCTCTTTCTACCTACATTGGATTTCAAAGTTTATGGCCCCAATACTGAAAGTGATATTCATTATCAGCTACAGGCTACAGTACTACAGTACTTGATGCTGTTAAAACATTTATTTGGTTCTCTGCCTGTTGCACTACAATGTGAATTTAATTGAACTCTAAGCCTAAATTTGTATGCTTAGTAGGTAAAATTCCGTAGTTGAATTCGATGTAGTTGAATTGCATTTTCTTTAATTCCACATTATAAAATCTGAACTCTGAAACCTTACACACAAACTCAAGTCAATATACAATACAATAACAATTACAACAATGAATAAAAAGTTCAACTTCAATCTAGCATTGGGGTCACAGTCCAGTGATTTCTGTGCCTGTAAAGTGGTAGTGAATGTAAAGTGGTAGTGGGAGAGAGTGTAGCTTTGATGGTCTGCAAGAAGAACAGGTCAAAGATAGAGATTTGAGAAGAAAACCAAGTGATGGAAGCTGAAAAAGGAGGAATGTTGTGAGGAATTTAGACAGAAGTTGAGGCAGGCTCTGGGTGGTCAGGTAGTGCTGCCAGATGACTGGGAAACTACAGCAGAAGTGATCAGGGAGACAGGGAGAAAGGTGCTGGGTGTGTCATCTGGAAGGAGGAAAGAAGATAAGGAGACTTGGTGGTGGAATGAGGAAGTCCAGGATAGTATCCAGAGGAAGAGGTTAGCCAAGAAGAAGTGGGACATGGACAGGACAGAAGAGAACAGACAGGAATACAAGGAGTTACAGTGCAGAGTGAAGAGGGAGGTGTCTAAGACCAAGCAGAAGGCATACGACGAGTTGTACACTAGGTTAGACACTAGAGAAGGAGAGAAGGACTTGTACAGGTTAGCTAGGCAGAGGGATCGAGATGGGAAGGATGTGCAGCAAGTTAGAGTTATTAAGGATAGAGATGGAAGGGTGCTCACAAGTGAGGAGAGTGTACAGAGGAGATGGAAGGAGTACTTTGAGGAGCTGATGAATGAAGGAAAATGAGAGGGAAAAAAGAGAAGAAGGGGTGAACTCTGTGGAACAGAAAGTAGATAAGATTAGAAAGGATGAAGTCAGGAAGGCTTTGAAGAGGATGAAAAGTGGAAAGGCAGTTGGTCCTGACGACATCCCGGTGGAGGTCTGGAAGTGTCTAGGAGAGGCAGCAGTGGAATTTTTAAGTAGTTTGTTCAACAGGGTTTTAGAGAGTGAGAGGATGCCTGAGGAATGGAGAAGAAGTGTGTTAGTGCCGATCTTTAAGAATAAGGGTGACGTACAGAGTTGCAACAACTATAGGGGGATAAAGTTGATGAGCCATACAATGAAGCTATGGGAAAGAGTAGTGGAAGCTAGGTTAAGGAAGGTAGTGGAAATTTGTGAGCAGCAGTATGGCTTCATGCCCAGAAAGAGCACAACAGATGCAATTTTTGCTCTGAGAATTTTGATGGAGAAGTATAGGGATGGTCAGAGGGAGTTGCACTGTGTGTTTGTAGACTTGGAGAAAGCGTATGACAGGGTGCCAAGAGAAGAGCTGTGGTACTGTATGAGGAAGTCAGGAGTAGCAGAGAAGTATGTCAGAGTGGTGCAGGACATGTATGAGAGGAGCAGGACAGTGGTGAGGTGTGCTGTAGGTCAGACAGAGGAGTTCAAAGTGGAGGTGGGACTGCATCAGGGATCGGCTCTGAGCCCCTTCCTGTTTGCTATAGTGATGGACCAGTTGTCAGAGGAAGTCAGACAGGAGTCTCCTTGCACAATGATGTTTGCAGAGGACATTGTGATCTGTAGTGAGAGCAGGGAGCAGGTGGAGGAAAACCTGGAGAGGTGGAGGTTTGCGCTGGAGAGAAGAGGAATGAAAGGCAGTCGTAGTAAGACTAAGTACATGTATGTGAATGAAAAGGAGGGAAGTGGAACAGTAAGGTTACAGGGTGAAGAGGTGAAGAAGGTACAGGAGTTTAAGTACTTGTGGTCAACAGTCCAGAGTAATGGAGAGTGTGGGAAAGAGGTAAAGAAGCGAGTGCAGGCAGGTTGGAATGGGTGGAGAAAGGTGTCGGGAGTTCTGTGTGATAGGAACATATCAGCGAGAATCAAGGGGAAGGTGTACAGGACAGTGGTGAGACCGGCCATGCTGTATGGTTTAGAGACAGTGTCACTGAGGAAGAGACAAGAGTCAGAGCTAGAGGTAGCCGAGCTGAAGATGTTGAGGTTCTCTTTGGGAGTGACAAGATTGGACAGGATTAGGAACAAATAAATCAGAGGGACAGCTCCTGTTGTACGTTTGGGGGACAAAGTTAGGGAGGCCATATTAAGATGGTTTGGACATGTTCAGAGGAGCAAGAGTGAGTATATTGGTAGGAGAATGTTGGACATGGAGCTGCCAGGCAGGAGGCAAAGAGGAAGGCCAAAGAGGAGGTATATGGATGGAATTAATGAGGATATGAAGCTAGTGGGTGCAAGGGTTGAGGATGCAGAAGATAGGGATAGGTGGAGAGAGATGATTCGCTGTGGCAACCCCTGAAGGGAAAAGCCGAAAGAAGAAGAATATAAGTTCAACTTCAACTACTAAACTATGCTTATAAATTGAAACTAAAAACCTATTTATTTCATTTTAATCCAGATTATGTGGGCATGTTTCTCATAGCTTCCATAAGCTTTTCCCCACCAGCGTCACCAAAAACATTTAACAGCTCTTTCATGATATATAACACTAATTTAACTAGAAAACCGTTATACAAATTACCCCAGAAAAACAAGTGGGGTACTCAAATGTCATCTAATTCAATCTTGCAAAAATATCTTCCATCAGAAGCAAGCATCTACAGATTAAGTCATTAGAGCAAACTAAACTGATGAAATGAAACAAATAACTGCTGAGCATCCGTAAATTCCTGGCGCACATCCGCGAATGGTCCGTGATTAGCCACACTGGATACAGCAGCTGTGACTCTTTAGCACTAAGTCCAAGTTGGAATGCAGTCACAGATCTCAGGGAAGCCGTATCCCACAAAGCCCTGTGCTTTAGTCTCTGTTCAGCCTTTTGTGTCTGGAATCTGAGGGCTTTTCCGGTTCACTTCGCATTTAAGCCATGAAAGCAGAGCAACCAAATAAGTACTTCCTGCTCATGGGCGGAACTTGACTGTATCTCAAAATGTCAGGGTGAAGTCTCAAAGACAGCAGAACACTCTCAGACACTGTACTAAAAGTTTTAAAAGAGACACCTTGTTCAATTGGCATGTAGTCATTCAAACATGAAAAAACTTTCGGGCTTAAATGGTTTAGCGGCATCATTGAGTCCTTCGTGGTCTGATGGACAATGGGAACATGGCACTGATAATAAAGCTGAGATGGTAGCAATGGGGTAAAAATGGGGTGAAACTTTGAATGCATGGAAGAAGAAAAAAAACACATTCACATATTAATGACTGACCAAAAGATTGGCATGTTCAAAAATTCCAAAAATGACTGTAAACTAAAACTAAACAATTGGCTACGAATGCAAAAACAGATGGGAAAATAACTTCTAACATTTCTTACTTTATCCTTTACAACCTTTTTATTATAAATGCATCATCATGATTCCAAGCAGGTATGCCACCTTCAGGATTTTAATTAGAATCTTAAATAAAATGTAATAACACAAGAGATTACAGGAAGCTGACAAACAGGTGCATTCCAGTCCTGTGTCACTCCATTGCTTTTCTCCTCTACACTTTTAATTATCTTTCTGCCAGCTTTACTTCTTTCCTAGTTATCCATTCACACTGCTCTGCATCAATCTAGCACCCCCCAACCAATCCCAACTGACCAACTATGCCCCCCCCCACCCAAAAAAAAAAAAACCATACACAAAGACACACACACACACACACACACACACATTTCTAAAACATCCATGAGGATTATTCCAACTATGAACCATGCTAAGAGTCAGGCCAAGGTGACTAGTCCATTGTCTCATTCTGTAGCACTCTATAATCTCATTAGCAATTTCCTTCTAGTCATCCTTATGTATTATTCAAACATCAACAGTTTTCCAGATATACAGTATGTCTGTAAGGAAACATTTTGAAGGACGCACAATTTGCATGTGATAAGCAATCTCTGTGTGCATCCTCGTGATGCGAGTGCCTTAATTATGTACATGTCATCACAAAATGAATTCCCATGATGCAACAGAAAAGTGGTCACCTTCTCTTTAATCAGAAATTTGAAATCAAGTATAATCCTAACAAGTCCACAGCCATGCTTTCTTATTGAGACTATCTCTCTCCTCTAAATCACAAGGACACAACACTGAAAAAAAGATTATGTTCTACGAGAACTGACATCGATGTAGAGCGTACACTGGTTCCATGTGACTGAATAGAGCTCAAGGACTGTATGTTGAAGAGGGTAGATAGCAGTGTGTTACACTGTCCTGCGATGCTGCACAAGCAGAAACTTCATAAAAGATGCGTGTGGCTGGCCTCACATGTCACAAAGAAAGCATGCATTAGCCTTGATTCTTCCTAACTGAAACTAAATTGGGGTGAAAAATGGGCGAAAATTTCCATGCATATGATATTCACCTGATTTTATACAAAATGATTGTTTTAATCATTAGCACAATGTGTTGGCCTTGCAAGCTGCACTTGATCATTACTAGTAGGAAGATTGAGTTTCAGCATCCAAAAAAAAAATTCGAAACACACTATATAACTTACAATCAAACACAATAATGTTTATAGGAGTACCTTTGCATTCTCAGCAAACATTCAGCCAAACAAGCCAGACATATATAACAGGAGGGATTGCCTTTCACTGATGTGGCTTCACCTGCTGCATATTATCTTTTAAGTAATATAACGTGTTCGTCTGTATTACCATAAAGAGTCGTACAACCCTGATCATGTTACACAACAGGGCAGCTCTTTGTCAAACAACATCCTATAATAATTCATTCTTGTCCGAAGCAAATCCCATACATGTCATAAAATACAAAAAAAAAAGAACTCCAGGTGAAACAGCACACAGGAGAAGTTTTAATAAAGTCACTGGCTAAGAAAACCCTAACAACGAGTTTTCTATACAAGAACCATCAGCAAGAATAGTCCTTCACTTCAATGATTTCTTATGTATTAATCATTACCCGCTTGTGACTAATGATAGGCCAGTTAAAGGGTCGACCTTTGTGCAGTAAGGAATAAGAGACATTCCTAAACTCCTCCTTACACAAACAGCCTGAACAAAGGGAAGTGCTTCCACAGACCAGGAGTATAGGAGGCTCACACAGAGTCAAGCCTACTACAGACACACACAACCTGGAACATTCCTCAGCATGGCATACATGTTCATCAATACAACAGGCCACCTGGTAATAAAAAGCAATGAATGATTTAAAGAAAATATCCATTCTTTATTTCGTAATGAAAATCTGAGGTTTACACTTCTGTCATCGACACATCAGTCTGTTTCTACTTCCTGTCTTACCTACAATACTATTCAACTGCTGTCAGTTAGTTGTGCCACTGGAATTTAGTCCTTACTTCAAAATAAAGAGAGTGATGAAGCAGCACTTTAGTCAGTCCAGCTTTCTCATCTCCTCATCTGTATACTGCTCAAACAGATCACATTCCAAAGACTCAACTTTCATGTTAAAACTGCCGTCAACACTATTGTGTCACCTTGTAGATCGCTAACTAACTGTTATAATTCAAGTCAAATTTTTGCTGTGTCCACTATTTTTTGTATTAGATTTCTCATTGATATGACATTGATCATCGCTGGAAAATGGTGAGTAAGCAAATAAGTTCTTGCTCGTTCCTTCTCTAACAGCAAACTCTGACCATTATCCCTTATGTTTGAAAATGTTTCTCCTATTAAACGCCCTAGCAATGTCCCACGCTGCCATCAACACAGCACCCCAACCACCAGCTTCTAATGGGAATAACAAAAGTACAGCACCAGTAAACAAATTAGCACATACGAGGATAACAACTAGTTCAATAACAACATATTCAGTGTGTTTCAGGTTGCAGTTTTCCATTAAAGCAAACCAACAACCAGGCCCAGTGTACATTATTTAGGAGCGAGTGAGAAAGTTTTTAAAGGTCATCTAGTAAGGCTTTTAGTGGCATGCATTTCGCACTAATAAAAGCATTAGCCAAGAGCGTTGTGAGTAGCCTGTGGCCATGGGGAGGCTGCAGGAGTGAGAGTGAGAACACAATGCCTCTAGGCCTCTCCTGTGGTCTTCGGTCACACTCCCACGGTAAGAAGTGCCAAGTAAAATATCGTCAGCATTCCAGTCAACACCTGTACCCAGCATTCCTCCACCGTCTTTCTTTGCCTTTGTCCTTTATGTTTTTTCCACCTTTTCTCCATTAACAGAGGCCTTTGTTGTTTGATTTTGACAACGCTGTACCCGAGTCCCACCAGGAATCCTTTCATTACTTAGCTCTATCTGAACTGTCAGAAGTGAGGAGTGAGGAGCGGATACATGACACAGGCTTGCAAGTGTAGTCTTGTTCTTCTCTATACACACTTTTTATTCATGTTGTGTGTACAATTGCTGCATATAACCTAGTCACAAAGGGGCAAAAAGGCACTTCACCTTTCTTAAGAGCTTGGCTTTTTATTGAACAAATGATGGATGAGAACATTCTTTATTCCAGTCATCCCACAAAACCCAGAAAAACAGATAAATCCAACAACAAATATTTGTGTATCTTAACATTAAAAGTAATAGTTTAACAGAGCCACATTTGTGCTACTTGACAGCTGTAATACTTAAAACTAATCTATACCACCTACAAAAGCAAAGCCACTTTATGGACCATAAGTGACTTACAAAGCATATAGAAGAATTTTTATATATGAGAAATACTGAGAAATATACTCCCTTACCGGTATTCAACACCTAATGATATCTCTGCAATTTCTAGTGTTTATAGATCATAGGCTACAAATCCATTAATTAAAAGAAAATGACATAGTAATGGCTACTGCATATTTTACAGAAGATAGTAGCTGCAGTAATGTCCTTCAACCCTCTGCACTATATCTAAGCTATATCTAAGTATATCTAATATACACAGGCCATTTCATTTTTTTCCATTAGGAAATCACTTTGAAAAATGATTTAAAGCTCAGTCGCCTGCCATCTCTCATTTATTTTGTCACTTCTGAGTTCCCTTTCCCCTTTACTTAAGACTTATGACTGAGGTCTTGTTCAGATGAAACTGATGGCCAGGTTCTTTCAAAACCTTAATGCTAAGACTTCTGATGATCCAAAAAAGAGAAAGGCAGGCAGAGAGAAAAGAGAGAGAGAGAGAGAGAGAGAGAGAGAGAGAGAGAGAGAGAGAGAGAGAGAGAGAGAGAGAGAGAGAGAGAGAGAGAGAGAGAGAGAGAGAGAGAGAGAGAGTTCTCAGCTCCAGTGCTAGCTTCAAAGCTTGGGGTTTGGAATTAAGATTTGTAGTAGTTCCTTTCTGATTGTGTAAAAGGTTGTCCTGGAGGAAACACGGGATTGACTTTCACTCAGGGTCATCCGCAGCCCTGGAGCTGCTTTGTCAGAAAGCATACACCCTCCTCAAAGAGACCTGAACTGTCAATGACATGACAACATTCATATGATATCCTGAATGAGCTGTAGGACTCACCTTCTACACAAAGTTCGACCTCCTCCAAGTTGCGCAGTGTAATCCTCATCAGGCTGGAGTTAAGCATTAGCTCATTTTTGTGCACAGGCCACATGTACTCTGGGGCCAGATTCACGAAGAAGATGCGTGTGTCTCCGGTGGCCACCTGATTGTCGCAGATATCCGGGTCCCCGAAACCACCGATCATCACCTTGTTCCCACCGTCTAGGAGTATGTCACCATTGACCATAGTCTTGCCTTTGAGGTAGCGCCATACCCTCACCTTCAGGGACAGAGCACACTGAACTTGAAGAAACTTAAGAGGCAATCTCCATTCAAATCACAACTCTGCATTGCATACCATAATTATTCTATCACATAGTAATTATCTTGAGAATGTATATATTCCTGCAATGGGAAAAAATGCTGACTACTACTTTTTAGCTGTTTTATGGCCGAAAAGTAATTTAATTAGCCTTGTAGAGAAATGCATTGAGTCATTGCCTGTCATTGTGCATCTGTCTCAAGGGAATATCCTGAATGCTTCAAACTATGGCATTAAACTAAGACTTCTTTTTACCATTTCAGTGAATTTTTGTGCAGGACAAAATAACAAGGGTTCTTCTGGAAATTGGATGAATTTCTACTCCAGGTAAGGACAAGCTGGCAAATTTGTCATAGCATTTGTCCTTCACATACTGTACAGCAGAACCTCCGTGCAATAATTACATAATAATAAATACTAACTGCTTTATGTACAGAGAGAGTGTTTTATTACAAGTGCTTCTAAATGTACCAAAGTTCACGGTTTTAAAATTGCTCCCACTAGACTTTGTAAAGCCTAGTTGTCTCCTCAGCTTGTCTAACAGGCCCTAGAGCAGAAAACTTTAGCTCATTCCAGTGTATAAGTTTCTCCATGAGTATGGTGTAACAAGTGTTGAATGTAACTATATATCCTGACTGGCAATAATCAACCTGAGCTGGAAGACCACATATCTATATGTATGTACAGCATGTTAACCTGACCAACAGTTAATTATTGGACTGGATAAACTTTATTTCCATATTCAAATATCAAAAGTTTAGTTTCTTGTCAAAAACCAAAAAAACTAAACAGGAGATATGCCCTAAAATATTAAAAAGTCAAAATTGTACAGCACCTGAAGTGACCACAGTTAGCACAGATAACATACGCTCCAGGTTTTGACTTTTAATTCAAGCAGAATGTGGTTTTGAGCTAAACGTTATAACCCAAATAAATGTGACAGGTGTTTGTGCATTTCTAGTTTTCAAAGGCTGTGTCCAATTCACTATAAACTTAACCAAACGCAATTTTCACGCAGCTTTATTACAAAATAACAGGTGCTCTGACAAATTATGGTTCTTAACGCATGCGCACTCCACTTATTCACGCTTCTTGTACAGAAATATAGATTTGTTTCGGGATTATGTCGCACTAATAAAGTAGACTAATAAAGCAGGTATTGTTTCAATGGGAGCTACAGCAGGATAGTTTGATGAGCGAGTACAAATATTTGGACCACCTGCATTATTCTGTGTGATGTGGATCAATCTGGCAACACAACCAGGTGATAAAGGTCCACGGTACTAACAGTGGCTATACCGATGCTCAGCGTTTAGAGAGTCCAGACTGGCAACTTTAAACTTCATGTAGGATTTTTTATGTAGGATATTGTATTGGTAATTCATTAGACCGAAGTCTTGCACTAAATAGCTGTCCCCTTGGCTCACCTTGCAGGAGTACGTATTGTGCACCGGGTCCATGTTGAGGATTTCCTCCACGGTGCCGGTGAGCACAATGTTCGCTTCCTCTTCCCGCTCCTCCAGCTTTTTCTCGGGGCAGCTCGCCTGACAGCCGCGCGGACACAAAGCGAAGCCGGCTACGAGCGCCCAGCCGAGCACGCACAGCGCTCCTCTCATCATCCCGAAAAAGCTGAAAAGTCAACAAACTCTACAGACTTTTTTCTTTTTTCCGTGCTGAGAGAATCCGGACCGGCCGCTTCACTTTGCTCCGAGTTCAGTGTGATCTGCGCTCCTGTCACTCTACACTGGCTCGGACGCACGCCGCCTACTTTTTTCGGGCTGCTCTCTGCTAAAGCAACCCGAGGAGAAGAAAGGAGCTATATTCTTTCCCAAGGAATGTTTCACCACCAGCAGGCTCCACTCCCCCCCCCCACACACACACACTCAGCTCTTTGAGACCTCCCCATTTGCATGCAATCTGAATTGCTGATAAAGAGAGAGAGAGAGAGAGAGAGAGAGAAGAGAGAGAGAGAGAGAGAGAGAGAGAGAGAGAGAGAGAGAGGAAAGTGCGGTGCAAAACGCCACCCTTCGGAAAGACTGCAGGACAATCACAAAAAGACTTTTCACTCAGTGGTGTATTACACCAAGCACCTTAAACTTTGTTGCAGCAGGGATCCTTTAAGTGCCAAATAAATACCACAGAGCCCCCCCCCCCCAATACACGTTTATTTCATAAACCTGTATAATTGTTTAATCATCATTATCATCACTCTTCACTTTTCCTTGTTGCCCTCAAGGGTACACATTTTGCACCCGTAGCATGTATCTTTATCGAGAAAGATTTTTCAATGATAAAGACAAAGACTTTTAAATGATAATTATTCTTTATATACCAACAATAATTTTACAAAAGTTTGGAGCACTATGTAAACACGATATATTGTATTTATTCAGAGAAAGTGGGAGTGCAAACTGTTTTATAGACTGAATGGGTTCCTGTTCCTGTCTTGTAGATTAATATCAAACTTGAAGCACAGTGCATCCAAGTTTCCAGGTGAAATTATAAGTATGGACAAAGGTTTGTGGACACCTGACCATAATATGCATATGAGCATGTTGGACACCTCATTCCAGTTTTAGTCCCCCTTTTGCTGTGATTAATAACTTCCAATCTTCTGGGAAAGCTTTCTACTAGATTTTAGAGAGTGCCTCTGGGGATTTGTTTTCACATAATGATGTTAGGTGAGGAGGTCTCTGGTGCAGTTTGTGGCATCAGTTTGGGGAAGAAATTGCAAGTGTTTTTGATGGTCAGGTGTCCACAAAAATTGAAGGTGCAAATAAATATGCTACCACCCCAGGTACAAGAAAAGGTAGCATAGCATAGCATTTTGCTGTAAATCATTGTCTTTAAACATGTAGAAAATGTATAATTTTTTCACAAACTGTAGCAATCATAATATAAAGCCCCAAATTGTGCATAAGGGGACAATCATCATGATTTATGTCACTCAGGCCAATCCTGTTTTACTGTCAGTTTTCTTTATCCTGGAGAGCATGTGCATCTGGAGCAGCAAGAGACATCAGGAAAAGGATGATGTTGATAGAACGATGCACAAACTCCATAAACGCTGCCATGTGTGTGCTCACAGTCGGCAGCGCGTCAATTTCCACCCTTCCAAAGCTGTAATTTCACCAGCCGTCCATCTATTCTTGGAAAATAACAGGGTGTGGAAGTAAGACTGATATATTTGTGGAGAACATGATTTGTCCTGTGATTTCTATTTGTGTTGCTTGTCATCATTAATCTGAAGATGTCTGAAGCATGCAGTGTAAATTGCAATGATAGTTGTGTAAACATCTCATCGGAGCTTTCAGGACAGCTGTGTGTTTATGTTCTTGCAGTCTCTTTCAGAGGAAACAATTCCATCAAATAAATGGTAGTGAAATGTAGCTGATCAGCTAAGACAAATCTAGCATAAAAATTGTATAGTCCTTTAGCTCAATCAGCATAGCTAACAAGTAATGAAACCTTACTGACCATTTAGCTTTGAAAAAACTGCATGGTCAAATTATAACACTGAAAAAAATGACATGGTTGGCTTATCAATTTCATTCCATAGCCATTCATCAAGTCACATGAGTCTTGATTATTGTTTTTTTTTATCTTTCAGGTTTCTATCTATCTATCTATCTATCTATCTATCTATCTATCTATCTATCTATCTATCTATCTATCTATCTATCTATCTATCTATCTATCTATCTATCTATCTATCTACCTACCTGTCTGTCTGTCTGTCTGTCTGTCTGTCTATCTATCTATCTATCTATCTATCTATCTATCTATCTATCTATCTATCTATCTATCTATCTATCTGCTTATTTATTAAACATTATTCACCAATCAGGCATAACATTATGATCCATGACAGGTGAAGTGAATAACACTGATTATCTCCTCATCATGGCACCTGTTAGTGGGTGGGATATATTAGGCAGCAAGTGAACATTTTGTCCTCAAAGTTGATGTGTTAGAAGCAGGAAAAATTGGCAAGCGTAAGGATTTGAGTGAGTTTGAAGAGCCAAATTGTGATGGCTAGACCACTGGATCAGAGCATCTCCAAAACTGCAGCTCTTGTGGGGTGTTCCCGGTCTGTAGTGGTCAGTATCTATCAAAAGTATTCTATAAGTCGTGTAAGTTCTATAAGAAAGCTGTCAGAATACACAGTGCATTGCAGTTTGTTGCATTTTGGCAGCAAAAAGGGGACCAACACAATATTAGGCAGGTGGTCATAATGTTATGCCTGATTGGCGTATGTTTATATGTACATTGCTGAATTGATGATGAAGCTTATTGCTGTTTATGTAAAGAATAAAGCACAATAAGGGTTGTCATGAAAATGAATCAATAATGGGGCTGTGTAAAGCCAAAGGAAAATTATTTACCTAGTGCTGACACTCCTACAAAAATATTAAATAAATGAATAAATTCCTCACTCTCCCCCCCCCCCCAAAAAAAAAAAAAAAAATCACCAAAGCAGCAATTTTATGAATTATCTTTAAACAGTTTGTGCAAATTGGCCGCCATACATTGCCTGTGTAAGCTATAGAAATTATATATTAGATGAAGTGCATTAGCATCAATTTGAGATTTTGGCTTGCAGCCTCTCAGAGCTGCTGTCATAAAAAGTTAATCACCATCTCCTGATTCATTAGAATGGAGAACTCAACAGCATCCTATAAATACAATCTATTTAGTTTTGATACTCTAACTAAAATATTTGTTATCTTACACTTTCTAAAAATATGTGACTAGAATGTGATGAGTAATTCCCAACCCAAAATAATCTAAGCTACTGCTGATATAAAAAAAATTCTCTGTAATTCAGTTGGATGTTAGAAAGCCCTAGAGTTTATCTCCTGAATCCTTGTGAGAGTGATATGAACTGGTAGACAGCCAATTACACAAATCCAATCCCAGTGCTTTTAAACCAGACCGTTGCTCGCCCACTCTACCTCATTCTCTGCTCTCTGTCTCTCCAAGGTAGCATATGCATACAACCCACATGAAAACCACTGTACCTGACCTTATTTGAAAAATCTTGCCTCTCATAAATTTCACATTCCTCCATGGAAGCTAACTTGGAGTTTAGTATTCTATTTGAAACTGAATACATTTCTGGGTATAAAAAAACACAATACAAAACAGCCACACAGGTATAGTTTATAATAGAGGTATAAGACAATGGCAATATCAGTATCTGTATATATTTCGGGTTAGAAGCTAAAGTGGGTGTGGCCTCAATCTTTAAGGTTTTTTGTGGGTTTTGGGGGCTAGAAACAGCAACATTGTAAGCATGCAGTGTGTATTCTGGCTCTTACTGTTCCTCATCCTCAGCTACATCACCCAAGTTTGAGTTCAAAATTGGTCTCAACTAGAGATGTAAGTGATTGATCAAATCCTGCTTATTTAATTTCTTCTTTTTTTTTATTTCTTTCTTTTTTTCTGCAGTATTTTCAATGAAATATAGCTCTATTTCCAAAAATCTAAACAAAGTAGTAACCTAATTTAAACCACTGTGATCTTGACCAGCCAGTTACAAAATATGGATAAAGTAATGTTGAGAATGTGTTACATTTATGTTAATAAATGGGCAAGCGTAAGCATTTGAGCAAGTTTGACGAGGGCCAAATTGTGATGGCTAGACAGCTGGATCAGAGCATCTCCAAAACTGCAGCTCTTGTGGGGTGTTCCTGGTCTGTAGTAGTCAATATCTATCAAAAGTATTCTATAAGTCCTGTAAGTCGTGTAAGTGTACTTTAAGTCGTGTAAGTTGTGAGGTGGGGCCCATGGAGGCCCCATGTTACAACTTACAAGACTTAAAGGATCTGCTGCTAACATCTTGGTGCCAGATACCACAGCACACTTTCAGGGATCTAGTGGAGTCTATGCCTTGATGGGTCAGGGTTGTTTTGGCAGCAAAAGGGGACCAACACGATATTAAGCAGGTGGTCATAATGTTATAAAAAAAAAACACAAACATAATGTCCACACACTAATAGTGTGCCATAAAAATATTTATTGCAACGTTTCGACCATCAGGTCTTCATCATTCATCATTTTGCTCATAAAGTTATGCCTGATCAGTGTATATACATAAAAGTTTATAATTTCTCTCTACCACCTGACAGCTTTTTTGACAACTATAAACTTCAGCACAAATATTTGTGTAAAGTAAAGAAGCTGCTGACCTGGAGGCACATTCGGAGACAAAGTATAATTTATAGATGTTTTAATTTATTCTCAATAAGACTTCACACTTAAACTTGTGTTTAAGCCTTCAGTGTTCATTAATAATGCGTTCAGGTAATGTGAAAAATGAGTACTGAGCATTCTTACATGAAACACACACACACACACACACACACACACACCAAAAATTATAGCTTCATACCAGCTTTTTTTACTTCTTTGTTAGCTTTTCTTTCTTTATCATATCTAAATCCTGAATGAAAGCCAACCCCATAGCCCTCCCCTGCCTTTCTTTCATTTCCTTTCAGAGCAATAAGAATTCTTGCACCTTGCAGTCCTGACCTTCTGAGAACAAGTAGCACACCATCGCTCTTTTTCCCCAACTCTTTCATTCTTTTATAATTTTTAACCTTTGAGTGAAAAAAATATGTCTTTGTATTACATTACCATCCATCTCCTGCTTTGTGTCTATTCATTTTTCACTGAGCATGACACAATATCTCAGGGACTAAGTGCTACATTATGGCTGGAGATCAGAGAGGAAATTTTCACTATCTTGACATCTGCTTTTGTGCATCTCAGTGACCCTGTATATCTTAAGTAATGCTATGAAAGATAAAAAAGCAGCTGATAGTGACACAAAAATACTAGTGTAGATAACACAGCTGGCAAACAAGCAACATCTCAAATTAGATTATATATCAACATTTATATATATATATTTCTGTGTGATAGGAAAATATCAGCGAGAATCAAGGGGAAGGTGTACAGGACAGTGGTGAGACCGGCCATGCTGTATGGTTTAGAGAGAGTGTCACTGAGGAAGAGACAGGAGTCAGAGCATCAGAGGGACAGCTCATGTTGGACGTTTGGGGGACAAAGTTAGGGAGGCCAGATTAAGATGGTTTGAACATGTTCAGAGGAGGGAGAGTGAGTATATTGGTAGGAGAATGTTGGACATGGAGCTGCCAGGCAGGAGGCAAAGAGGAAGGCCAAAGAGGAGGTATATGGATGGAATTTAATGAGGATATGAAGCTAGTGGGTGCAAGTGTTGAGGATGCAGAAGATAGGGATAGGTGGAGAGAGATGATTCGCTGTGGCGACCCCTGAAGGGAAAAGCCGAAAGAAGAAGAAGAAGATCAACATTTATATGAATATATATATATATATATATATATATATATATATATATATATATATATATATATATATATATATATATATATATATATGTTGATGTGTTAGAAGCAGGAAAAAGGACTTGAGGATTTGAATGAGTTTGATTAGGGCCAAATTGTGATGGCTAGACGACTGGATCAGAGCATCTCCAAAACTGCAGCTTTTGTGGGGTGTTCCCGGTCTGCAGTGGTCAGTATCTATCAAAAATGGTCCAAGCAAGGAACAGTGGTGAACCAGCGACAGGGTCATGGGCGGCCAAGGCTCATTGATGCATGTGGGGAGCGAAGGCTGGCCCGTGTGGTCCGATCCAACAGACGAGCCACTGTTGCTCAAATTGCTGAAGAAGGTAATGCTGGTTCTGATAGAAAGGTGTCAGAATACACAGTGCATCGCAATTTGTTGTGTATGGGGCTGCATAGCCACAGACCAGTCAGGCTGCCCATGCTGACCCCTGTGCACCACCAACTGCTCCATGGTTGGGGGTTCGATTCCTCCGTGTGTGTGGAGTTTGCATGTTCTCCCTGTGCCTCAGGGGTTTCCTCCAGGTGCTCTGGTTTCCTCCTCCAGGTGCTCTGGTTTCCTCCCCGAGTCCAAAAACATGCATTGTAGGTTGATTGGCATCTCTAAATTGTCTGTTGTGTGTGTGTGCCCTGCAATGGGTTGGTACTCTGTCCAGGGTGTATCCTGCCTTGATGCCCAATGATGCCTTAGATAGGCACAGGCTCCCCGTGACCCAAGAATAGATCGGATAAGCGGTAGACAATGAATAATATAGTGTGTCTAATAGGCTTGTAAGTGACTGTTATGCCACACCATTCTTTGGTGTGGTCACCAGACCTTGTGGTGATGCAGTGCTCTTGCCTAATAGTAAGGAATAAAGTTGTTGCTAGATAGATTTTAGCCTCTCCAGCTAATATCACAACCAGCCATGAATGACTATGTGCAGTGTGAAAGATTTACCCAGAAATATGTGCATATATAAGTGATGTGTTTGCTAAAAATGAGTGAATAAAGTGTGTACAATTTTTTAAATAATTAATAATAATTAATAAATTATGTATAAGTTGTGGATACGGTATGAACATGTAACATTTTAGCAGTGTAAATAATGTAGCAGAAAAGCTAATAAAGTGTGCTTAAGTAGTACATTCAGAACAAACCCTGAATGAAGCCATGTTTTTGCCTTCATGTTTCACGCCGATCATGTGGTGAGAAAAGCACAGATTGCTCTTTCCATTCTCTCTACTTTTCTTCTGAGGCAAGAAAATACATAGTAAATTACTGCATTCCAGCACATGGTGAAAGAAAGAGAGATAGCTGTATCTTATGTTTGTCTAGAGGTGAAAGGTTTCCTGTAGCCTATCAGCACTGTAAACAATCAAGCAAACACAGCCCATCTGGGCACACTTTAGGCTCCATCATGTCACTGAATGTGGTCTCCAGATTTCCTACATTGTGAGTTAATGTGTGCTTAGTTTCTGCTAAAGCCTACAAAGCCACACACTCTTACACTTTACCACCCACTTAAACACACACCCTGCACACCTGCATTACATTACTGGTAAACTTTTACTATAGCTTCTGTTACAGAGTTTCTGTGACGTCTGTCACAGAGTTTCTTTCACATTTTCACAAAATTTCACAAAAGAAAAGTATGTATTTGCATATGTATAGAATTTTAAGTATACATACTTAAAAACGAATGCTGTATACTAGAGTTTTAAGCATGCATATTAAAATTATAAGTATGCATACACAAAAATAGGTTTGTAGGTAAATATGCAAACTAAATGTATTCAGAAAATCCAGAATGATGTTATTGCACTGAATTTTAACTACATGTGTAAATCTTGTAAATCACATTTTTTTTAATTCATGTGTTCATTTAAGATTTTGAATATGTGGAAGTTCTATATCTTCCAACTAAGGCTGCCAACAACATGGGCAACAGTACTGTTCACTGCATGTTTTATTAAATGCACGTCTTAACCCAGATATCAGGGAAATATGAGTAAAAGGATATTGCAATATGTATCTGTTTTAAGGGATTAAATCCAAAGACTACTAAAACCCTAACTATCCAATGCTGTAGGCATTTAACTAAACCTAAACCAACGCACCCAGTGGATTAATTAAACAGCCATGTTTACCTGTTTTAGTAATACATTAAGGTCTTTAAGCATAGAAAATAATAGTAGAAACTACAAAATATATTGTATTATATATTATAAATATATCATTATCATGTTTAATTAAAAGCACATCTTAACCCTGATATCAGGGAAATTTGATTAATTTCACATCTCACATGTATCTGTAGCTCTAAGGGATTAATCCATAATTTGAATCCAGAATATATCATCTGTACGAGCTAAATCTAGAAAAGGTTCATTTTTAAGAGTTTAAAAAGTCATTCTAAATATTTAGTCATGCAAATGATGAGTCGTCTGTCTCAACCTGTGCAATCTGATTTGAATGCATTTCTTATCTTACACACAATGAAACGTCCTACCCGCATTCGTTTATTATGCTGTACAGAATTTCACCATATAGCTCACTTTCCTCTAACTAAGTGCTTCTCTGCTGTATATGTTTAAGACCTTTCTTCAGTAATGATGCTTCAGTCTGACCTGCAGTCTGATCCCCACTTTACCATCACTGTAGTATAATCTAACACAACACTTCTTCCGCCTACATCATACAGTTAACTCTCACAAATGTAGCTTATGGAATGAGGGTTATTTGTGAGATGGAAATAAAGCACTAATGGCAGATTACTCATACACACTAGGAATCATAATAATAATAATAATGGGAAGAATAGTTTGTGTTAAGAAAATTAATGATAGATAATTAACCATAGTGGTACATTTCTACACATCGATATAAGCAATATTACATCTTTGCTTGATCTTAAAAATTTGATGTTGCAGCAATCTGTCCATCAAACACTTATTTTGCTTGGCAGGACTCTAACTGACTATGCATGTGTTAGATCCTAGAACACATGCCACAAGACACTCTATTAATAACTTGTGTATTGACCTCTGACATGTAGAGGAAACTAATCATGGGATTATCTGCCTCCTGATTAAAGTCTGCTTTCCATTGCCTCCAATACGTTCACTCTCCTAACTTGATGCACTACAAATTAAGAGCACACACAGAAGGCAGGAGTAAAATGACAAACCCTAGCAGCAGGAGGCAACATTATCACCTTCCCCTTTTTATCAGTCTGCTACAGACCAATAACAGAAGAAAGAAATCACAGATAATGTCTCCACCGTGTACACTCTCTGTGGTTGCACTCTCCTCGCTGCAGTGTATCGATGAGTCGTATGCTGTAATGCAAATCACTTGATGGCATTTCCATGTTTGCTGAGCAATATATTCCGAAGCCTGAGTCAGAGTCTGCAAGGAGCATACGCTCGTTTCTCAAGGTGTCAGAGGAAAGTCAGTGTGTGCAGGATGGCCATGATTTAGAGATCAGCCAGGTTTTATGGAAGGTGATTCATTCTCTGAGCACTCGGGCAGACAGCACACGCACGCACTCAATTAGGAAATGAGTCCACTGGGGCTGCTCCTACAGAATCATAAATTAGTACCAATCAAATTGTCTTTGCAGGCCAATCTGCTTATTAGAGGCTAACGATTATAAAAGAAATAATAATACAAGTGCCATTTTAGCAAAATTGAACTATAAACACAAAGACACCAGAACAATGAATGCAATGAGCTGCATGCAGCAGTCCTGATGTTATGTTTTGACATCTATACAGTGTGTGTGTGCGTGTGTTAGTATGTGTGTGTGTGTGTGTGTGTGTGTGAACCCATTCCCAGTTGCGCAACATATTCCTGTCTGACTAAATGAACCCTCATAATAGACATATGATTGACAATGTGTATTGAAGTTAACAATCAGTCCAGGACTATGAATAATTCAAATGACTGGACTGATGACTAAGCCCTGAGTCACACACATGAGAAGTGGTTCTGGGGGAACTGAGAAAGAAACGTGAGTGTGCTGGACTTTCTGCTAAAGTAGCCAGCAGCTCCATTAGGTAATAGCGCAGCTGGATGAGTTATAGTCTACAGCCAGTAGTGATTTCTCTGATTGATTAGTGCTGCTTACTGCTGCTGTATCTTTCACTCCACAGAGTCATTGCTGTGGTATGCACGGCCAGCGAAAAAAAAAAATATTTGAGATGGTGGTGGGTTATTGAAGAGTCTCCTCAACCATGCAATTTATTAAGCTCCACACCCCTGTCAAGCAGAAACAGATGTTATGACCTGCAGTTAGAAAAGGAAATCTGAATCATGTCATGTCATATGTGAATTGGGATGCTGATATTACCCTAGATCTCCACTTATCCCATTTGGTAGGAAAAATATATCTTCACCAGTGACATCTGTGGTATTTAAAACTAGCAACAGTATTATAGGAGCTGAGGTTAAATTCGGTGAGTGCAGCAAAACCCTCTTTTAAGCCAGCAGCCAGTCAGGACTTGTCAGAAACTCTCCACCTCCAGTATCCACTGCAGCTTTTTCTGAGTGGAAGCACATCACAAATCGCAGACCTCAATGCCTGCAGCCTTGCATGTATCATCACCTGGTGAAGAATGCCAGGGTCATATCCGGAGCTCGTGACACAAAGCTGTTGTTAATGTTCTTGCTATTGCCTTCTAATTTCCTCATCTAGTGGCAGAGAGCCGGCGGCTGTTCCTCTCACCACTATTACACAGGGTGAGATGTTGCTGGAGGATACGGAAACCTAGAGTACTCACACACTGTTCAAGCTTCATGCTACTGCCATAGAATAGATCAGGTCCAGCATAAGTTAGATGATTTCATGGCAGTCCTGAGAAAATGTCTCTAATGCCTCAACATTCTTTGTACTTTTCTGCCGTCAGGGATTCAGGAAGGAGACAGATGCAGACTTTTTACTGTGCATGGTGTAAAAGTAACAACAAATGGTAGGTACAAAAAAGGATAACAAATCATACAGACTATAAGGAAGGTAAAGCAGCAAACAAAATGGGACATTAACAATAGCATGATAAAAGAGGTACACAGGAAACAGAATTTAATTACTGGTACAAATCCACAAGAAACAGGAATGAGTGCTTAGTAAAACATGTGGCAAGATAATTTGCAAGGGCTGATGGATAAAATTCACTGATTTGGCATGACATCTACATTGTATATACTTGGTTCTTATTCAATATTCCAAAATATTCACACACACACACACACACAAAAAAAAAACCTGTCACTGATTTGATAAAAACACTTTAAGGCCATTTTTTTGTGTACAGTGTTTCATTCAAAACGTACCACAGGCACTGTTCCAAAACACTGTTAACTGTAATATCCTGAGGTTGTTCTGTTTCATAAAGTGTGTGGTGTCCACTCACAGAGACAATTCATTGTGAGACATAAATTCACCCAAAAGCTTTAGGATGAGAAGATGACTCATACAAATGATCGGTGTTCAGAGAGTCAAAGATTCAGTATGGAGAATCAACTCTGTAAGCCCAGTGATTCTTCATTTCCTTTCCTTGCTCCCCTTGCTCAGCTCTTATCCCCATTGTGACCACTAAATGAAAGAAGGACATGGAAGGAAGTATCAATGGCAAAATAAGCATCCCTGATGACTGTAACATTACTTTAAGGTGACTTCACTCAATGATGCATATATCGTTTAAATCAATGTATTGCATATCACAAAAAAGTCGAAAAAACATACATGACACATACGTGGCTGCATCCCAAACTGGAAAATAAATGCCATCTTAGCAAGTGACAATATCTATTTTTCTATATTTAACGAAATATAATATTATAAAGCCTATTAGAAATGAGATTTTCTTATTTTTATTTTTTCAGAAATTAATGCTTAAAAGTAACAAAATAATGCCACCTAATAACTGCACATAATTGCACCTTTTTGAGTTTAAATTACTATCTGTTTTAGCTCATCACATCTGGATTAGCTCATCACTCTCATCATATCTGAATTAGCTCATCACTCTCATTACACTCCCTAATTCTCTAAATTGAGGCCAATCTAATCATATAACATGATGTGGTTTGTCTTGCTGTCTTTCTGTAGTTCAGTAGGTTATGCTGTAGGTGGTGCTTAAAATCTAGGTCTCTCCATGTACTTGGCACCACTTTTGACTTACCACCATCTGCCTAATTAGACTGAATACATACAGTGGTGTGAAAAAGTGTTGGCCCCCTTCTTGATTTCTTATTTTGTTGCATGTTTGTCACACTTTAATGTTTCAGATAATCAAACACATTTAAATATTAGTCAAAGATAACACAAGTAAACACATCATGCAGTTTTTAAATGAAGGTTTTTATTATTAAGGGAAAACAAATCCAAAACTATATGGCCCTGTGTGAAAAAGTGTTTGCCTCCTAAGCCTAATAACTGGTTGGGCCACCCTTAGCAGCAACAACTGCAAACAAGCGTTTTCAATAACTTGCAATGAGTCTGTTACAGCGCTGTGGAGGAATTTTGGCCCACTCATCTTTGCAGAATTGTTGTAATTCAGCCACATTGGAGGGTTTTTGAGCATGAACCACCTTTTTAAGGTCATGCCACAGCATCTCAATCGGATTGAGGTCAGGACTTTGACTAGGCCACTCCAAAGTCTTCATTTTGTTTTCCTTCAGCCATTCAGAGGTGGACTTGCTGGTGTGTTTTGGATCATTGTCCTGCTGCAGAACCCAAGTTTGCTTCAGCTAGGGGTTATTAGCAGACCATTTGAAGCTGTTAAGGAACCTTAACATTATCTTAGACTTCTATTATATAGTCACTTCTATTTAAAGCCTGTACCACTCTTTCACTTCACTTCACAAAAGAGGGCTCCAACCAATAATCAATTTTAATAATGCTCAAATAGTAGTTAGTCACATGTTAATTATTGTAGTGATCTTCCTCCTACAAACTCTCACAAGACTATAATATGTCAAAACTAGACATGTACTTTTCCTGAAGAAAATGTGAGTGGTGCTTGCCATGGCAAAACTTGTTCGTGACGCATTTCCCCACATTGTGCTGAGCGTTTTGATATGTCACATGTCTATGTTTCAGAAATTTTGCGATTACCCATAATTCCGGTGGGGAGTCACGTGACGTCACCCAGATACACGTCACTCATTTCCCCACATTGTGCTGAGCATTTTGATATGTCACATGTGTATATAGTCGTAATTTTGCGATTACCCATAATTCCGGGGGGGTCACGTGACGTCACCCGGATACACGTCACTCACTTCCCCTGAGTATACTGACCGTTTTGATATGTCACATGTGTATGTAGCCGTAATTTTGCGATTTTCCACAATTCCCAGGTTTTGGGGTCAAGTGACGTCACTTGACGTCATCCGGACACATGTCACTCACTTCCCCTCATTGTGCTGAGTGTTGTGATATGTGACATGTCTATGTTGCAGTGCGTGTGTGAGTTTTATTGAGGATTGAAAATTCCGCCCATTCATTTCTACGGGACTTTTTGGGGCGTTCCAAGGAGTGTGGCAGGAATACCGAAATTCCGATCGCTTATAAAAGTCATAGCACATCTTTCCCAAACAAGCCAGACGATATGATACCTCATTCGTGGGTCTACGAGAAACGGTGCGGGATTAGTTAGAGGACAAAATTTTATACGGAAGAAGAAGTATGAGGAATAGTAATAGTGATGCTTTTCAAGCACCACTAATAATAATAAAATTATGTATGTATGTTCTCACATACACACATTTTAAAAAAGACTGGAAAAAAAGACTTAAATATTCCACACATACCATAGTTAACAGAATCTACCAAGCAGCACCTGACCATCAAAATAATATATTCTCCACATTAATATTAAATACTTTCCTTTCCATCAAAGATTCCATCTGAATTGGTCACTCATTATTTGTTCCTGGCCTTTTGGAAACATCAGGCTTAGTGTCTATACTGGGCAACGACTGTACTGTAGCTGTGGGTTGCTGCATCTTTTATTACTGTCAAGGGTGCACGAATGTTCCAAGACGGAGGATGATTTAGCTCTGCTACCCTCACGCAGAGGTATTAAAATGAGTGGAGGTTTCAAGCTCAAGGATTTCTCTAAATTGTATCATGTGATATATGTTCAATAAAAGTCTGCGAAAGTTACGAAGGCAATGCAGTATATAAATAAGACAAATAAACCCCCAAACAATGACGGGATTCACACAACACTAAATGCACTGAATTAAGACATACAAATTTCTAAGTGTGAAGAGTCATCTCACCTAAAGGATTATAGTGTGACTCATCCACTCATTCATTCTTGGGTTGTGAATCAGCAGAATCACTATTGGAGATAATCACTTCCTGGAGACACTTCAGAGTCTTTTATGTTGGTTAGAATGCATGACTAAGCCCATACAGTAGCACAGAAAGTTTGTTAACTACCTGGCTTCCTAAAAATCACCAGTCAAATCATATCCAAAGTTACTTAACTATATATTGAACTACTTTAACTCTTTTTTATTTCAATAACTCACAGCAAAGACTTGGAATAAGCTACAATGAGACAGCAGTTCTAATGAGAGTTGAATAGGTGTACAGTATATGATGTTAAAATGGCTGCTCACACCGTTAACAGTAAATAAATGATCACTTCTCCTGGGTTTATAGTATTATCTATTTTAGATGAAATGACAGACATATTTGTTGGTTAAATCTATAAAATAGACCATAGAGGTTGCTGTTTTGAGAAAGTAAATACATCATAAACCCATGATCATTGGTGTTAGTTGGCGAATACAACATGCTTTCATGAAGAAATCCATGGAGTTTGAATGTGCTGAGCTTGGAAATTTTGTAATTCCAGTATGTTTATTAATAAATTAATAATTGTGACTCGTCTAGAGTAACTGATGAAGTTGGCAAGTAAACATCAAGTGAGTCATTATTGCTACAACACTGGTAGCATTCCATGAAGCACATGGAACCGATACCATGGACTGATGCAGCTATATGCTAATACCACAAACCTGTTGAGAAAATAAAAGAACTTTTTAAAAGAATCAACAGATATGAAAGGTGCAACATGAAGGAAGGGTTAACCATGGCAAAAAACCCTCAAACAATAATGCTCTACTTCCCTCTGCTGGTTGAACAAGCTAATGCAAAGGCTCTTTCCCTAGCAGAGACGATCTGTTTGCACACAATATCGCCATCTAGTGGACTGTAATTAAAATCGTGCATATGACTACACACAAGAAATTCATCTACAGGGTATCCTAAATGTCCATACATAGAGAAAATGATTTTTATTAAAATGTCATATACATATATATTAGCTAACACATAGCTACTTACATATATAAGTGTTAGCTAATATATGTACATCATACAGCAGACCCAGATACAGGAAATGACTTCATTATTTTCCCCTATCCACTGTCCATTATTTTCAATTAGACCTATGACCTAGTAATCTTTATATATTTATTTTGAACAATTTACACATCCATCCATGAATTTTCTGGACCACTTATCCTAGACAGTCTTTAAGGACTTGTGGCACAAGGTGAGTGCACAACCCAAGTTAGGACACAATCACACACACACACACACACACACACACACACACACACACACACACACACACACACACTCAAGCACCCATTCAAACAGCCATGAACACACTACGGACAACTTAGAGATGCCAATCAGCTGGGGGAGGAAACTGGAGTACCGTAAGAACACCTCTGAAGTATGAGGAGAACATGCAAACTCTACACACAGATTGGAGTTGAGAATCAACCCCCAAGGCTGGGGTCATGGAGTCATCATGCCTCCAATTTACCTAGAATAAATTTCTGTTAAAAAATGTAATTGTTCTGTAACTGACAAAATAATATTTGATAAAGGCTACTTCCTTTGAAGGCTACTTCCTACTTCTTATGAATGTCTGGTAATGTCTGGTTGTTTTAGACATTAGATGGGGGGGCTAAATTTTAATATCTACTAGTATCTGTTATAAAATTTAATATCTATTAGCTATCATGGTTGCAGCTATTAAAAGATTGATAGATGGCATAACGTCACAGATAAGATGCATGAAACTACCATCTTGGCTAGAAAGAAATCAGCTTTGCTCCTTCATACCATTTCATGTATAATAATAGCTCAAAAGTACAAAATAATTGACCTTGATGCATTTATTAACAGTAAATAATTTGATGTGAATGCCAAAAAATTTTACGTTTACATTGATGTCTTTTTATCAATGCAAAATAAGGGTTCTTACTCCTGCTAACCCATTTATAAGCGGTCATGAAAATATAATTATACAAATAGATATTGTATAATTTGCAGTAGAATCTGTGTTTGATATATAAGACATACAATATCAAAATGTAACAATATATTCATTCATTCATTGTCTACCGCTTATCCGATCTATTCTTGGGTCACAGGGAGCCTGTGCCCATCTCAGGCGTCATTGGGCATCAAGGCAGGATACACCCTGGATGGAGTGCCAACCCATCGCAGGGAACGCACACACTCTCATTCACTCACACAATCACACACTACGGACAATTTAGATATGCCAATCAACCTACAATGCATGTCTTTGGACTGGGGGAGGAAACCGGAGTACCCGGAGGAAACCCCCGATGCATGGGGAGAACATGCAAACTCCACACACACATGGCGGAGGTGGGAATCGAACCCCCAACAATGGAGGTGTGAGGCAAATGTAACAATATATCGTATTTTATAATTTTATTATTGTAAGCGATTTTACTTTTAATCATGTTGATTGGTTTGAAATTGCTTTTAAATACCAGGTAACTAAAATACCCATGTGGTTTATAATTATAAAAGCTGATTTTTTCCACTGCACTAAAGAAGAGAGCAACACATCTATCTTCCTTGTTTACAACATCATAACACTTCAGGCGTTAGGTTTTCACTCACTGCAGTCTGACTGGTAATGCTGTGTTCTTGACAGATGGATTAAATTTCTCCTGAACTTGGCAACATCCACCAGATGAATGTCAGTTTTATATCATATTTGACACTGAGAGAGAAAAAGGCATAGAAGCGAGGTGAGATGTCAGCTGATGGCAAAATGCCAAACATTGCCCTGAAAAGCAGAGAGAGAAGAAAAATGACACCCCTGTCAAGAACACTTTCCTGCAGTAGGTTTTGACTTGTCTGCATGCTTGCCTGCTTTGTGTAAACTAAACTGTTCCTCCTAAGTCTCTGTTGGCACGTAGTGCTCTTTGACTTGATTGAAAGCATGGTAGCTCAAAGTTTAGATATACAGATCCTGAGATAAGGCTTTTTTTGTTTGTTTTCTTTTTAGTCCCTAAGGCTATGAAACTCTGAAATATAGATCATATAAATTATCTGCATTTTTAAAAAGCTAGAATGAGTCACTTACTCAAACATGAATTCAGGGAAAAATAATCCAGGAGAAGACTTAATAATAATAATAATGATAATGATAATAATAATAATAATAATAATAATAATAATAATAATAATAATAATAATAATAATAATAATAATAATAGAAAAGAAGAAGAAGAAGTAGAACAAATTCACGGTGCTGATGTGTGGAGTTTTGCATTTTCTCCCTGTGTCTGTGTGGCTTTCCTCCGGTCTCTGTTTTTGCTTCAAACTCTTAAAAACATGTCTGTAGGTCAACTTGTTACAATAAGTAGACAGTAAGTGTTAACAAGTGTGTGTATGATACTGGTGTCCAACATAGAGAGTGTTCTTGTCTTGCACTCAGGGCTCCAGGTCAGCCTTGAACCCTGACCTAAACCAGAATGATAATGACAATGATGATTGTGATAAATATATAAAGGAAGGAAGGAAGGAAGGAAGGAAGGAAGGAAGGAAGGAAGGAAGGAAGGAAGGAAAGACAGAAGTGGTAAAAATGTATAGAACGTTTATGATGTAGAATAATACTTTATTTACACTTTGGGCTAATCTATTTTTTAATAAAAGGAATACACTAGTTAGAGATATCATATTTTCCCAACATCCTGTCCAAATTGAAGTATAATTCAAGAAACAGACCAATTTTTCTGCTGAAAATGAGCTCTTAATATCAGTAGAATATTTCAGATGACCAATAGAGGGCAGCAGATATACGTAATTTGTATCCAACAGGCCCATTCTCGCCACTCTATTTCAAATAAATAAAAGTAAATATTTTTTATTTTACTTTAATTTTTTTTTCCTTTATTTTACTTATATAAAAATTTATTCAAAGAAGTGTCTTCTTCATACTCAGCTCTATGAGTCACAACAAAAACACAGCATCATCATAAGAAAAGTAGAAGACATCTAGCACAATTAATGAAACCATTATATCATTTTACAATTTTGTTCAAAATGACCCAATTTCTGTTGAGGTTGTATTGTATTTGTTTGACCAGATTCTAAAATTAAACATAACAAATTAACTGATAGTGAGGAGCAATACAATCTGAAAAGGATTCTGATGTACTGTGTATGGATGTGCTCCATAATCATTACGCTACAGCTTCAGGAGCAAGGAACATCAATATACATGATGGAAAAAGAGATGTGTGACAGCTTCTCAGAAAATGTTATAAATGACAGCAGTGGTAATTTCACAAAAACAATTTTTGTGCCTTATAGCTAAATACATTTGAAAGATTTATGAGTAGCATATCATTATGTTTTCTATGATCTACAGAGAAATGCGCAGGATGGATGGAGTCTTCATAGGAATTCAGTATTCAGTTCGGAAACCTTTTCTTTTTTTCAGAAATATTTGTGTGTGTCATTTTCCCACCACTACCATTGTTCTAATCCACCTCTCGCCTCCGTTTCATGGGTGGCGGGTAAACAAGTGGACCAAATGACCCATAATCCTCACATTCCATCTCTGTTATTCTCAAAAGTCTCTCATGGTACAAAAAACAATAAGACAATACACATCTTCATGCCTTTGGAATTCACACATAGCCTATTTAGAGGACACTTGATCAGAACTGCCATGAGTACAGAGAACAGAATATGAGACAAGCAAAGATCAAGAGTATTGTGTATAGAAAAACAGGAAAAATTTGTCTGGTCGTGGAAGTTCTTCCCGTCCATGCATGAGCGACTTTGATGTGCCACAAGATGATTGAGAAGCGGGAAGCATGGTTCGATTTAATTTGCCGAAGAATAGAGAAGGAATGGGTGGGGTGGTGGGAGAAGTTTCATAATAAAAAAGTCAATTCACAAAGAATGACAAAAAGAGCACATTTCAGCTAGTGTATCAATCTGCCAGCAAGGAACAGAAGAAAGAACGAGAGGACAGGGTTGAATAAGGGAAGAGGGCGAGCCAGAGAGAGAGGAGAGAAAGCAGGTTGTGAGAAAAGCACTCCGTTTGGCTTCTCTATAGAAAAGGCCTCCTCTCTCCTGCTGGGCCCGGCTCGGCTCCTGTGCTCTCCGTCACAATGCGGGGTGTGCAGTAGGCCCCTGCCCCCTCGCTGCCCTGCTTGAGCTCCCAGGCTGTCTCCAGAGCCCCAGCATATGGAGGCCAGACTGAGGGGACTGCACTCCGTTATGGCCCCCCAGCAGCAGTTACACTCACTGGTTGCAGTGCTGAGTCTGCTCCTAGTGAGCTGGACATGAGATATGCTGGGAGGGTCAATCAGCTCACTGCAGCTGTTCCCCAGAAGGTCAGGACTAATTTAAAGGCGCAGCATTTATACTTCGGATAGTCTTGACAATAAGACCAAACTATCAATCCATATATTAAAAGTAAGGGTTCCATGAGTAGCAATTTTTAGTTGTTGAAAAAATAGTATGCCATATAAAATAAAGTTATGTAAAATAATACATATACGAATCATATTTCACTATTTACGGATGAACCGATACATTAAATGTGCTAGTATGGAAATTCTGGGGGCTCCAATGAAATTGTTGATTCTGAAACTGAGAGCACACAGCATGACACTGAAGGTCTTTATAACAAGATGATGGATGGAGGATGTGATGTGTACAGCGGTGTCTGGATCAAGTCTGGACCAGTCTCTTTGAGCTGGCATGTGCCGCTGATCTGACTCTAAGCTAGCTGAGTGTGATTGGAGCCCGCTATCTGTCACGCAGCGCTAGTCACGTCAGAAATAACTCTGTAACTGTTCAGTGATTTTATTTAAATGCCTGCAGCAAGAATTCCTTTGAGAGTTGGTGGAAGTGGGAATTTAAAACATTAAAAAGAATAATTAAACAAGAAGTTGAAATTACAGATGGGAGTAGAATTGGCTTTATTTAGCTAAAAAATGACCTTCTGAATGCATCTTCTTTCTGTCTACCGCATTGTTATTTCTCCTATTTCAACTACTCAACATCTCTAAAGCAGTGACTAGTAAATGCATCAGTCAACTAATCTAAGCAACTGCAAATTCAGCATCCTGTTCAGCAAATGCAGCACCCTGCTCACTATTCTCTATAATTATATAATTCAGTTCAATTCAATTTTATTTGTTTGGTGCGTCTAAAAACGGACATTTTCACAAAACAGTTTTACATAAATATATGAATTTGGGATTATAAATAATTCTTTAATTCTTAATTGCATCCTTATAGAATAGAGAGTGTGGTCTGGGAAGCCCCCGTTATCTGTGATTTTTAGGTGTTGTTGCAGTGATTGAAATCAAAATACCATTGTAATTATAGTTATTATTGACCGGTGGCTCAGTGGTTAGCATGTTTGCCTCAGACCTCCAGCGTCCTGGGTTTGAGTCTCGCTCCCGCTCACTGTGTGTGTGCCTTTCAGAGTTTGCATGTTCTTCCTGTGCTTGGTGGGTTTCCTCCCATAGTCCAAAGATATGCTTCTAGGCTGATTGGAGTCTCTAAATTGCCCTTAGTGTGTGAATGAGTGTGTGTGCCCTCCGATGGTTTGGCACTCTGTCCAGGGTGTATCCTGCCTTGATGCCTGATGACGCCTGAGATAGGCACAGGCTCCCCATGACCCGATGATAGATCGGATAAGCGGTACAGACAATGGAATGGAATGGAATGTTCTTCCACAGAAATTTCACAAGTCAAACGCTTTATGGCTCCAATAAATTGTAAAAATGTGAATTTTCACGTCTGAGCCTAATATTTGAATAGTCTGAACTGAGGGGCCCTTGGGAATTTAAAAAAAAAAATTTTTTAATTTTTAAAAAAATAGTTAAGTTTCAATTTACACTATATAGCCTACTAATATTGGGATTTGTTATTCATGTTCTTCAGCTAAAAGATGACATGGTTTGTTCATAATTCTCTGACGTTACAGCAGATTACATCACATGTATATCACAAATGCCATCAGTCTACTGCTGACATGCCTGAAACCGTACCTGTATTTGCTATATCAGCCACAGTCTTTAAATGTTACAGTGCATGTGTTTTCTAAATCCACCAGAGTACATTGGTTGCAGTACATTGGCACCATTTACTGTGTAAAATTTTCCAAAATGCTTCTGACATGACATCATTATGATGGACTCATGAATGGGTATTGTATAACGACCAGCATGTGCTTTCAGACCTAGCAAGTGATAGTTAAGATCAGAATGTTCTAATGAATTAATTATATCATGTACATGCACTTAGGAGACATCTTTATCCAGAGTGACTTACAGCAGTGCTTCGTGGGTGTTCCTGTATACGTGTGCTATATTCTTAAGACTCTTTAATAAATGGTCATTAAAATGCTAACTGATTCAAGAGTAGGGACTAATGTTTGGCTGAGAACATAGCAATAAAGCAGTTCTACCATAGTTTATCTACTGCACACTTGTTTTCTACTATATATTTTAAATCCAAAACAAGTCACATGTATTGTACTAGAAATAAAAAGTGATGTTCAACAAAGATTTAAACATTGTTTATTACCTTAAGTGGCACAATGAGTGTCCTAACATTCTTTGCTTTGTGCCCCATAAATTCACACTTTGAACCAATGCGAAATTGTTCATTATGGCCAGGCCACACACGCCGTCCCAAATCAAGAAGTGCAACCTCTGCACCCAAGAACACTTTACTTGGAGAGAAAAGCTGCTTCTTGGCCTGTTCTCAGCACTTCAATTCTGACATTAACTAATGTTGGTTCACTGCAGGAATATGCAGGCATTCTAATGCTAATGGCAGATTTAACCAGCTCCTTATCCCTAGTGTCTGAGCTCACTACACAGCTTGATCTGCTGTGAAAGAAGGAGGGAAGAAAAGGGGAAGGGTGGCAAGAAAAGAGAGACTGAAAGTGGGTGAAGGACTGTGCATTACTATAGTTAGGGACCATTAATACAGTACTCAAGGGTGTTACAATAACAACAACAACTCATTGTGACTGTAATGTTAAAGGGCACTTGTTGCCCTGGACCAAAGCATGGCCCATATGTGTGCAGTGAGTGAAGCATTACCGGAGCAGAGAGCTTGGTGGCCAGTCCCACATACTCTCAATGCAGAGCAGCAGAAAGGGCAGGTGGTCATTAAAAGTGCTGTAATCCCCTTCATGAATAGATCACGCCTTGGCTTACTGTGATGGAAGCTAAGCATGAGCAATGCCGCATCACGAGAGAAGGGGAGAGACGGAGAGAGAGGGAGAGAGATGGCGTTTGATGCTGGGCCCCTGAGGCTCTTTAGCATAGTGGCTGGGCCTCATTTCTGAGCGGATGTGTTAACAGTTTCAGGCTCAATGGAGGGAGAAATCCCCACAAAGGGTGGTGTACAAATATTGTGGGAAATCCGTTCGCTCTTTAATATTTCATGAAGCCCCACAATCTATTCATGGGACTTCATTCCTTTGGAGGGGCCCGTATTCAGTCTCACTCCACCGCCTCAATGGGCAGCCCTTAATTGAGTGCCCGCTCATTCTCCAGCTCCCTGGCAGATTGTTCCAGATGAAAAGCCCCTGGCTCTTCAACCTCCTCCTCGCCTACCCAAGAGTGGGAAACAGAAAGAAGGGCGAGCCTTGCTGGTGGTGCGTACAGGAGGGAGTGCCGGGGGGATGGATGAGAAATGATAATAGGTAGAAAAAGAGAGAAGGGGCAAGAGAAGGAGAGGCGCAGTGGCCAAGTCCACTTCCGTGAATGGTGAAGGGGTCGTGGGGTGTTCAGTAATCTCTGGGTAATGCGCTGTGCTTCTAGCATGGGGTGAGTGGAGCTGGATGACTGAAGAGGCTGTTGAAGGACCTCCTGTGCCCTGAAAGACCCAGGCCATACCAGCAAAAGACAAACTGTTGTTGAGAAGGAGGCCGCATTCCTGAGTGATGGTTCAGCCGCCTGGCACCCCACCGCCCAGGAATGACAGAGAGGCCTTTCAGTATGGCTGACACCTCCGTGGTTACACGAAGAGATCCCCTGTGAGCTCCACGCAGCCCGGTGTCAGGCTGTACCAACGCTTATAACAGGCCACAATGATAGATGCTGCTGTGCTAATCAGGCGTTTGTGAGTGCTGCTGCCTCCATGCTGCGACTCGGGAGATGCCAAGTAGCTCTAAGAACCTTTTTGATCTTTTTAAGTGTTGGAAGGCAAATTGTTAGTTTACCACCTCTGATGAGGCCCTCCCCTATGCCCCATGTCTTGAATGGTATAAAAAAAACACTACAGTAACGTCTGCACTTGTCGCACCTGTTTTCAAGCGAGACCAAGTTTAATTGGCAGAATGCTAGAGACTTCAAAGGGAATCTCACAGACCAGCCAAGCTTTCTAATAGCGGCTGGTCTTTGGTGAATTATACACAGGAGTAAGGGAGCGTGAGAAAGAAATTGACAGAGCTTGAGAAACCCACAAGAAGTATGAAACTGATGACATTCCACAGTACAGGGCATGGTGCTGCCAAGCTCTAGCCTATGCTGATGTTTAACTGTGCTGACTGCTTCATCGTTGCTTCATCTATCACAATCAATGTGTGACTGTGACCCAGGGTCAAGGTGTAATCAGTTTCCTGCAGGTGTCCATTGCAGGCTTGGCCCCTGATCCCTGATTAAAGATCACCCAACCTACTATAAGGGTCTATAAGACACCCTGAGACATCCTAGACCAGTCCATCTGGGTCCACTCACTGCACCCTGATGTGTGTCCAACAGGCTTAGAGCAACTCTTGAGGGATGGAGAGCACCTGTGGAGAGGAATCCCACTGAGGGAAAAATCCTCTGTGCCAGCACCCCCATCATCCGTCCTCACCTCTTCAGACTTGGGCTTCACCGCTGGGAATCAGAGAGTAGATGTATGGAAAATTTTTATTTTACTTTTTCTTTTTAGAAAAGCTAAGAGGCCTTCAAGTCTCCACAGTTTAAAACTTGTGGTTTCCAACCTGAAGGACACTGATGTGTGACTTTGAAAGTTTCTCTAACAAGAGACAAGCATCTTTTGAGACTTGCTTTTGGGCAACACTTGGCATGGATTATTTCAACTTGGTAAAGATTGGCATAGAGCTGCAAGATCAAAGATGTAAAGAAACTTGAAAGCGAAATGAAAGTCTACAATCTCTCCAAATTTATAATAGCTCTTCAATTCCACTGAAGTGTCTCAAGTGTGAGATTTATGCATGCAGAATATTAATGCAAGATTTTCTACGGAAATGAAGTGGAGGTCTGAGCTGCACCCCATCTCTTAGTTTAATCCTATATTTCTTAATGAAGTCCACTAAAAGACTTAGTGAGTCTCAGAAATCCAACTCCAAACCATTGCCTTGATCCAGACACTGATTAAATCCATCACATCTCTTAAAGCACTTCCGCCACCTGCTTCATCTCCATTGACCACTACAATCATCTATAGTCACACACACACTACTCAGACAGCCACTAAACTTTATAACAAAAGTGCCAGTATTTTAAGATCTGAGGAAATAGTTGAGGAAAGTCAGATCAGACAGAGTAATGTGATTGCACCTTGCTTGTTAACCTAACAAGTAGATGATTAATTTGGGGAGCTAATCCTTTGATACCCGGGCAGGGAGGAAATACCTCTGGTTGCCTAATCCACCCAGGCCAGACCTGGGACACTCACTGTGCCACTCAGACAGACCTTTTGTTCTGTACAGGTATTAACCCACAAGTGCAGGTCTGTCTGGTACTAAAAGAGAGGGAAGGAAAGGAGGAGGCCATACTCATAAAGGCTCTCTGCTTTTTTTTAGTTGCTAGACTTGCACTTTCATTTTGATTTGCAGGTCTTTCAGCAGCCTTTGTACTTTTTTTATTTAAAAGCATTTTTGAATAAGTTTACTGCTCTGTTTCCCAATGGTGTCTAAGTTTTCCCAAGTCAGGTTTTAGCCAAAATTGGAAACGAATTTTTAATACATGTCTGGTTATGGAGGCTGAAAAAAAGCTGCTTTGTCTGTACACTTGCTGGATTTGACCAAACTAAACTGTAGCTCAATAAAATAATCCTGCTAAGTGGCAGGTTTCAGGCTCTAAACATTTATTCCTTTACTATTGGGTGGTGAGTGACTTAGATAAACACAGTGGAGGTTCATTTCATCTAAGCCACAAAGAAAGTGAGTGTGCCACGGCCAAAGGCTGCAATGAACTCTGACCTGGCCGGGGCATAGGGAGCATTTGTCCCTCCTTAATTGGACAGAAGGGCCCTTTCGCTCTTCATTTAACCTTTTTGGGCTGATTCTTTCTTCCTCAGTGGACACAAAGCCTCTGGTCCTGACCCAGTTGTTCCAGGCCTATCTTTCCACCCCCAGCCCAGGCCTTTGAAAGCTGGAGAAAAGCTGGAGTGTGCTTGCCCTTTCAAGAACAATGGTGGAGTTAGTGACCCCTGACCTGAAGGGCTTTGAGCTTTCTTCCTGGATCAGACGCTGCCTTTCGCCATGGTCGGTTACAGCTCCACAGCTCAGCAAGAGAATGAGGGTAAACACTTGTTAAGAAGTGATTCTTCTTCTTCTTCTTCTTCTTCTTCTTCTTTTTCTTCAAGTGAAATGCTTTATATCACAGTGATATTCCACTCACAGGAAAACTAAACAAAACAGACCACAAACAAATATACATTTAGTTATAAACTGCAGTGGATGCAAACTTTTAGCTCTTCTCTAATCCCTGTTTCATTTGTAGTTGCCATGAGCACAGCTCGTCCCAGCAGGAGGCCTGGCTGTGGAAGGAAGTGCACGGTGCTGGCCTCATATGCCCAGATGCTGAGCATGCGGTTTTGGAGCAGAGGCAGCCTGCACCGAGGCTAAAGCATATGGGCTGAAAGAAGGGACCTACCGGGGATATTGCTGCCACCATCTCCTAAAACAATGGGCAGCTTTGTCTTGGTTCCTACCCTCAATACCACTTAATGCTGCGGAACAGCATTGTACAGTATTGAAAAGTTCTGGCTGTCCTTTAGCTTGTGTGGATCCTAATCAAAGAGAGCCACTCCCGCCTTTCCCCTCACTCCCTTTGGCACAGTAGGACATTTAGTGGCCCTCTCTGCTAACCTATTCTTCTTTTGTTGCATCTCCTTTTTACTACCTTTTCTCTTTTTTGTCCATTTCAGCTGTTCTCCTGAGTGATGGTCAGTTGGTCTGAGCACAGTAAAGCCATCTGATGTCATCTCTCTTTTCTAACATGTCTGCTTTTGTCTTTGTGCTGTATCCTGGGATAGTTGAGCAGACCTAAGGTCAGTCCTATATTTGTCTGTATAGTCCAGAAGGTCTTCTTGTCCTTCAGCAGCTATAAATCTGTAAATCGACTTGAAAGCTTCAAAAAGTTAGGCCAGGTATATCTATCTATCTATCTATCTATCTATCTATCTATCTATCTATCTATCTATCTATCTATCTATCTATCTGTCTGTCTGTCTGTCTGTCTGTCTGTCTGTCTGTCTGTCTGTCTGTCTGTCTGTCTGTCTGTCTGTCTGTCTGTCCGTCCGTCTGTCTATCTATGAATAGAATATAAGTACTACAAAATATGCCATCTCTAAATGAGCCCGATGTTGCATTTTGACTATAAATGGTAGTGCATGTCTTTTCCCAGATTAAGGTGATCATAAACATAGTCCAAATGTTTGCATACTTTTGGAAAAACAAAAGTATTTATTAGCCATTGATTTACTGCTAAAAGTGAGCAGGGCTGTCCATTTTAATGCTCCCCTCTTTGACAGCCCAATAAAGCTGTCCCTGCATCTGTGTGGGATAAAATACAATCCCCTTTAATTGACAGGTATCTAAAACAGCTGGCGGACAGCTTTGGCCAACATTGGATTGTCTGCACACTTTTACTCTTTAACTGTTTTGTGTGTGGGGTGACTCAGACATGACCCAGTCTGCTGCCTTAACCACACACATTCTTACCCTCTTTTCTTCTTCATTACTTTCCACCCCATTTCAGCTGTCTGGGACCACCTCTGCACGTGGAGAACACCCATGACAAAAAAGAAAAAGAAAAAATACCTTTTCCCATGACATCTTTTGATATGTTTTATTTCAAGAATATAAAATTAGTTTGTGTGAAAATTTCACAATGCTTCTATAGACTAGATGTTTTCCGACTAGTATTCTGGCTATCGTCATATCCTTTGTTGTTTATTGGAAATAAGTGTCACAAAATTGTAAGAGAAGGTAGCAGTTTGACTCATCCTCATATTTTCTCAATATCTTTCACTTTCTTCTTTCTCTATTAATCATTGAAACCAGTCTTTTCCACTGTATTATATCATCAGATACATCATATCTTCTAAATCTGAAAATTCCAATTAACTGCTTTTCAAAATAGGTTTCAAAATCTCAAAATAGGTTTAAGCTTTTCCACTCATCTATCAGCATTTAAGATGTGATCAAGCTTGAGATCTAGATGGCCGAGTCACTGTGGGCTTTCTCACAAAACAACAAAAATAAGTACATATTTTTCCGCCTGTCTGTGTGTAATAAAACCCTGAAGCACTCTACACAGCGCATACCAGCAACTAATCCTTCAGGATATTCACTACCTGCTTCATTTTTCTAGCATCTCCCACCCTGCCATGATGAAGGGAATCCTGGATCTCTTTTATCCAAACCCTTCTAATGGTTAATCATCTGCCAAAGTGGGTTTTGTGGCTGTCGTGAAAAACACTAGGGTGTCAATGCAGGAGAGGCCGGGCAGGACTGGCCCTGTCATTAGCTTAGTGTGGGCCTCTCTCCTCCTCGCTTCGGCCTCCTGCCACCATCAAATGAACCTCACACATGCTAATGCCTGCCCTCTGATTGTTGCGCTAAATGAAAATTAATTGATTCTCATTCAAGGCTCTTGTCAGCTCCCTGTTTTCTCCAATGTGCACTCCCTCTCTGTGGACCTGGCTCTCTGACAATACACACTGCAGCCCTCCCATCCATCCAACTCATGCATTCTAACACATGGTAATGTACTGGTCATTGCTATGCACAGCCATTTATGTATATGTAAGAATTAGCACGTAGCTCTTGGCCATCAATGCCTTTCATTAACGTGACTTAAGCCCTCTTGTGTACGCTTACATGCTGGGCGGTGAGTACAGTAGAAGCGAAAAGAATGCACCATCCTCTGTGGCTTTTGTCAGAAGGCATCACTCGGGGCATCCAGAAGGAATTCTTCTGTATGGACAACACAGAATCAGTACATACAGCACACAGAGGACCAGCTCTTGCTTTCCGTATAAGTCTACTTTCACACCATAAATATTGTTGGACATTCTTTATTGTGGGAAAAAATCACTTGCGGAACCAACAAAAATAGCTAAACTGCAAAAGACCCGTGCAGTCAAAAGTCCTTTTAGGAATCTAAAAGTGAGTCTTCTATTGGCATTGCTTCCTGGGAACTTTATTTTTGTGTGCTCTATGAAAAAAGGGTTCCTTAATGGTGCTTAGGATGCACAGTGTTATACTTGGATCTTTATCTGTAGAGGATTATACATTAAGACCAGAAATAACGACAAAGCAATAGTAAGTATTAGAGAACTAGATGCACATCAATTTAAAGGAAATAAACGAGAAAACCAAGGATGCATAAAACAATCCAGTGTGAACAAATAAAATATGCACAAAACATACAGGACCTAATACGTTTTACTTTATTCTAAAAAGCACATATTCAGAGTTAAATGAGGTCTTGATATATTTGTATATGTATCTGTATCTGTATTTGTATATGTATCTGTGTACATGATATATTTTTTGAGAAACTATTTATCAGACATTTGTCAGGTCAATGCCAGAAACGGTGTTCAACTACAGTACACAGAGTACTACACAGCCTTCAAGCATGGCCTCTACACCCAGCACCAATAAAGACTATCACATTCAAGTGCAGCATCTTACTGATTACACACACCAGTTCACAGTTTATAAGGATTCTCATTTCACACTCATCTTGCAAAGTAAACGCTCAGCGTTCCTGTGCCATAATCATGATTTGCAAGATTTGCCAAGTCCTCTCTGTTTGTTCATCACCTCACCCATGCCTGTGATTTGACTTTGATCGTCGTGTCTGACATTTGGGATTTGCCCTTAGTAAAGGTGTTGAACTGCATATGCATCCATCTCCACTCACTCAATCTTTGTGAGAACTGAATTCATTAAAAAAAACTTGGGTAACACTTTATTTTAACATCACGTATTGGAGGTTTAATCATGGTCAATCAACCACTTTAATAGGAACACATGCTTATCTATGCAGTTATCTAATCAGCCAATCATGCAGCTACCATACAGTTGATGTTCACATCAAAAATCAGAATGGGGTAAAAGTGTGATCTCTGTGACTTTAACCATGGCATGATTGTTGGTGCCAGATGGGCTGGTTTGAATGTTTCAGAAACTCCTCCTGGATCTCATGGGATTTTTACACACAACAGACTCCAGAGTTTGCTCAGAATGGTGGAAACAAATGATTGAGCAACAGTTTTGTTCGTGGAAGTTAACTTTACTGTATGAATGTGCAGTTCAGTTCCAGCAGTTTTGCAGTTCTTGTTCCTAATAAAGTGTGAGTATAATATTCACTATACTTTATATTTTTTTTACTTTTAAAGACACGTATAGCTTCAAAATTAGTGATGCTGTTGAATGTGAAATGCATTATTAGCTGTGATACTAGCTAGCATCAAATGAACTGTTTATCAATTTAAGAGCATATGGGGTTCAATAATTCAGCAATACTACAGTATGTTAGGTATATACAATATATATAATTTTTATTAGAACAGAAAGCATGCTGTGAAACATTTTAGTACATGTTTTATTGTTGACAATGTGACTGTTCATTTTTCATATTTCACTGTATTTATTATTAACAGGAAAGTGCTACTGAGACCAGTATTTCATTTCTTTATTGCAAGGCAAATTTGGTAAGAGTACACAAACGGCAAGACACACGCATATATAAACTCATTTTGACAGCTAACTCTTCATGATACACTAAATTAAGCTCATCACACACCATCCTTGCTGAACACAGGTTAATGGGCTATGATAAATTGATGTGATGCACGTACAGAAAGAGAGCAGTTTCTTCCGTCCCTTGACATTGTTTTGCTATTCTGTTTGTTTGTAAATCGATTACCTTTCATTTTCTCACTGAGCAGCCAAGCCTCCCGTCGCCTATCCCTGAAATGAGGGGTGAGATTGCAGGGGCTGGTGAAACATTAACCCGACTGGCCTGGCTGACGTTGATGGAAGGAGGCAGGAGTGTGATGGCACTGTTGTTTGCCTGAGGAAGGATTGTTCTCAGTACTGTCTCTGGTGTCATAGGTCAGCTCTGGGGTCAGTGTGGGCATTTCACCCACATCTATTCATGACTGAGATGGGGGAAGGCCACTGCTTAAGTAACCTTTGATTTATAAAGCCAGAACCATGAGCCTGTTACATGGGGAAAATTAACCCTGTAAACCTGGAGGACATGTTCTTGGGTCCTCATTTTCATAACTTCATTTTTAAATGACTGATCATGAATAATTCATAATATGCTTTAACATAAACACAAAGAAATAACTCTTAATTTTTAGTAAATTAAAGTACCTCAGATTTCCATTTTGAAAGCAAATCTACAAAATCTGCTTGCTGTTAGCATTATCTGTTCAAAGAACCATAAAAGAACCATTTTTAAGTGCAAAGCATTTTCATTTCCTTTTCCCCCATACTGATCAATATAATATATTACAAATTATTTGAATTATTGAATCTTATTGCTTTGTTGTGATATGCAGACCAGTCCTGTCTTTAAGTAGAACCCTAAAAATAAAGGTTTCAGGAAGCAATACCATAGAATAATCTGGAATATGTTCTAGATATTTCATTACAGTTTTGGCAGGAATATGGCAATAAAGCTGCTATTAGAAATGACTGTATTAAAAACATGTGCAAAAAACTGTAAAAGAGAAAAGACAAGAGCACAATTTTCTTGTTAAAATTGCTTGTTAAAATAAACTAAGTAAACATAGCATTGCACTGGATGAAGAACATGAGAGAGAGAGAGAGAGAGAGAGAGAGAGAGAGAGAGAGAGAGAGAGAGAGAGAGAGAGAGTAAGGTATGGGATGGGATGGGATGTAATGAAAGCCAATGAAAGGCCATTTGCTGGACCATCATTCATGAGTGAGAGCGCAATGCCTGCACAAGCTTGCTCCCAGCTCCCCACACTTGTTGCTATTGTGACACACTGGCAGAGAGAAGCCTCTATAGTGGCAGGGATCAATTCAGAGGCCTGACAGTGGTGCACTAAACCCAGTTCCCGTTTGCATAGAAAAACCTCCACGAAAAAGAGCCTGGCCCCATCTGTCAGGGCATCCAAGGCACATTGTGTGTGTGTGTGTGTGTGTGTGTGTGTGTGGGTGTGTGGGTGAGAGGAAAAAGGGGGAGTGTGAGAGGAGGTTAATCAAGATTGGGATGAGGAAAGAAGGAGGAGCAGGAGGGGGAAAGTGCATGTGAGTGAATGTGTGGGAGGGGTGCATAACCATTATGCTTATTTCCCTGTTCTCCTTTTCAGAGCCATTAGAATAATACATTCCTTTTGGTGCTCCTTTGGCTCAGACAAGCTTCCCTCACCTATGCTGCCCATTTTTCAGCAGTGAGGGTGGTCACAGGGCAGTGGATTCTGGGAATCAGGTTAATTAGAGAAGACAGGGCCTTCACTGATGACAGAAGTAGGGAGAGGAATGGGAAGAGAGAGTGCCAGAGAGAAGAGAAGGAGGGGGAGACATTGCTGTTTTAGGATAATCACCCAGCCCAGTGCTAGACTCAGCCGGAGCTGCTCCTTTTTTTCCTCGTCGCTGTTGTGATGTTGCCGACCCGATCTATTCTCTGTCGGCCCTCTCCCAGCTGGCTACATCAGCTAGTTTTACTATGGCTTTCATCCACTTTTCAACATACATCTATGCACACCTGCAAATTCTCAGCCTCTGCTTATTTTTCTGTTTTTGTGTGCCATCAATGATAACTTAGAAAAGCCGCACAAAGCACTGCGACCATCCGTTTTCCTCCTAATTAGTAAACCCGAACAATCCTTTCAGCCTCCTGCATAGCAAAGCATGTCAAAGAACAGCCCTTGTTTAGTTCTCATTCCTGAACCTGAACCACCTTACCCCTGCCGGGACAAGCCGTGATGGGCTAACGTTCATGTTGGCTCTATCCCACAATGGGTCAAGTGGCGACCCTGTAACCCTAAGGCTGACCCTCACTGTTACAGGGGTTAGGGAGCAGGGCAGATGTGGGTAAACTTCTATAAGGAACGAAGAATGAAGCACACTTGTTAAATGGTCCCTCCCACCTATCTTTATCGAGGAAGCTCCAAACAGAAGTGGGAGATGGTTCTAATTAGGAAGCAGGTTATAATGCAGGGTTCAAATAGCAGCACATCGGCTGGGGAGCACAAAAGCGACCAAGACAAGGAGAACAGATTCAGCTGATGGAAAAGTGCTGGTATTGCACTAATTAGGAGCAGCATGTGCAATGTGTGTTAAAAGATGTCTACTAAATAAAATGAGGAAAGGAAAATGAGGAAAAAGATTTGGAGCCAGGAGCTGGGAGGGAATAAGCATTCTTCACCAGGAGGTGGCGATCTTGCACAAAGCATTGAACAGAGTCGCTAATAAAGCCATCAAAACTTAAGAGTTTGGAAATGCACACAGGTTTATGTCTTAAGGGGTATCTTTAAGAAACATCATAATTAGATTTAAAACTGACTTTAATAGTGACTGATTATGTAATAAAATAAAAAATAAAATAAATTGAATTAAATAGAAGGGGGGCACGGTGGCTTGGTGGTTAGCATGTTTGCCTCACACCTCCAGTGTTGGGGATTCTATTC